>LNAC01000374.1:331521-559540 GCA_002007465.1 Ailurus styani | reverse complement strand
CGTGCGGCCGGGGTGGGCTGACGGAGGGGCGCAGCTCCGCGAGCGGCGAGGGGTGTCGGAGGTGGCTGCGTTCTTTGGAAAGCGAGGGCGCAGCTGGGCCGATCTTTGTTCTTTTGAGACAAAGCCCCTGAACTTGGGTCTTCGCGTTGTGCAGGTGCAAGTGCTCGTGTATAGAAAGCCCACGGCAGGGGGAAAGGGTTTAATACATGAGGCTGATGTTTCACAGGACTGATTCGAATCTGAGGACACCCAAGGTATTGGTATGTTTCCACCATATCCAGATTAGATCTTTCCGTTTGTTTTTGGGTTTTTTTCGAATTTAAACTGTTGAGTCGAATTATTTGCTCTTTAGCATCTTGGGTCACTATACCATAGTTGTATAAAAAGTTGCATGTGAAATTAAAAAACACATGGAATTTACTACATACATTGATTTAGGAAATTAAGAGAAGCTATTTCATAACAAGAGAATGCTTTCCTGATACATATTTAACAGTCAAGGCACATACTACTCTGATGTCAACAGCAGGATATTTAATTTGGGGAAGGGAGGAGTTACCGTATTTGAGTCGGGTTTCCCACCCAGTCCCACCCAGCCTGCGTGTGAGAACTTTAGCCTCTGGTGTAGAACTCTCCCAACAGCCTGCAGTGGTGAAGGAATATGCTGGACTCAAAGCAGCTTCTTAGTCTGCCTTACAGCGTTAGCGCTTCAGTATTTCTGATGAGGAGTAATAAAGATAAAAGTAAGATTCCAACCCTGCCTCTCCTAGCTTCTCCATGAGCAATGAACAGGTGACTCACCTGGATTCTCTCAGACTTGTTCAGAGGAGAACTCTTGGAAACTCAAAACAGGCAAATGTATTTCCATGAACATAAGTAATCAAAAATACCTCTTTCTGGCTTTGGTAGGGAACTAGCTGTGAATGCTGATGTGCTGAAATTTCACAAAGGTAAGGGAAAGGTGGTAAAAATTGAAATTCAGTCGTTTTTTCCTTTCAGATTTCTACTATTAAAATGGTAGATTAAGTGTTCATGCCAGTAAGCAATCCTTGTTTGCACAATGGAGTGTACCCAGAACCCTGATTTGCAACTTTGGTATCTCTTTATTTACTGGGAGCATCTACCTCATGGAATTACCAGTATTTGGTCAATATCCTACCTAACAGGTAGTGGCTTCATCTGTTGTGAGTTTGTTAGGACATGGTCCCAGGTGATGTTTTGGCTGGCACTTGACCACCCTCCCTTCCCCCATCCTTGCTCAGAAAATGTCCCTTATTCGCCAAACTCAAGTGTATTCTTTTATGCCTACAGCTTTTGTAACTGCACACTGAAGAGGAATACGGCATGGTGTCCCTTGTGTCCCCCCACCTGCAAGGACTATTTCAGTTCCAGCCCCAGTCCAAGTGTGCAGAATTAGCCAAAAGAGGCAATTCAAAGATCACCCTGCCCCAGACATCACCCTCAATTTTGATCTTCACTGGACAACTCTAAAGGGGGTGTGTGCATCTCAAACTATTAAGGACAGACTTTAGTTAAGCGAGAAAAAAAGGAACTGAAATGGTTCCCTTTCCTTCCTCTCCCTTTTTTCCCTTTGCTTCCTCTCAACGCCACATTCTTCCTCATTCTGGTTCTGGCCACACCTCTCGCTCTTAATTTTAAAAGCATACAGAAATCCTGACCAGCAAAATGTGGGGAGATTGCTCTAGATAGCTTTCCTATCCCGGTTTCATTATTTCTCTTCTTGTCAGTTCAAGGCCTCTTCAAAAACCCCATCTGTTGCCTCTCATCCATTGGTCACTGCCTCATCCCTTAAGTTTGTCATACTCCCATTCTCCAGCACAGTCATGTGGCTTGTCTCCCAGTTCCATACATCTCATTCGCCTCATCCCACTCACTCCATCTTAGAAAATCTATTGGCTGCCTGCTCCTATATGCAGCTGTCAAGAGAAGGGAGTAAAGCAATATCTAGAATTCTTGGGAGATGACAGAGTAACACTTAAGATGGGAAAAGAGGAATTGTAAAAGAGCTAACATACTTATGCTATTCTGTTCTGAGTCCTAGTGACAGTTCTCTCCAGTTAATGAATGTATGTTCTGGAAGTTGCTTTAGGAGTTTCACTTGTACGATTAGACTGCCTTGTACTCTGTAGCCTTCCTAGTATCTATTATGCCTACTTCCTAACAGAACTCCAGTTTTTTTTTAGGCACCCATCCCTCCCCTAGGCCAGTGTGCCTAGGTAAATTGATATTATCCCCAAACTAGCTGAATGATCTGAGGATAATCCCATTGCTTTTATAAGGTATCGGTTCAGGAATGAGCCCGTGAGGCAATTCTAGCTAAGGAGGCAAGAAGGAAAGAAGCCAGAGAAGGAGTGATTTCTCACTCTTAGTAGAGAACTATAAGGAGAGATGTGGGTGGTTGTTGTTTCTTCCTTTGAATGTTGTTTGTGTACATGTAATGCTACAGCTATCATACTAGCAACCTGGGCATGAAACCAGTTAGTTCTGGAGACGGCAGAGCAGAGAGGTGGAAGCAAGCTGTGTCTTAATAATACTGTTGAGCCATAATACGTCTACCCTAAGCTGACCTTCCCCATTTGATGAGATAATATTTCTATTATCTGAAGCCAAAAGCATTCTGTAATAGGGTCCTGTTTTGTGTTCTCTATTGCTTGTTATGTGAAATAAATAAACCCCTGCTTCTTGAACCCTCAGTAACCAATAATCACCAATGGACATACTTTATTTTTTCATATTTTAACAAAAATTTTTTTTGGATTTTATTTATTTGAGAGAGAATGAGTGGGGGGAGGAGGCAGAGGGAGAAGCAGACTCCTTCTGGAAAGCAAGGAGCCCAACATGGGACTGGATCCTAGGTCCCTGAGATCATGACCTGAGCTGAAGGCAGATGCTTAACCGACTGAGCCACTCAGGCACCCTATTTTTTCATGTTTTTAAGTCATTTTGCAAATCATTTATAAGAAGCAAGAATAAAGGATAGTAGTGAAACAATTTTAAAATAAATTTTAATAAGAATTCGAACAGTGTGGGGCGCCTGGGTGGATCAGTTGGTTAAGTGTCTGCCTTCAGCTCAGGTCATGATCCCAGGGTCCCAAGCTCTTTCCTCACCCTGGAGCCTGCTTCTCCCTCTCCCTCTGCCTGCTGCTTCCCCTGCTTGTGTTCTTTCTCTATGTCAAATAAATAGATAAATAAATAAATAGATAAATAAATAGATAAATAAATAAAATATTTTTTAAAAAAAGAATTTAAACATAGCAGATTCAGGTTTTTATCCTATATTTTCCTGCAGTTATAGAACTCTTACCCTAAATGGGCCATGTCCTTTGTTTGTTTGTTTGTTTGTTTGTTTGTTTGTTTGTTTGTTTTTTAAGTAATCCCTATGCACATCACGGGGCTCAACCCTGAGATCAAGAGTTGTATGCTCCACTGACTGAGTCCAGGTACCCCAAGCCATATCCTTTACATACAACTATTGGTCAGTCAATGTATATGAACCAGGAATAAAATCATCTCATAAATATTGACTCCAAATTAAAAATACGTCTCTAATGTGCTACTTTATTCTTGTTTTTGCTGCTTCTTGCCCTTGAATCAACAAAAATACTTTTGAAAATGTAGGTGGCTTGAAATCTTGTTGAAAAGAAGATAACCATCTTCTCAGCTGTAAAAAACATTTTCATATTTTGATTTATAAGCAACAATTAGAACTAGCAGTTTAAACACATTGGACTTCCTAAACTTATACAATGTGTGTCAATTATATCGCAATAAAACTGGAGGAAAAAAGAACTAGCAATTTAATGAATTTTTCCTCTACATCATGGTTTCCTTCCAGTCATCTTTGCATATACATTGCCTTTAGCATTTTTTGACTTGCAAATTGTATCAACTATATATATGATGCAAAACATCATAAATGTAACAAAATATATCACATGTTTTTTGGATGGCGTGGGTTCTTGTTGCAAAATATTGAATAATGAAGTCATTCCTGTTGAATGAATAGGAATACCACATTTCCTTTTTATCTTTAAATATATATTGTTGAATTAACAGTTCTTGAGTTTGAGAAAATTTAGGATATCATCATCTAAAGACTCATCATCTGGGGCTGCTTGGCTGGCTCAGTTGGTATAGCATGCAACTCTTGATCTTGGGGTTTTGAGTTCAAACCCCACACTGGGTGTACAGATTACTTTAAAAACAACAAACAACATCTTTTAAAAATAAATAAAGATTCATCATCTGGTATTCCACTTGTGTGATAAATTTCACCATCATCAGTAAAGTCTAGTGTCTTTTGCATTTATTTCCTGATTTTCTTATACTTTTGAAGTGTTTTCTTCTATCAGTTTTCTTTTCTTTGCCATTTTGGAACAAAATATGAAATTCCTGAATTTTCATCAGTGATTAAGGTTTAATGAAAAACTATGAAGATAATATCTCCAGATTTTTTTTATACCTTCTTAAAAGATGATGTGGTGCTTTGGACAATACAATAAAATAATAGAAGAATGATGTAATAGTGGTGATTTATTTTACTATTGAATCGACCTCCTAGGCAATTCCAAATTATTTTCTTATTATTTTGTCTTCTCTAGCATAGTTGGGAATAGCTGTTGAGTAATGTTGAAATAATTCCTAGAATGATAATATAGCAAAATGGTTAGAAAATTAAGATCACTAAGATCCCATTAATTATGAAAGACTTCGATGTACCCATATGGTAATTGCAAAACAGAATGAGTTATTACATTTTTTAAGTACATTTACTTTTTGGTTTCTTGGAAAAAATAGGAGTTTAAGTAAACTCATGAAATATCCACCCTTATAAATAGTTAGAACCTCTCAGAAAAGAAACTCAAACTCTAAAATTGGATCCAACGGACTCTGATGGTACAAGGGTTAATCCACAGAAAATTGATTCTCTGATATTTGCAGCAGAACTCAATCCACTTGATAATCTCACTATAACAATCAGTGACCTCCACGGTGCCAAAATCAAGGGACATTTTCCTGTCTTCTTTGCAATCAATATAATTGACCACTTCCTCCTTTTTGAAACCCTCATTTTTAGTACTACAAACCTCTCCTACTTTTAAACAACCTGACCGGCTACTCCCTCAGCCTCTGCTGGAGAGTCCTCCTTTCCCCATCCTTTAAAATATGAAACTCCTCAGGGCTTCTTTTCTCCTCCTCTCATTTATACTCTCCCTCTCCAAGATAAACTCATCCATTCCTGCGACTTTTAATGCCATCTATATATTGATGACACCTAACCTTTTAGCTCCGATCCTAACCTCCGTTCTAGATCTTTATAACCGGCTGTCTACTTGATGTGTCCAATTGGATAACTGACAGGCATCCCACGTTGAATTCTCAATCATTTCTTGTTCCAAAGCAGGATTCTCTTGCTTTTTTCGTCTTTTCCCATTTATAACACCCGCCTTTACACATTTGTTTACAACAGAAACCTAGGGAGCCTCCTTAACTTTTTGCTTTCTCTCCTCATCCAAAATATTTCTCCCTTCCATTTTTCTCTCTGTCCACTGCCACCACTCTAGTCCAAGTCAGCATTATCTCCTGCCTGCAATAGTTGTAATTGGTTACTTTCTTGCCCCCTCTCAAATCTGTTCAGCACACAGCTACCATAGGGATGATTTAAAAATATAAATTGTTTCTTATCACTTCTTTGATTAGAACTTTTTAGTAGCTTCCCATTGCACTTAGTAAAATCCAAAATTCTTCATATAACCTTCCATATAATTAGGTCCTTCCCTCCCTCTCCAAACTTATCTTACATCCCCCTACCACTCATTTGCTAACCTCCAGCCACACTGGTGTATTTTCATTTCTTCTTCCAGGCCTCCTCTACCAGGAATGCCCCCACCCCAGCTCACAGCTCCCTCTGAATAATTATTTGTCTTTCAGTTCTCAATTTAATGTCACTTACTCACATTGACTGTCTGATTCTCTCAGTCTCCATTCTCATTTAAGGACACTTTTTCCCTCCAATGTTTTTTATAGCACCCTTTTCTGTTCCTTTAAAGCTCTTGTCAGGGGCACCTGGGTGGTTCAGTCAGCTAAGCATCTGCCTTCAGCTCAGGTCATGATCCTCGGGTCCTGGGATGGAGCCCCATGTTGGGCTTCCTGCTCAGTGGGGAGTCTCCTTCTCCCTCCCCCTCTGCCTACCTCTCCCTCTTCCATCCACTCCCCCTGCTTGGGCTCTGTCTCTCTCTGTCGAATAAATAAAAACTTAAAAATAAAATAAATAAAGCATTCATCACAATTTATAATTAACTAATAAATAAATATATAACACGTTTGTTTCTCACTGGACAAATATATTCCTTTAGGTCAGAGGACTATGTCTGGGGGCGCTTGGGTGGCTCAGTCAGTTAAGCATCTGCCTTCAGCTCGGGTCATGATCCAGGGGTCCTGGGATCGAGTTCCGCCATCGGGCTCCCTGCCTAGCGGGGAGCCTGCTTCTATCTCTGCCTGCTGCTCTGCCTACTTGTGCTCTCTCTATCTTTCTGTCAAATAAATAAAATCTTAAAAAAAAAAAAGGACTATGTCTGTCTTGTTGACTAATATGCCTGGCACTTGGTGTCTTCTCAGAAGTACGTTTGTTGACTAAATGAATGAATGAGTGAATGAGCCAATGAATGAATGAAGCTCACAGTCTTACTGCATGTAAGCTCTAGACCCTCACAAAAGAATTCTCTGTAATAATCACTAGATGAGGAAAACTTCCTGAACTTTTTCCACTTATTTGCTTTTGTTGGAGAAAGAGATTAGTGTGGCCAATTATAAGGCCCCATTAGGAAACTGATCATTTATGAGACTCACACTCTGTTCCTAATTTCCTGGTTTAACGAAGCCCTTTTCCCTGAGCATCACCAAATTGGTTCAGCAGAGAATCCTGCCCCAGGTGTGAATTTTTTCTATCTAATTTGCCTAACATTTAATAGTTCCAACTGCTTTTTCTCTCATCGGCCCCTTGCACCAAAGCCCCTTCCTGACGCAAAGCATATTATATCAGTTAGGATGCCTTTTGCCGCAAGTAACAGAAGCTCCAACCCAAATTGGAATAAACAATAAAGGGATGTTTTTTTCTCGGAAAACAAAAGATCCAAAGGTAGGTTAGGGTCCAAGCATGGTACATCAGAGTTCTGATTCTGCTTCTCTAGGTTTCTTTTGGCTCTGTTTTCCTCTGTGTGTTGGATTCTTCTTCAGACTGATAGCAATATGGTCCCCAAAGCTCCGGGGATTGTGTGCAGATGCAACAAATGTCCAATAGAAGATGGGGGTGGTCTCTTCCCCTGTGTTTTAGTTTCTCAGAAGCTCTACAGATTTTAATCATTGGCAAGGGAAATAATGGCGTTACCATGATTAGCTTTGATTAATGGGGAGATTTCCTAAGTTGCATATGGGGAGGGTGAAGTCACTGGAACAAAATCAAGGCTCTAACAAAGAGAAGTACAGAGTGGGGAAAGTGACTGTTGGGTAGAAAACCAAGAGAATCAGCCACATATGCATTCATTTATACATTGTATAAATCGTACAGCAGGCAGCTGTATTTTCCCTGAGTGTTTTTCAAGAACCCACCACACCATCACTATGGATTCTTAGTCTAGCCTATGGATTCTTTTTTTCTTTTTTTAAGATTTTATTTATTTATTGTTGGGGAGAGAGAGGCAGGCAGAGAGACAAGCAGGCTCCCTGCTGAGCAAGGAGCCCAAAGCAGAGCTCAATCCCAGGACCTTGGGACCGTGACCTGAGCGGAAAGCAAATGCTTAACTGACTGAGCCACCCAGGTGCCCCTAGACTATGAATTCTTGATCTCCAACTCCATGCATGGAATCTGTGAGATGACAGGCACCAGATACATGTTTTTTGTTTTTAAACAAATTAGATGTAAAAATTTTGAAGACCCTGTTGATTTTCAATTTAAAAAATTGCCTACAAGATATTTGGCCTTCTTCTAAATTTTTGAAAACAGTTTCTCTTCAGGTGATGACTCAGAAAATATTTACCTATTTAGTACTGCCTCTGAGGTATGTAACTTTGATTTAGGCACTCAGTAAAAGCTTGTTCAACTAATCTGTGGACTTTATTTCACCTCCATATTTGAGGTATTGGGAAAGGTACAGAACTTTTCTCCGATACATTCATTCACACTCAAAAAGTAATGATCCACAGTGCATAAAATTTTAAAAATATAAAAAAGTACAAAGATGAATATAATAATGTGTCCATAATAGATAGAAATAGTTACAGTTAGGGGTGCCTGACTGGCTCAGTCAGTGGATCATAAGAGGCTCTGTCTCA
Source organism: Ailurus styani (assembly GCA_002007465.1). NCBI lineage: Eukaryota > Metazoa > Chordata > Mammalia > Carnivora > Ailuridae > Ailurus > Ailurus styani. Next base: position 551,188 of record LNAC01000374.1, on the reverse strand, counting down.
GAATTGTGAGTTCAAGCCCCATGTTGGGAGTAGAGATTACTTAAAAAATAAAATAAATGTAGGATCTCTTTTTTAAAAAAAAATAGCTATAGTTAACATGTTTGTGATCTTTCTTTCTTCCTTCCTATCTTTTTTTTTTCTTTCTTATTTGTTTGTTTGAGAGGAATTTTTATTTCAGGATCTGATGATCCCCCCAGGTCAATAATTCAACAAACATCATTGTTTTTCTCAAATCATTAATTCTGCATAAATTCATCAGTTCATGTGTTTAGTCAGCAGTCAACCAGTATTCCAACTGTGTTCTAGCCAGTGGCCCTCAAGCGTGTGTTGCCCAAGATATATTTTAGAATTCTGCTTAAAACAATGATTTGTCTATGAGTATTTGGTCTCTAGCTGTCCCCCTGCCACTTCTTCAAATCTCTCTAAAATGACAACAAAGGAATAAAAAAAGGCATTAATTTACAAGAACAATGGTAAAAGGAGGGCAAGATAATGATTACAGATTTTAATAAGTATTTGGCCAACAATAAGTGTTTGGTAGATGGAAAGTGGATGAAGGAGTAGTAATTAATTGAGCATAGAGGAAGAATTCAAAACCTAAGAATGAAGATGATCACAATAAATGGAATGACTCAGAATAACATTGGAATTGCCACTAACCACTCTTGATGGTAGAAAACAATAAAGCACTACCTTAAAAATTCAGAGGAAAAACTATATTTAGCCTAGAATCCTTTATAAAACTCATCTATAACTCAAGTAATGTAGAATACACACAATTTTCATATATGCAAGGTCTCAAACATTACCTCCCTTCTTTCTTTGGAAGCTGGTAGATGTATTTTAGCAAAACAGGGCATTAAAATATGAAAATGCAAGATAGAGGAGAAGATCCTAGAAAGAAAAGCAGCAGGGAAAGTTGTAAGGTAGCAGGGAGCAATATCCCAGGACTTCTAGAAAACAGCCAGGCCAGAGAGGAGGAGGAAGGAAGAAGGCTCCCAGAACAGCTCAGAAAAATGGCATGGAAGTTTTCGAGCATAAAGAACATATTATTAATAAGTATATGGCAGAACTGCCAGAACATTGGGAGAAAATTAACAATAGATAGATGGAAAACCAAACAAATGATAAAATGAGGCAATTATTAACTTCAGAAATATGCAAAGCTCATACAGGAAAAGAGGTGTGATTGCAATGCATTACTTGTCTCAGCGAACAATATTTATATAGTTTCAATGAGGTAGTTCTGACTACTGATTTCATTAAAAAGTTGTATGTAATTATATTGGGGGATAGAAGAAGAAAAATGGAGTTGGGAAACAATATTCTGGTATTTATTCACAATGACAGGAAGTCATCAGGCAAATCAAGGAACAGTGACGTAAGCATATAAAGATATGGAGGAAAATTATCAGTGAAACTAGCTAGAAAAGTTGAAGCTGTTAACTCCCTGTCATGCTGGGAGTGGGCATGGGGAAGGGTGGAGTAGGAGACTGCTGTTTTTTATCATAAGCCTTGCAGTACTATTTGACTTTTGAAATAATACACACAAATGTGCTTGTGCAATTGTGTGTGTGTGTGTCTGTGTGTTTTCCTTTGACAAAAAATAGTTTATTTGGGGGGGTGCCTGGCTGGCTCAGTTGGTAAAGCATGTGACTCTTGAACTTGGGGTTGTGGGTTTGAGCTCCACATTGGGTGTGATTACTTAAAAATAAAGTCTTTAAAAAAACAGTTTAGGGGTCTCTGAGTGGCACAGTTGGTTAAGCATCTGACTTTTGGTTTCTGCTCAGGTCATGATCTCAGGGTCTTGAGATCAAGTCCTGCAGGGCGCTCTGAGCTCAGTGAGGAGTCTGCTAAAGTTACTCTCTTCCCTTCTCTGCCCTCTCTGCTAAAGTTACCCTCTGCCCCTTCTCTCTCTCTCTTTCAAATAATAAATCTTATAAAAACTTTATTTTTAAATAGTCTTACCTGCGGACATCATTAAAAGTCTTATTTCTGGGCTTGATCCTACGAGATTCTAATCCAGTAAGTGTGCAGTGGGACTCAGTAATCTGAACTTTTAACTAGAATCTCAAGAAATTTGGATACAGATCATTCATGGATGATTCTTTGAGAAATCTCTTCCAGATCCCCTGAAATTATATATAAAGTTTCATAAGAATGTGCAGTTATTTGGAAGGTGTGCATAATTTTTAGATTCTCTTTGATTCCTCAAATCCAAAAAAGTTTTAAAATTGCTATTCAATGTCTGCCTTCTACTTTCCTTCCAAGAATAATTGAGATTCCATTAATTATTTAAGGTCAAAGTATAGCTAATTATTGTTAAAGCAAATTAAACACTTCATAAAACTCATTACATAAGCATATGTATTGAAAGCATTGGCAAAATTCTTAGTCAATTGCTTAGTATATTACCAAAGTAAATATAAGTGCATTACTACTGCAGTGAATTGGATATAAATCTAGTAGCTTAAAAAAATTAATACCAATCCATTAGTACCTAACTAGTGGTATTGACCAAATCTATAGTTAAATTTATTCAGCTGAAAAAAATGTTCATATATGGTCATTCAGTGTTATCTTTAGTGCCATAATAGTGTCATATAAATGGTACCAGAGTCCCAACTAGAAAATTTAATTCAGGTATTTTGACAATCTTATATTTTTAACAAATGTAGTAATTTTATGGTGAAAGCCAGCTTTCCTCTAACTTAGGCTTTCAGCCTTTTAAAAATGGATTTGTCTCTATAAAACATTATAAGAATTCATGAAATGTGATTTGGATTAAACTAGACAGCAAGATGTGATTTCAGATTAATTGCTAGTAGGAATTAAATTTTATTTTATATTTTTCTTTAAAGTTTATACAATAAGTTAGAGAAATGATTTTTTAATTTTAGTGACTATAAAAGGTATAAAATATCTTAAAAGATAAATCACAAAAACTGTCACAAGCCAGTCACTAACAAATTAATATTTGTTGTATGAACAACAACATATGGCATGACCATTATTAGTTATATCAGCTGATTATGCACCAACTTGCAGGTCAAATGTCCCTTCTTCATATATTAAGTCATCTCTGAAATTCTTAGGTGTGGCACACCATTTCATAAAAATAAGAGCAAGGTCATCCATAGCACTTATTGTGTCCCAGAACTTGTTCTAAGCATTCTTGTTGTAGTATCTCATTTAACTCTGATAACAGCACTATGAGGGAAGTGTTATTATTATTCCTGTTTTTCAGACAAGAAAACTGACACATGGGAAGCCCGGGTGGCTCAGTCAGTTGGGCATCTGACTTCAGCTCTGGTCATGAACCCAGCATCTTGGGATCAAGGCTGCATCCAGCTCACTGCTTAGCAGGGAGTCTGCTTCTCCCTCTCCCTCTGAGTGCCACTTCCCCTGCTTGTGCTCTCCCTCTCTCTCTCTCTCTCTCTCTCTGACAAATAAATAAAATCTTGGGGTGCCTGGGTGGCTCAGTCATTAAGCATCTGCCTTCCCCTCAGGTCATAATCCAGGGTCCTGGGATCAAGACCTGCATCGGGCTTCCTGCTCTGCCGGAAGCCTGCTTTTCCCTCTCCCACTCCCCCTGCTTGTGTTCCCTCTCTCTGTGTGTCTCTCTCTGTCTCTCTGTCAAATAAATAAGATCTTTAATAAAAATAAATAAAATCTTTAAAAAATTAAATAAAATCCAAGTTTAAAAAAAGAAAATTGATCCACAAAGTTACACAGCTGTACAGAGTCAGTGAACAGCTGAGCTGTGATCTGAACTCATCGAGCTGGCACTGGATCTGCTATACTCCCCCAAGACATATTAATGTATATAAACAATTACACCAATATATATGGTAACTTCTCATATATAGATTTTTTTTAAAGATGCATCTCGAAAGAAAAATATTACTATGCAAAAAAACCCACAGTTTCTGAAATGATGACCTAATTAATGATTTGAATTCCGTCGTTCCTTTTTGGCTGGGTCCTTCTCAGTGCCTTCTGAATTTACTTGCCCCCCCCTGAGCTTCTTTTTTAAGATGTAAGAAAGACACCTTCACGCAACCCTTTGTTTACAAAATTTTTACTGAACAAGCCTGCACTTCTCGTGCCTCCCCCCTCACCCATTAAAATGCTTATTCTTTGAGCTACATTCCTCAATTGTTTTCCAGTCAAGGTGTAAATGAGAGCAAACATTTCATTTTTTTGGAAAAAAAATGTTAAACCATATTATATCAGTGCAAAGAACATATATCACATGAAATCTAAGTGTCCTAACAAAGTGATACCTCTTCTTTAATAGCCAGAAGTTTTGCATCAAGATATCCTTGAACTAATATTTCTACTTCAGTTCTTCCATGTGATTTTATGGGCTTTTTTAAAAAGACTTATTTATTTTAGAGAGAGAGAGAGCTGGGGGAGGGACAGAAGGAGAGATTGACTCTCAAGCAGACTCTGTGTGCTTAATCCCAGGACCCTGAGATCAGGAGCTGAGCCAAAACCAAGAGTTGGTGGCTCACCTGAGTCCCCCATAACACGTGATTTTATCTTAAATTAAAACAATATTTCTGTTTGAAAATCTTTGATTATTTGATTGTTGTACTCTATAAAAAATTTATTTCCTGGATTAATTAAAGCTCTGAATATTAAAATGCTCTATCGGTTTAATTATTCGTAGTACAAAATTTCTCAATATAACAAGTTTGTAATTCTTTTTTTTAAACTATATTTATTTCTTTAAGAGAGAGACAGCGTGAATGGGGGGAGGGTCAGAGGGAGAAGCGGACTCCGCGCGCGCACACACACACACACACACACACACACACACACCCTGAGCCTGACTCAGGGCTCTAGTCCAGGACCCTGAGACTGTGACCTGAGCTACAGTCAGATGCTCAATCAACTGAGCCACCCAGGCGCCCCAACAAATTTGTAATTCTTAAACAAGAAATTAAACTTTGTTGTACATGCATTTCTCAGTGACAGATGGAGCTAAATTCAATTTTATTCACCCGTATGGATAAAGATTGCTCATCGGGAGAATGAGACAGTTTAAACATTAATTTATGTTTTTTGTTTGTTTTTATAGTTACAAATGCTGAGATACTTTTTTTTACATAAATAAGGAGATGATAATTCAAGGAGTTTTTTTTTTTTACAACATTATAATTTTTTCCATCCAAGTCTTGTTTTAAAAATCACTGCTTGCTATCATCATAAATTAGATTGGTGTCCAGCATGTGGAAAACTCTCTGTTGGAAGTTAGCATTAAGTCTCAACTCTTTTTAATGGACTTTTTAGTCTCTTCTACTTGTTTTTTTTTCTTTCCAGTTAATTATCATACTCTGTAATTATTATTGATTTAGAGGATATTTTGATATCTGTCAAAGGCCAATCCTTCACTCTTAAAATTATTTTGGCTCACATTTACTGTTCCCAAAGGTTTTTATGATCAGCTTGTTAAGTTTTAAAATTTGGGGTTAATATATTTATTGAAGTGCACTGAATTTTAGGTTAATTTGGGCATATTTGATATTGTTCCAATACCCAGTTTTCTCATCTAGGACCTCAAAAAGTCTCGATTTATGCAAGCCTTGTTTCACATCCCACAATAAGGTTTTACAGTTTTCTTTTTACGGGTTTCGTATATTTCTTTCTGAATTTAAGATAACACAAATACTTTGACCTCTTTAAATGCATTCCTTCTTTCTTTGTCCTCCCTCTTTTACTTCTTGCTTTCCTTCTCTTTTTCTCTTGCTATTCTGAATAAATTGGAAACTCACACAGGATTGGGAATGGATTGCTCTTCTAATCTCCTAAGTGGTTAAAGCTTCGCTAGAATTGTTGCTAAGGAGAGAAATACTTGTTGAATAAATAAATGAATGAAAGGCTTGATTCATAAACTAGAAATGCAACAGGGAGAATCTGGGGGATATTCCAAGAAAGACCTCAATAGAATTATTCCTTAAAATAGATGACAAATTATGGCTTGGCTATACCACAGAACATATTTGACAAGCTATTCAATATATTTATATATATATATTTTTAATTAAAGAGACAAAATGACCTAGATATTAGGTGAATTCTCCTACTGTGGATTCACTCAGAGATTCAGAGGAGATAAATATATGCTTCTGATTTCCTCAGACTTTGAGAAAAATGCTAAAGTTTTTCTACCTGTGAGGTTTTCTGAAACAGTATTCAATATCAAGGATAATTTAAACCTTTTTTTTTTAAAGGATGTCTTGCTGCCTAAATGTCACAGACTTAACTGGTCTTTTAAATAAGGAACATTTTAAACCCAAAGACTAAGTGGTATCAGGGTGAAGAAGGGATTTTTGAGAGGAGCACTTCTGTACATTTTGTCACTTGAACCACTCACAGTCTATTGCCTGAAAGAATATCATCACTGCAAACTGCTCCCATCCTCCTTTGCCTACCTGTTACCTTGTAGACGGAGCCATGGAGCTCCCTAGACATTGCCATGGGTTAGGAAAAGGAAAAGGGCTCAGAGCCGCTGCACTTGGTTGGGGGCGGGGGGTGAGGCATACATTTTTGAGGCACTAGAGAGGTTGTACCAGCAGAGACCCTCTCTGTTCTGGAGTTAGAAACTGAAAGTGAATAGAACTTCTTAGGCAGCAGGACTTCATTCTGACAGAAAGTTCCCCTGCCCCCCAGACTCCTGCCACAGCTTAACGAACAGAGCCTGGGGAGTGTGGGGAAAGAACTGATCTCGTTGCTGCAGGCTGCCCTGGTGCTGTGCGGTCCCAGAGTGAAGCTGAGCAGCCACCAGAAAACATCTGAAGCTTTCATCCAGAAGCCTGAGGAGAACCTGCCCTTCCTCAAGAGAGGGGGTCCTTTTAACATGACAGGTGTTTTTCTCAGTCTTTGAAGGAATTCATACCGCTCCTTCCCCCTGGCTTTGAGTGCAGTGGCTGGAGCAAAGAGGTGGTCTCAGAATTTCTAGAGAGACCTCAGTCCTCCCTACCGAACAACAGGCAGAGCCTTGCTAGCATTATCTACCCTGAGACCATCCGGATTAATCACATTATCCCTTTATCCCTGTTTACATCATCACTTTGAGAACCCAGTGGACGCCAGGTCACCCTTTCCTCCAATCCCCATACAGCTCTTAATCTCATTCTCCTCCCTTCTCCCACCCTTCCCTACTCTCAAAATGCATCCCCTGTGCTCACTGTGATGCCCAGTCTGTCAGCGGCCAATTTCCTACCTACTCTCAACCTGCTCTGTGAAGGTCCCCCTTCACGGTCCTGCTCCAGCTGAAATGTGAATCTCCCCGGGAGACTACTCCTTCCCCTGTAGCCCTCTCTAGTGGTGGACTTTATCTCTACCACTATCTATCACATCCTACCCAACCACAGAGTGAAGGTACTCCTTGCCTCTCATTGCCATTTTCAAACTCCTCCTCCCCCCAAACCTCAGCTTTGAATCTAATGTCATCAGATACACCCCCTACTGTCCCTTATTGTCACTTGCCCTTTTTTCTCAAAGAGTTTAGCAGCTGGCACATGGTCACTTTCTCCAATGGTACTCCTAACATAATTCTAGGGAACTTCAATATCCATTTGGTCAGCTTTCAAATATACTGGCCTTGGTTCCTTGACCTCTTCTTCCTATAAATTTGCCTTTCCCCCTGTATCAGTCTCTCGCTATGAAATCATACTATAGACCTTGGCCTTAACTGTGACAGTAACTCCTTCATATTCTCAATGTCAGGCATCCCTCTAGTACCACCACTACTCTCTCCAGAACCCTAACCCTCTCATTCTGCTGAGATCTGCAGTCCCTTGACTCTACCACCTTTCAGTTATGGGTTAGACCTCATTCTCCTCAGATCCTCTCATAGTCTCATTACCTAGCATTAAATCCCTTGGTCAGATATTAGAATCACTCCCTTGCAGGGAGTTCTAATTGTTTGCTAAAATCAATCCTCATTTCTTCCAAAATCAGAGCATTGTAACTAAACAGAGAGCTGACTATACATACTACATTTCTCAGGCTTCCTTGCATTTAACTGTAGCCATAGGACAAAAATTTTGCTACTAGAGTATGAGCCTAAGTAATGTGTGGTGCCTGCAGGCTGGGCCTTTAAAACAAGGCCAATGCCTTTTCCTTATACTCTTTCCCCTCCCGATAACTGGTAAAAGGTAGACCTACTACCCAGTTTCTAGGATTTAGCTGAGAAAAAAAGAGCCCTAGGTCATGAAAGAGAACTAAGGTAGAAGACCCCTCAGATCCTAAATGATCATTTGAAGCTAAGACTCAATGGCCTGGAATGGTCATTCCTGCTTAAAATTGAAATAAAAATCTGCTTTAAGTCACAGAATTAATGTTGGGTTGCTTTGTTACAGCAACTTAGCTCTATTCTAAACCACACAACTTGCCACTCCCTTGGTGATCCGTCATTTGCTAATACTCACCTGGCAAAACCATTCATGGAAGTTGGCCAGAGAAAACCCCTGCTGCTTAGTCTTACTTAATTTCAAATCTCGGCCACTGAATTGCATTCGGCTTTTAATGCTGCCTGGCAATCATATCATATCTCCTCAGTACACTCAGTCTCCCACTCCTCTAGATAAAGGGTTCTTCTTTCTCAAACCTCCAACACTCTCCTCCTATCCTCACTCTCACCTGATAACCCTACATTCTGTTTCACTGAAGCTTCAGAAGAGAGTTTCAACAAGCTCCTATCTCTTCTTCCTATCCTCTCACATCTGTGCACACCTACTTTGTCTTGCTCTGCCTCCTGTTACTATGGGTAAACTATCCATACTCCTTTTTTAAAAAAATTCATTTTTTTATTGTGTTATGTTAGTCACCATACAATATATCATTAGTTTTTGATGTAGTGTTCCATGATTCATTGTTTGCATATAACACCCAATGCTCCGTGAATCCATACCCTTCTTAATACTCATCACGGGGCTCTCCCATTCGCTCTCCCTCCCCCCAAACCCTCTGTTTGTTTCCCAGAGTCCATAGTTTCTCATGGTTTGTCTCCCACTCCAATTCCCCCCCTTCATTTTTCCCTTCTCCTAATGTTCTCCATGCTATTCCCTATGTTCCACAAATAAGTGAAGCCATATGATAATTGATTTTCTCTGCTTGACTTATTTCACTCAGCATAATCTCCTCCAGTCCCATCCATGCTGATGCACAAGTTGGGTATTCAACCTTTCTGATGGCTGAGTAATATTCCATTGTGTATATGGACCACATCTTCTTTATCCATTCATCTGTTGAAGGGCATCTTGGCTCTTTCCACAGTTTGGCTATTGTGGACATTGCTGTTATGAACATTGGGGTGGATATGGCCCTTCTTTTTCACTACATCTGTATCTTTGGGGTAAATACCCAGTAGTGTAATTGCTGGGTCATAGAGTAGCTCTATTTTTAATTTTTTGAGGAACCTCCATACTGTTTTCCATAATGGCTGCACAAATTTGCTTTCCCACCAACAGTGTAAGAGGGTTCCTCTTTCTCTCCAACTTCTCCAGCATTTATTGTTTCTTGCCTTGTCGATTTTTGCCATTCTAACTGGTGTAAGGTGGTACCTCCTTGTGGTTTTGATTTGAATTTCCTTGATGGCTAATAGTGATGAATACTTTTTCACTGTTAGCCATTTGTATGTCTTCTTTGGAGAAGTGACTGTTTTTTTAAAAAGTTATCTGGTTTTTGGGTGTTGAATTAGAGAGGTTCTTTATAGATCTTGGATATCAACCCTTATTCTCTTACACCATATACAAAGATAAACTCTAAATGGATAAAAGACCTCAATGTGAGACAGGAATCCATCAAAATCCTAGAGGAGAACATAGGCAGTAACCTCTTCAACATCAGCCACAGCAACTTCTTTCAAGACAGGCCTCCAAAGGCAAGGGAAACAAAAGTGAAAAAGAACTTTTGGGGGCGCCTGGGTGGCTCAGTGGGTTAAAGCCTCTGCTTTCAGCTCAGGTCATGATCTCAGGGTCCTGGGATCTAGGCCCGCATCGGGCTCCCTGCTCAGCGGGGAGCCTGCTTCCCCCTCCTCTCTCTGCCTGCCTCTCTGCCTCCTTGTGATCTCTCTCCCTCTGTGAAATAAATAAATAAAATCTTTTTTAAAAAAAAAAGAACTTTTGGGACTTCATCAAGATAAAAAGCTTCTGCACACCAAAGGAAAGAGTCAACAAAACAGAGAGGAAACCCACAGAATGGGAGAAGGTATTTGCAAATGACACTACTATCCATACTCCTACTTAAGACCAATGCTTCTGTGTTTACAACAGATCTCTTACCTCCTCCCTGTTCAAAGACTTTGCCCCAGTTGTTCTCCCTCTCCTGCATCATCCAGTTTTCTCTCTCTGTTCCATCTGTCACATAGCATACAAATATACCTTTATTTCTTCCACCTTGAAAAAATTTTAAAAGATTTTCATTTATTTATTTGTCAGAGAGAGAGAGGTGGGAGGGAGAGAGAGAGCACATGAGCGGGGGGGAGAGACAGGCAGAGGGCAGAGGGAGAAGCAGGCTCCCCACTGAGCAAGGAGCCCGAAGCAGGGCTCCATCCCAGGACCCTGAGATCATGACCTGAGCTGAAGGCACATGCTTAACTGACTGAGCCACGCAAGTGTCCCTCCACCTTGAAATTAAAAAAACAGAAACAAAAACAAAATAAAACAAAACCCTTTCAAGCTTCTTTTCTTTTCCAGCTATCACTTCATCTCTCTGTTCCTGTTTAAAGCAAAAAGCCTGAAAGACATATCTTTATTTCTTGAGTTTAACTTTCATCTTATTTTCTTTTTAAAAAAAATTATTTTGAAATAGTTCAAGCATATGCAAGGGCAGAGAGACAGTAAAATGATCTCCATATATCATCACTCAGTTTCAACAATTACAAACATTTTGTCAATTTTATTTCATTCATCCTCATTCCCTAAATCGTCTACTGTTTTTTCTTCTTAAAATTTGAGTATTGTTGATACATAACGTTAAATTAGTTTTGGGTGTATAACATAGTGATTCACCTTCTCTTTTGGCCTATTTTAAAGAAAGTTCCAGACATCATTTCACCTGTAAATACTCTTGAATACATTTCTAACAGATAATAACTGTAAAAAAAATGACAGTCACAATACCAACTTAATAGTCAACAAATCTAAATACTTGATCAACAAATCTAAATACTTGATCAGAGTTCGAATTTCCAATGTTGTCTCAGAAATATCTTTTTATAGTAGATTTGCTCAAATCAGGCTCTAAACACATTGTATTTGGCTGGTATGTCCTTTAAATCTTTCTTCATCTCTAACAGTTTCCCCATTCTGGAGTTGGCTGTTTGCATCCTCATGATGTCATCTAGCATGTTCTTCTCTCCTATATTTCCTGGAAACTAGGAAATTCTTGGGACTTGATTCTCTGCTTTTTGCAATCCATTCCAGTCACACATTCACTCTACTACTGCTATGTGTGTGTTGTCAAGTTCATTGATGACCCATATTGCTAAATCTAATGGCCCATTCTCAACCTTCTTCTTCCTTGATCCATTGGCAGTATTTGAATTGATCACTTCATCCTCCTTGGTGCATTTCCTTTATTTGGCTTATAGGACACCACACTGTCATGGTATTACCTTGACTTACTTCTTGCTCTTTTACAGTTTCTTTTGCTGGTTCCTGTTTACCATTGTTACGTCTAAATGTTAGAGTGCTATAGGATTATTTTTTGGTTCTCTATCTGTACAAAGTCCATTGGTGATCTCATCCAGTTCTCAAGCTTTAAGTACCATTTTGTACATACTAACTTTCTAATTTATAGCTTTAGCCTGTATCTCTTCCAAGAAATCCAAATTCATACAGCCAACTGTTTATTTGACAAAGCCATTTGAGTGACTAACAAGCACCTCAACTTGATTATGTCCATAATTTGACACTTGACCTTCCTCCAAATCTGCTCCTCTCTTAGACTTCTCCATCCCATTTGATAGGAACGCCATCCTTCCAGTGGTTCTGGTCAAAAATCTTAGAATCATTTTGGACACTTTCTTTCTCTCCACCCCAGATAGAATCTGTCAGCAAATCACACAATCTGGTCATTTATCCCCACCTATACTGTTGTCATCTTGATTTAGTCATTGTTATCTCTTGCTTCTTACCACAGCCTCCTAACCTACCCCTTTGTTCTTATCACAACAGCGAGAATGATCTTTTTAAAAATGTGGGTCACATCAGGTCACTCCTCTGCTCAGAATGTTCCAGTGATTTCCCTATTTCCTTACAGTAAAAGTTGAAGTCCTTAAAATGACCTATAAGACCCTACATATCTTGTTCTAATACTTCTCTGACATTTCTCCCAATATTCTCCGAATATTCTACCCCTGACTTGGGGCATACTGTCCCTCTTACTGTTTCTGTCACATACCTTCTCTCAACTCACTTTAGTATTTGGTGTTTTGCTTGGTATATTCTTCTCACAATAGCAGGTGAAATTACTTTCACCAGTTATGTATGAGTATACAAGTTTCCCCCATAACCTGGCCAACTGAGGCTGTCAGCAACTTTTGAATTCTTTTTTTTTTAAAGATTTTATTTATTTATTTGACAGAGAGAGAGCACAAGTAGGCAGAGTGACAGGCAGAGGGAGAGGGAGAAGCAGGCTCTCTGCTGAGCAGGGAGCCCGACATGGGACTCGATCCCAGGACCCTGAGATCATGACCTGAGCCAAAGGCAGCAGCTTAACCGACTGAGCCACCCAGGTGCCCCAACTTTTGAATTCTTGACCATCACAGTGTAGTTTTAATTTTCATTTCTTCTCTTATGAGGGAGTTTAAATATCAATTTAAGAGCAATTTGTATTTCCATTTCTGAAAACTGGAAGTTCATATCTTTTGTCCACTTTTCTAAGGATGTTGGTCTCTCATTTATTTGTAGAAGCTCTTTATATGCTATGGAAGTGAATACCTACTCTGTCGCATGAGTTAGAATAAAATTTTCCTGGCTTGTCATTGTCTTTGATTTTATTTATGGTGGGTTCGTCTGTGCAGAATTTTTAAAAATTGGAGTCTAATTCATCAACATTTTCTTTTATGGATTCTGAGTATAGTGTCATACCACAAAAGGTCATACCATATCTCCCACCTGAAAGAATTTTTTTTACCATACTTTTTTTTTTAACGTTTAAATCTTTTATCCATCTGGAATTCACTTTGGTACAGGATGTGAGATATACTTCCAATTTTATTGTTTTTCCAGATGGCCAACCATTTGTCCCAACACCATTTATTGAATGCTCTGTTTTCTCCATTGACATGAAATGCCACTCAGGAGATTCTTAGGCACAATTTACTGGCCATGAGCTTAGGTTGATGTAACCCTGTATTCTCTTTGTGAAACCTCTGCCGCAGGCAGAGACCTCAGACTTCCCACTAAGCGCTGCAAACAGGTCAAACCTGTAACATGCTGAAAGTCCACACCCAGTACATGCATACATAATGTTTTCAAATTGTAGTTTGAAATGTTGTGAGCACATGATTCTCATATAGTTAGTTCCTTCACCCCACCCACATTCTTTCCAATAATGCCAAAAGGTGGCAGGAAATAGTCACATGGTTTTTGGCTGTTTGTTCAATATGTGAGGAAAACCAGAACTTAGTATTTGCAAATCACTTTGAACTGCGGAGAATAAAACTGCTATTGTAATCCTCGTGTTACCTTTTATACATCAAGCATGTTGTTGTAACACAGCATTCTGAGTTTAATGAAGTTTTATTCTAATGAGTGCAAGTTCATCTCTCTTTGTTCAACGAGCTGTGATACGAGGTCACCAGGTATGGATTATGAGGGCCAAAATTTGGGGGGATGGAATGAAATTTTTCAGAATTAATGATGAGATGAAACCATTAAAGCCGGTTCATCTGGCATCTACCTATTAGAATGTTTTTTAAACTAGGACAAAAATTGGGCGCCTGGGTGGCTCAGTGGGTTAAAGCCCCTGCCTTTGGCTCAGGTCATGATCTCAGGGTCCTGGGATCAAGGCTCCCATCGGGCTCCCTGCTCGGCGGGGAGCCTGCTTCCTCCCCTCTCTCTGCCTGCCTCTCTGCCTACTTGTGATCTCTCTCTCTCTGTCAAATAAATAAATAAATAAATAAATAAATAAATAAACTAGGACATAGATTTGTTGTGCAGTGATAATTTTACTGATAATGCTGACGCTAAGATTCTGCAAAATACTGCTATCGCTTTTGAATTAATACTCACCCAAAAGAATTATGAGGAATATAATTTAAGTTTCAAGGCTATTTGTCTGTGTTCCTTAATGGAAATACTGTATGACATAATAGGGGTTTTGTTAAAGATGCAGACAGTATGAGGTTTTTTATTTTATTTTAATTTTTTAAAGATTTTGTTCATTCATTTGACACAGAGAGAAAGCACAAGCAAGGGGAGCAGCAGGCAGAGGGAGAGGAAGGAGCAGGCTTCCTGCTGAGCAGGGAGCCTGATGTGGGGCTCCATCCCAGCACCCTGGGATCATGACCTGAGATGAAGGCAGACACTTAACTGGCGGAGCCACCCAGCTACCCCAGACAGACAGAATGAGTTTAGTTTTGATTCGTCCACCTTTTATCTAAGTAATTGAGCAAGTAACCTAACTTCTGTAAGTCTTAATTTCCTTATATATAAAATAATAATGATAATACCACTTACTGCTTTAGGGATTAATAAGAAAATCCACTTCAACCATAAGTAAGGCATTTCCTCCCTATCTGATTGGCAAAGACCAAAAAAATGATGTAATGATACATTGGGTGTTGGGAGTATGATGGAGACAGATACTCTTATACATTGCTTGAGGGAGTGTAAATTAGTACAACCACCATATAAAACAGTTTGGCAATATCTATCAAAATTAAAAATGCACATACATACTTTGGCAAGTAATTCCTCTTGCTGGAATTTATCAAGCAGACGTATTTTACTTTTTTTATGATTTATTTTTTTATTTGAGAGAGTGAGAGAGTGCATGTGTGCGTGCACAAGCAGGAGGAGGGAGAGAGAGAAGGAGAGGGGAGGGGGAGAGAATCCGCCAGCAGACTTGCTGCTGAGCATGGAGACCAGGTAGGGCTCTATCCCAGGACCCTGAGATCACGGCATGAGCCAAAACCAAGAGTCAGACACAAAACCAGCTGTACTACCCAGGTGTCCACGAGCAGATATACTTTAAGTGAATAAACTTATAACCATATGCTGATATTTATTGCAGTACTCTTGTAGTAAGAAAAGAGTGGAAACAACCTAGATTTCCATCTAAAAAGAGCTGTTTTGGACTCATGCAATCAAATACCATGCTGTAATAAAGAACAAGGGAACAGTTTTATTATTGAATGCGATATTACCAAAATATATTATTGGTAATAATATATGTAGAATAGCATTTAAAAATAGGGGATGGAAATAATATATATATATATATAATATATATATTTGGTTATATAATCACAGAAATGCTCAAGAAAACACTCAGGAAGTGGTAGCATTTCTTTCCTCGAAAGCTGGAATTTCCTGGTGGAAATTTTCTAAGAATTTCCTGAGTGTTCAGGAAACTCTTCACTGTACATCCTTTTCATCCCTTGATTATACTCTATGAATGTGTAACTTATTTTTAAAAAATAAATCAATAGGGGAATGCCTGGTTGGCTCAGTTGGTAGAGCATGTGACTCTTGATCTCGGGGTTATTATATTGAGCCCCATTTTAGGTGTAGAGATTACTTAAATATAAGATCTTCAAAAAAACCCCACAAAAACCAAATCAACAGGAGCACCCGGGTGGCTCAGTTGATTAAGCGTCTGCCTTCGGCTAAGGGATTGAGCCCCATTTTGGGCTCCCTGCTCAGGGGGGAGTCTGCTTCTCCCCCCCCCCCACCGGTGTGTTCGCTCTCTCTCTCTCTCTCTCTCAAATAAAATAAAATCTTAGGTGCTTGGGTGGCAGTCAGTTAAGCATCTGCTTTTGGCAGCTCAGGTCATGATCTGAGAGTACTGGATCAACCCTTGAGTTGGGCTCCCTGCTCAGCTGGGAGTCTGCTTCTCCCTCTCCCTCTACTCCTCCTCTCCCTGTTCATTCTTTCTCTCTTTCACTCATACTCTCCCTGAAATAAATAAATAAAACCTTTTAAAAAGAAATAAAACTTTTTTAAAAATTAAAAGACATGAATCAACGTAAAGTATATAGAAAACCCATGACATATAGTAAGCATGTAATACATATTAGCATTTAATATAAAATTTCAACTTAATTGTAACTATCTTGCACTAAAATAAGATACCCAGAAAGTTTTAAAAATCAGCTTCTTAAAAATCTAAATACTATGAGTTTTATAATATAGGAGTAATTTTAAACAAGAAAATTTGTCTTGCTGTAAATTGTAAAGGCATTTCTCTTAGCCCATGAAGACTTACAATCTGGGTGTTATCATTTAGATTTCTCATAAAGGTATTAAAATATCTAGTAATTTTTTTCAAAGATTTTATTTACTTATTTGAGAGAGAGAGATTGAGAGAGAACGAGCAGGGGGGAGAGGCAGAGGCAGAGGAAGAAGCAGGCTCCCCAAGGAGCAAGGAGCCTGATGTGGAACTCGATCCCAGGGCCCTGGGATCATAACCAGAGCTGAAGGCAGATGCTTAACTGACTGAGCCACCCAGGTGTCAAAAATATCTAGTAATTTAAAAAATCTTACTTATGCAAAGAACATGATTGGAAGGAAAGTTTTCTATATACAAAAGCAAATATCTCCTGTTAGTCATTGAACAATTAGAGTTTTGATAGGTAAGAGGTGTCATTTAAACTTTCAAACATTACTAGGTTTTGAAGAAGAAATGAAAATACTTAGAATCATTTATTTATTTACAGTTGAGTTTGCTTATAGTTCTGAGTTTTGAGCAAATTTAGATTAACTGAGAATAAATGGAGAATTTTCTATTTTACTTATATATACTTAGACTATCAGTTGCTTTCTCAATAAACTGCATCTAGATTTGTCACATTTATCAGATATTCTATATTATGTATTAGTATATATAAATATATACTATATACTTATTAGTATAGTATATATACTATATATTTTAGCATATATACTTAAATATACTAAATATTATAAAATATAGTATAATATTAATATATAATAATATATATTCTATATTAGTAGCTTATTCTCCCCATACCTTGGTAATAATACTTTCTCTGGTTTTTAATTTCTTAGACATGAATAGTTTTTAAGCTATGCTCTCTATATATTAACATGCATCCCCCTAGACTCTAATCTCCTAGTCCAGTAAAGTATTTTCTGGAATGTAAGAAGACTTAGATCACATGGCGTCTTGCCTATGAAATTGTTAGAGATCTCCAAAGTTGGATCTCCCAATTTTTTCCCAGTGTCTTGAATCTTCCTCTATATATTATATTATATACACATATATGGTAATGATCTGTCTCTTTTTAGCAAACAGGGAACTCCTTAAAAACATCAACTCTATTTTTTATCCTTATAACTATGTGCCAGGCCTGGCAAATATTAGGCACTCAATAATGTTTGCTGAATAAAGACCAGTTTTTTCCAGTATATGTTATACTTCTAATGAAAGTACTTCAGCAAATGTTATCACTTTATTAAATTTGAGTATTTTATTAACTATAAAAGTAAATCAAATATATAGAGATTTTATCTAGCATGTCTCAAAAATCTGAATACAGAGGAATTCTGTTTTTCTTGATCAAATTCCAATTTAATAGCGTAATAAATAATTGTGATCTAAATTCCCCATTTTAAGCTTAAAAGATTCATTATTTTTTACAACGGAGTGCACAGTCTTCTTCCAACAGCTTGGCCCAATGATCGCTTTTAGGGGAATAGCCAAGAAGCAACTGAATCTGTTGGCTATTTTTTCTCAAAATCAACAAGTCACCTCATTAATGATAAAAACAAAATTGTTATTGGCAGATGTTCCCAAACATCTAGATAGACGAATAGGGAAATGCTTTTTCTGACCTAGGGGGTATGTTTTGTGGTCTGAGATAGAAGCATCAGGACTCTGACAGTCTGGCCTGGAGGTACAGTCTTTAGCCTCTCCAAGCCAGTTTCTTCTGCTGTAAAATGGGATCCAAACACTGGCCCCATGGTTTTTATAGTCAAGGTTGTCTGTTTTTGGATGATGTTCTGTAGTGCAGATTTCTGGGGCTCCAAACAGACTTCCAGAATCTAAATAGATCCACTGTTGCAAATTGAGAAGAGTCCTAACCCCCTCTGAGAGGTTCCTCCTTAAGAAGGTGAACGATTCTTTCTGTGGGCAAAATTACAAACTCATTTCTTTGCTGCCCACTGTTCTGGTAGCCAGGGCACTGAAATTTTATTCTTCAATCAACAGCACAGAAATCCTTCATTTCATATTGTCAGCAGTGATCTCAATGGTGTAGCTACAAGGCAGAGACTGTTAAAATCTTAGCTGGTAACAAGTGAAAGTCAGCAGGAATTGCATTAGGAACATAATAACCATTATGTCCTATGGCCTCACTAAATATATCTATCCTTCAAATTTAAATCTAGAAATCTGCACACCTAGGTAGACAGCACCATTCTGGCTGCCTGTAAAAATGACTTAACAATATGTTCTTTGGAATGTTTGTTTTGAGGGTCAATATGAGAAAAGATGTGGGGGTACATTCTGTGTACATTCTGTTTTGGTATTATCAGGAACACCAACCATCATGTTATTTAATGTTCCTCTTATAAATTAGAGATGGCAGACCCATTAATACCTCTTTCATTTAAGTTTGAAAGCTCCTGAATAGGAGGGAGGTGGGTTTGAAAGACATCATTTTAAAGACAAGAGGGAGAATAGACAAATTGTGACAATGAATGTTACTGAGTACCTACTGCCTGTCAGATGGCTTAAATATTTCTAGCCTATGGTACCTTTGAAAAAAAATAGAGAAGGGCATGCAATTTGAGTGTGAGGATTTGTATGTGAGAATTCAGGTTTGAACAGAGCAACTTTGGTGGGACAGGATATAGGAAAGAGGACGCAATAAATTCCATGTGCCAACACATCTTTTTAAAGAACTTTAAACTGCTACCGCCAGTAATCAATACTTAATCTAGAATGGTTGACACTGACATTAGGATACACAAGACAAGTTATAAGATATGTAAAAGCATCTGGCATACAGTACATATTCAATAATGTTACTTTTACTTTTAATTCTCACAAATCATTCTGCCAAAGGAGAATCCAACTGGATCTCACCACGGAAAAAATTTCTTTTTCCAAAGACATTTATATGTCTACAGGAATTCTGTATTGTACTTACTATTTTCAGTAAGTTTAAGGACATTAAAAATAATATTGATTATTGGGAATAAATGTCAATATTATGAAGTTAAGACATTAATAAACCCTAATTATTCCATTAGAGATATAATGACAGTGATTATTAATGTGTCAGCAATGTCCCCAAAGACCTCCATGTCACTAAATTCAGTGTGTGTTTATCAGTCCTCCTATGTAACCTCCCAGGTTTACCAAACTACTTTTCTCTCCATCCTTCTACGTCACATCCCAAGTCCAATCTATTACTTGGGACTGTTGATTTTATACCTCCTCCCCATATGCCTTTCTCATCCATCAACTTTCATCCATCTTTACTATCATCACTTTAGTACAAGCTAGTTTCATGTCTCATCAGTAACTGGCTCATCAGTAACTCAACCAGTAACTGGCTCACTGCCCTCCTTACCTCCACTATGGCTCCCTTTGATTTTGTTCTTCATGCTAGAGCCAAAGTAGTCTTTTAAAAATGCTAATCTTTTGGGGTGCCTGGGTGGCTCAGTGGGTTAAGCCTCTGTCTTCAGCTCAGGTCATGAGCTCAGGTCAGGGTCCTGGGATTGAGCCCCACATCGGGCTCTCTGCTCGGCAGGGAACCTGCTTCTCTCTCTCTCTGCCTGCCTCTCTGCCTACTTGTGATCTCTCTCTCTCTCTCTCTCTCTCTCTCTCTGTCAAACAAATAAATAACACTTTTTTTAAAAATGCAAATCTTTTAAAGTTAACCCTATGAAAATTCCTACATTGGCTTACTTAACAGGTCACAAAAGTCTTTGTCGATCAATAGGACCTAACAGACAGACCCTCTCAATATAAACTCTTCTACTTCGTGTAACTCTTCTGTCAGAATCACCAGGATTTATACCTGCATATCTTCAATATTAGCTTCTTTTGCCTTCAATGTTTGCCTCAAATTAGGGAAATTCTTGGAGATGCCACTAGGTTGGCACCAACTCTCTAACCTCCATGCAAAGTGACTAGGAGGAAGTTTTATTATTGCTTTAATTTTCTGTGGTAAAATGTTTTGGTTTTTTTTTTCACTTCACAGTCTATAGATATAGAATACCTTTCAGAAGGCATAGAAGCCTAATCCATTTTAGGATGCCAGATGAAAGCCAAGTTATGTAAGGAAAAAACAAGTCCAGTGTTAATGCCATGAGGAGCTCAGGGATCCTTTAGAAGTCATGTTGTTTCTTACACGATATCTAAACCTTACATGTTTAAAGATAGATTGTCAGGTTCTATCTTTCTAGTACATAGGGAAGTGGCTTTGGAATCATATCAGGCAACTTTCTTAACTTCTCTAGCACGTACCTGTCTGATAAAGTAAATAGGATAGTAAGATGACTGCTGACAGAGTCATTTTGAGGATTAACTAACATAAATAAGTAAAGCACTTAGCAGAGTCTGGCACATATCAATGACCTACGTTCGAGTTATTATTATTTTTGTTTGTGATAGTTATAAAATCCATTTTAAGGAAGTCCTTTTAGATTAATGTAAAATTTTTTTTCTTTGGAGCAAGGGAATACTAAGGATTTGAACAATAGTTTTGTTGGTTCAAATCATTGTATCATTTGATTTTGTTCTGTCAGATAAATACACATTTCACAACTGAAAACAGTTAAAATTAATCTTATTAGCACTCTTCAGGAAAGGAATACACACAAAACCTCTCTTACCTGGTGTTATTGTAAACTAATAATCAATATCCTTTTTTGATCATATCACTTCCAGCTCCTAGAAGAAGATTCTTATCATTTTAGGAGCTCTCAAGCACAAAGTTCACTGCACTATTTCTGTGGGATGATTTCTGTTGGTGGCAGAGACTCTGCTGTCCCCTGGTGGCATCTGCTGTCTTCCATTGGCTCAATGTTCTAGCTCAGAAAAATTATAATTATGCTTAGTCATAAATTTTAGAAGGCAGGCAGAACTTGAGAGTTGCTTTTCCATTCTAATCTGGAAAAGCAGGGATTCTTAGGCTTCTCTCCTACACATTAGCATCTCAACACCAATGCTTCCTCTAGAAGCAGAATCATTTTGTCTCCTTAAAGAGTTACACATTAGCCTCTTGGAGTTCCAATTTTGTGGTCAGAGCCTAACTCAACGGACAGGATCCTGAAACCTTCTCCCCAAACTTTGGTGTCCTTCCTGACTTCTTGTGTTGAAGGGGTTGAATGTTATTTCAGACTTGTCTGGGTCCTAGTTAGGATCTCAGTGATCCACAATCTATGGCCATATAAAGATATGAACTCTGATGTGTGAGACACAAGTATTTTCTATGACTTAGCTTAAGTTCAATTTTGAATCGCCTATTCTGAAGGGGTTGGTAATGCCATAATTTTGCCAATTTCTGGTATCTCACTTTTCCCCTCTTGGGATTGGATCTAAACTTGATAATGTCTAGTATGGCAGCAAGTTTTGGGGTTGGGAATAAGTTTTCAGTTCTCCCAGGCCTTTTTAGCTCAGAGTTCCCTTCTGCAAGCTCCCTTGAAGAATGGAAGCCATTTTTCCTCTTCTATGGGAATACAGTGATATTGTTTTGCTCCCACTCCAAGTTAGGGCATAGGAAATCTTTGGGAGTCTGTCTAGTTCCCATCTACCTACTCACACCATTAATCCATATTCTTTCTAGGGCCTGCTGCCTTCCTGAGGCTGTATCTGGGAATCCCGGCACACTGTTCCCTCTGCTCTCAGATCTCATAAACCCATCTATGGAGGTTTACTGACTTCCCAGGGATGTGACTGGGGAACATGGTTCAGAGACTTCTCATCTCTGGGATAGTGGAAATCTGCCCTGCCATTGCTTCCCCTCCTACTCCCCTCTCTCTACCATCTGTAACCCCCTCATTGTCCAGCATAGGAGAGGAGTTTGTTTATTTGAGTTTTACTATTATTATTTTTTTGCCAGTGGAAAGCCATGCTCTTACAGCCATTTTTGTCCAAATCTCTTGCTATGTCAGGATTCTTTCTTGTTCTTGTAAAGCCAAGCCTTTTGCAACTCCAAAACCAGGAAAAGACTCTGTTTTCCCCACTGTTTTCTTTGCTGTCACATGTTTCTCTTTAAAGCAATGAGCACAGAATGCCTAGTTGCTTGTTTGGGTGGAGTCATGAGCAAAGAGATTGAGGGAAGATATTGGATGGGGGATGCAATCTGTTAATATTATCCTTCCAAACTTATGGGAAAAAGACAGAAATAACAGTAATGATAATAATAATAGAGCGCTTAGAGCAAATATTCATCCCTCTATCCAGATGAGACTGTGTCCTTAGCCCTAAAAAATAGTGCATGTTCCTTAGTTTTTCTACACTTAGGGAGGAAGACTTCAGAACTCAGAAGACCTGTTTTAAGTAAGCCGATTGACAATGGGACAGGCTGTCTTCTAGTCGGGTTTATCTTTTCACTAGAGATCAGTACTAGAGTAGTTTTGAAAGGTATGATTCTGTTATTCAAGTTTGTTCTAGGAATATGACAGTTTACATAAAGCTGTTACGTTACTGTGAGAAATCTAGACACAGTGAGAGTAACATTTAGTCTTTTACACCCAAAAACCTGTATAACAGGAAGAATCACGTTATATTTTCTAAGAATGCAGAGGCATCCTCAAAGTACCTTAGCAGTTTTAACTTTTGTTGAAATACATTGATACTAGTAATTTATTTTAATAAAGTATTAGCTATTTACGATTAATAATTGCTTATACTTGTTGAGTACTTTCTATTTCTGATACTAAAACGTCTAAATAATTCTTCACCTAATCCCCTAAGGCACCTGGCTGTGTCAGTCAGTGCAGCATGTGACACTTGATCTTGGGGCCGTGAGTTTAAGGCCCACACTGAACATAGAGCTTACTTAAAAAAAAATTAAACATAAAAAAATTTAAGAGATACATATCATTATCCTAATTTACAGATGAGGAAACTGAGGCACAGAAAGGCTAAATAACTTGTCCAAAGTCACAAGTTAATATCTATTAGTGATTGAATTTGAACCCCAGAAGTGTGATGGCACAGAAGTGCTTAAACCATGTTACCTAGTTAATTACAATGATATTACTAATGATAATAATGGTTAGGAAGTTATGGTATAAAAGTGACAATTCTTGGACTTAATATGCTAGAGGCTAATTTTAAGCTAGTAGAGCAGAATAAAACTTTTAATGTGAATTTATTATTTGATATGTGTGAGACAAAGTGTAAATTACCAGTTTGCAGTCTGGAAATGAGACTGGATTAGTGAGTGATTTAATCTGACTCATATTCATCAAAGGACACAGAGGTGATGTGCTGGGCTGACCTAGATCCTCAGGGAACCATAACGAATAAACACTATAGAATTCAAGGACATCAACTCATAAGGAATTAACATTTTACATTAATTTTAATGTGCTGGAATTTGGAAGGATAAGCATGAACCGCTGATAATTTTCTCAAATTATACATAAATACATATGGAAATGAAATTTCTTATTAACATTCTTATAAAAGTTCTCAAGGCCATTAACATTCTGTATAACTTGTTCTTCATTCAAAAACATTTATTGAGCACCTATGGGGCGCCTGGGTGGTGCAGTTGGTTAGGTTGGACTCGGTTTTGGCTCAGGTCATGATCTCAGGGTCCTGAGATCCAGCAACCTCCCACCCAAAGCTCAGCAAGGGGTCTGCTTAAGACTGTCTCCCTCTTCCATTCCCCCTCCACCACCCTGCACCCTTTCTCAAAAAAAAAAAAAAAAAAAAAGTCGAGAAAACCCCCCACTTATTGAGCGCCTACTATGCGCTGGACACTGTTAGAAGTGCTCTGAATAGAGCAATGAACAAAACCAAATTCTTGTCCTCGTGGAGTTTAATTCTAATCGCAGGAGAGAGAGGAAATAAATGAATAAACAATTAGAATATTACCAAGTGCTAAAGAACATACCACTTCTTTCCAAAATCAGGCTTTATCAAGAGGTGAGTCTATGTTCACATAAATAGGCAAAATGTTTACACAAATTCTCAGAAGGGAAAAGTGGACGATAACACAGTTTTATCAGGAAACAAAACTGCTCTCTTCTGGACGTTCGGCTTTCGAGCCTTCGCCTAACCTCTATCACTTACACTCTTAATAGCAACTTGTAACAAAATGGCAGCAATAACACGGTCACTGTGCATTAGCTACCACCCGGTTGTGTTAGGCACTGTGCTAGCAATTTGCGTCTTTAATCCCCAAAACGACCCTCCAGGGTAAACATTTTTATTCCTATTTTCCAGACAAGCAAATTGTGTGTGTCAGAAAAGCAGTCACACGTCCGTCAGCGGCAGACCTGAGGCTGGACTAGGGAGGACCGTCTTCCAAAGCTCTTCTACACTATCACGGTAGGAAAAGCGATGAAGCACACGCGAAAAGAATAAAAAAGACTGGGGCCGCGACTTCAGTACACGGGAAGAGAGGAAGGACAGAAGGATAGAAACCTGCGGAGAAGCGGTGCGGGCTCCGGCACGCGGAGATACCCCCGAGGGGCGGTGCCGGAAGTCGGAGCGCGGCTTCCGCACCTCACGCCGGAAGTAGCTCGTCAGCGCCGCCGAGAGATCTCCGTGGAGAAAGCCGCTTTCGGGTTGAGCTGCCGGTGGTCCACGAGGTTCTCTGAGTTTGCTCGCAAGCGCGTCTGCAATTCAGAATGTCGCACCCGTCCCCCCAAGCTAAGCCCTCCAACCCCTGTAACCCCAGAGTCTTCTTTGACGTGGACATCGGAGGGGAGCGAGGTGAGCGGAGTCTGATACTTGCGGGATGGCCCCGAGGGAGCTAGGCTTCCCGGGATCCGGGAATTCCGACGGTGGTGTGCGGTTCGGGCCAGGGGCCGCTCTGTGGTGCGAAGGGGATGGCCGCCCAAACCGGACTGCTGGAACAGATCCAGTCTTCCAAGGCTGGGTCGAGCCTGCGCCCTTGTACCAATGCCATCGGTCGTGCGGAAGTTTCTGGAAATTTCTGGTTTCGGGATTGTGGCGGCCTTTATATTTGTCTTTCCTGATTTGGTTGTACCTCCTCGCCACCTTGCGCTATCAAGCAGATATAAAATAAGATTATTTTATGTTTGCAGTGGGTCATTCAGAAAACTGATACGCGTTTGTTGGGTTCCAGTCACGCCGTGTCCTGTGCCACGCGAGATACTTCAGCAGTTTCCAGAGTGTTTGCAAATCAAAGCAACTTTTGCGCGTTGATTTTTCTTACTAAGCAGTTATTCACTTAGAGGTCCCGTCAGATCGGCGAACGTTTTCTCTGTTTTGACTTTGGGGAAAAGGAGTTCAGTGTAGCGACGTGGTTGCCTAGGCTACGTCAGCACTTCGAGAGCTCCTAAGGTCTTGGAAATTAGTATATTGCTTTGTAACTGAAATACTCGTTCTAGAACAGGTTAGAATTGTTAGCTGGGCTGTGTGAACGCATACAAACGGACACATCAGGATTCAGGGACCCCGTGGCTGATTATGGACACACACATGTATTTATATACACATTTGTTTTGAAATTAGCGCGAGGTTCATTTTTACCTGCCTTAGGCGTTGTATGAAATGGGAACTTTTTTGGTCTTTTGCTTCAGCGGCTGCGCTAGGGAGGTTGTATAGAACACAAAGGCTACAGCTGTACTTAAAACTCAGCCAACCCGACCACTCCAAGGATATTTGATTTTCTCCTGTTGGTTACTTGGTGGTTGGAATTTCTGAGTACAAGTGGAAGAAATCACTCAGAATTTAAAACCATTTGTACTTCATGGTGTCCCTTATATAGTGCTGATCTGCTGGCTCTGTATTAATGATCCTTTGTTAAGATGTAGAAAAATAATTGTTTCAAATTCATCTAGATACATGACACATAACATTAAACTAATTTTGAATATTTGAAAAATGACCAAAAAAGAGAACTTGGTATCTCAGTCACTATACTTTTACCAATCGCCCTTTTATCATTTGCTTATTTGGTTGCTTGTTTTGCATGCTGACGTGTTTTCATTTTTTTCTTTTAGTTGGTCGAATTGTCTTAGAATTGTTTGCAGATATTGTACCCAAAACTGCAGAAAATTTTCGTGCATTGTGTACAGGAGAAAAAGGCATTGGACCCACCACTGGGAAACCTCTCCATTTTAAAGGATGCCCTTTCCATCGAAGTATGTGTAAATTTTTAAATCTGATTCTTATAAATCTGTTCTGTAGCAAATAGAGAAGAAAATACTAACTAAAGAGAAGTAAAGAGTGAAAGTTAAAAATTACTATTAAGTTTCAGGAGAATGCTCTGACATTTGAGGCAGTAGCTCAATTTCATAAAGGTTGGACTGTGAACAGTGGAATTATGAGAGGGAACTAAGGTTTACTTATAGAGAAATGGACTGCCTAGCTTCACCAGTGCTCTAGCTCTTCACTCAATTGGGATTAAATTGAGGAAAAAAGGGTGTACCGTGATAAAAAAAACAGACTTTAGATAGTTTGACTGCCTGGTGGCAAGAAAGATGTAACTACCACTTGTGGAAGTTGGCTTGGGAATGCTGTAGCTGATAAAGATTCAGTGTCTTGGTGTGATATTTAATTAAAAGATGACATTTCACAGTGCTTATTGTACATCGTAATCATGCCTTTGTTTAGTGATTATTTGATGCTTCCCCTAATAGACTATAGGTTCCATGAATTCAGGAACTGTCTCTTTTCACCATCTTGTCTTCAGCGTGTAGTATAGTTACTGAGTGGGTATTCAATAAATATTTGTTTAATGAATAAATAAGTTAAAGTATAATCATGAGTAGTTAATTTATTAAAATAAACTTAAAAAACTAATATTGATTTTAAAATGTTTAAACTGTTGACTTATATTCATGTTTAATAAGATACTAAAATATACTAATAGAATATAGTATTTAGAAGAGTTGACACAGCAGGCCTGAGATTGCTCTCCTTGGAAAGGTTTGCTTGCAGCATGGCCATTAGCTGGAGTTTAGGAACTTGGCATTGGAACCATTGCCTGAATCATAAAGATGGTTTACTGTGCCTGGATTATTTGTACAAACACTTTGATTTATGCTGAACACCTGCTTTCCTTTTGGGAGTCTGGAATTTTGGTACATGCTAGGTAGAGAGTAACTGTATGATCCACTCTATAAAAACCTTGGGCTTACTGGGCAAGAACATTGTACACATGATATAGTATTTTTTGTGCTGGGGGAAGAATGTGCTCTCTGACCTTTCATGGGAGGGAGGGATGTAAGGAAGCACATGGATTTCTCCAGACTCTGTTGTATCTTTTTCTTTTATCAACTAGCTGCTATCCTTACTTTATTGCTGTAATACAACCAAATGTTGAGTCCCATGAATCCTAGGAAATTTCTGAACATTAGGGTGGTCTTGGGAAACTTTGACACCAAGTGATAATACTTGCTGAAGTACTCCCATTATGGTATAACAAATCTACTGAGAATAATTGGTCTTATTTAGTAGACATCAATGAGTAACACATGTCTAGCCACATGCACAATGAAAAATAGTTGCTGTACTTAAGGAATTAATGTTTCCTGGAAGAGACATATCATTATGATATACATTATTAAGTGGAGGTAGAGTCAGGGTACTGTAGGAGAAAAATTATGAGATCAAACTTCAAGGTCTCAGTGACAGTTATATAGGAGAGGTACCATTTGAACTAATTCTTGGAGTGTGAGTGAGTGATCAGTCAGTAAAAGTAATTTGGACCCAAGGTATGAAAAGCCTTTTAAGAGTTTAGAGTTATGGGGATGGGTGGGGAAAGAGAGGAGAGTTATATGACTAGAGCCATGTTTTAGGAAGTTTCTTACCACATGTTCATTAGTTAACACTGCTGTAGTCATCCATATTTTGGTTTCTAATAGTTATTTTCCTTTTTTGTAGTTATTAAGAAATTCATGATTCAGGGTGGAGACTTCTCAAATCAAAACGGGACAGGTGGAGAAAGTATTTATGGTGAAAAATTTGAAGATGAAAATTTCTATTATAAGGTAAAGTAGACAAAAGTGAATGTTTATTGCTAATAACAAAAGGTTGTTATATGTCTGGGATCGTGGTTGGAGTAAGACACCAGTAAATGTCTCAGGTGTGCATAGATTCTCCTTTTCTTGTAAAAGGTATCCTATTTGTGAATCTGCTCTTTAACATACAGAAATTTCATCCACTAATTTTATTTGGCAAAAACACAATGGTTATGTCAGTGTGATCCAAGTTTACATACTTCACTAAAGCGAATGAGTTTTTAAGAGTGGTCACCATCTGGCAAAATTGTTTGCAGGAAAAATGTTCTCATTATCAGGTGGATGTTAACTTATGCATTTTTATGCTTGAATTTGAAAAGCAAAAAAACCATCATTAATATCCAGGATGTCCGGGGATTTGCAAAGTAGCGGATATGGTTAATGTCTGAGCTCCTAAAAGACATTAGTTGTGCCTGTGCTGCCTTCTCTTCATTGTCCCGAGATGTAATCGGGTATATTGCATCATTCAGGTTTTAAGAATGGACATGAAAGTACTAAAGTGAAGTATGGAAATGAGGAATATGTGCAAGGTAATTAGGATAATTTGAAAAGAATATGTCATCAGTCTTTTAAATAGTATTTAGTGGCTCTAGCTATTATGTATTTAGTACTGTCACTGGCACCAAGGAGTTTATAAAAATGAACAGCCTTGATAACAAGGAATTTATGATATTACAAGGAAGACAAAATTAAAACACATGGCACAACTAGAGAATAATAGTATGTAAATAAAAGCTAAATTGAGACGTTCTGTATATATTATAGGAGAAAGATAGGATTTATATATTCTAGATTATTAGGGAAGACATTGCAGAGGAATGGGTACTTAAGCTGGGCCTTGTAGGGTGGCCAAGACTTGGTTAGACAGGAACTAAAACAGATTCCATTTTGAATGAGGGATATAAGTAAATAAAGACAAAGGCAATAGGAGGCTGAGGAAATGAAGTTAATATTCTGTTTGATACTATGGGAAAAGCACCAAACTTTTAGAAATGAAAAAGGGGGGCGGGCACCTGGGTGGCTCAGTGGGTTAAAGCCTCTGCTTTCGGCTCAGGTCATGATCTCAGGGTCCTGGGATCGAGGCCCGCATCGGGCTCTCTGCTCAGCAGGGAGCCTGCTTCCCCCTCTCTCTCTGCCTGCCTCTCTGCCTCCTTGTGATCTCTCTCCCTCTGTGAAATAAATAAATAAATAAAATCTTTAAAAAAAAAAAAAGAAAAATGAAAAAGGGAAGCTACCTCTGAAGGATGAAAACTAAGATTATGTGATTAGCTTTGATCAAAAGAAAAGGGGTTCTATTGAAAGGACACATAGTTTTTGCCTTCTGCAAACTTGGTAGCCCTGAAAACTGAATTTTTTGGTTGCAAGGGTAAAAGGCATTTTCAGTGGGAAGACTAATGTGAGAGTACAGTGCATGGCCCAACAAAAAATAATTTAGAAAGCCTAAGGATAAAGTGGAAAGATGAAGAAATCTAGTTTCACAGCACCTTTGAACAGGTCGATGCCGAGTAGAAATCTGATTTTAAGATGTATGTAGCAGTTTCTTTAGGTCATTCTCTGAAGAATGGTTCTCTGAAGATTCACCTGGGATGAAAGCCATAATGTTTGGATTTCTTCAAGATTAGGAAAGTACCTAATGAAT
Source organism: Ailurus styani (assembly GCA_002007465.1). Taxonomy (NCBI): domain Eukaryota; kingdom Metazoa; phylum Chordata; class Mammalia; order Carnivora; family Ailuridae; genus Ailurus; species Ailurus styani. The sequence goes on along the minus strand of LNAC01000374.1, from coordinate 521,161 downwards.
GTCATGCCTAAATTGAATATCCCATCACTGTTCCATTTTATTATGTGTAAAGGAAGAATCATAACGTAGGCCCATAAAAATGGGAAGACTATTGAGTTCTTCTCAGAAAAGAGAACATACATTATAAAAAAAGGGCGAAGTATAATCCTTAGATTTCCTTAATGCAGCATCTTCATCTTAAAGTTGAAATATGAGCATGTTCTCAAAATGGCCAATTTAGAAATCTAAATTGTTTCTGTTCCTTTATTTGGTTTTATAAGGTTTTTTTAAAGTCTAAAAAGTGATTAAGTACCCCATGTTTGTGAATTAAAGGTTGCAATTTATACAAAAAACACTACATTGTTTGGTCTAAATGATATTACAGCCTGCCCTAGTTTTATGCGAACGGTCAGTAAAAGAACAGTTCAGAGTAGGACCTCTAACCTTGGTGTTTTCTTTTACTGATTTGTATTTCTGCAGCATGATCAGGAAGGTTTATTGAGCATGGCAAATGCAGGCTGCAATACAAATGGTTCTCAGTTCTTTATCACAACAGTCCCGACTCCTCACTTGGATGGAAAACATGTGGTATTTGGCCAAGTAATTAAAGGAATGGGTGTGGCAAGGATTCTGGAAAATGTAGAAGTGAAAGGTGAAAAACCTGCCAAAGTAAGTAAAAAGTTACAGTGAAATACACTTATTATCTTAATTACTGTCTTAAAGAGATGTAAGTAGAAGGATCAGATGATTATTAGCTGGGAAAATATTAGGATGACTTTTGGCATAGAAGCCTGGACCTGCCACTTTTTTCTGAAACTTTTCTATAGTGAGAAAGATAAGATAGTTTAAAAGGAGATTTTTATTATTTCCACTTCAATTGTGGTGATTTTTTTTTTTTTTTGGTAGGTTTCTTAACTCCTCTTTACCTGCAGAACTTTGAATCAGTATGTACACTAGTACACAGTAGGAAGAGGACAGGAAACCAAGAATTCTGTTGAGACTCTGCTGTTTAATTGGTGTTTTGGCCTTGATCTTGTTATTTAAATTTTCTGGGCATGTTTCCTTATCTTATATAAATTACTTAGGGTTTAGACTAGATTATGTAACTCAAAGGACCTTGTGTTCTAAATGTCCATGAAATCAAAGTGGCCACAATACTACCTAACCTAATTAGTAGGGCTGTAAGTGGGAATTGGAAACTGAAATACCTGCAGGAAGTAGGCTGTCACCATTGTGTGAAAGAGTGGAATTGAAAGGACATGCCTCACTTAAAGAGAATTACATAGAGAATGATAATATTTTCAACTTCTTTGTATACTGAGCTGCTGAATAGCTGTAAAACACTTTCCTAAAATAGGGTCATGATATTACTTGGAATGTACATAAAGGGCAATATAAATAGCATTATTGTAATTAGAACAGGTAAATGAGACTTCTGTCAATCTCATTTGAGAAGTGACTTGGACAGTATTGTGTATGACTTATAGCTATATAGCTTTTAAACCCAGATTGCTTGTTTTTAATATCGTTAATATGGTAGTACACCTCTACAATTTTAGGATTATTTTTACAGTTGTGCGTTATTGCAGAGTGCGGAGAATTGAAGGAAGGGGATGATTGGGGCATATTCCCAAAAGATGGCTCTGGTGACAGTCATCCAGACTTCCCTGAGGATGCAGATATAGATTTAAAAGATGTGAGTACTTTCAGATTAGTCAAAATTTAATTATTAAAAATAGTACTAAAATTTTGAACTACTCATATCAGTCTATATGATAGAACCTAATATTAAACCACATTAATTACTAAATGCAAAATATTTGTGTTTTTTACATAGGTAAATAAAATTTTACTAATAACAGAAGATGTAAAAAATATTGGAAATACTTTTTTCAAATCTCAGAACTGGGAGATGGCCATTAAAAAATATACAAAAGTTTTAAGGTAATAAAATATTTTTAATTAATAAATTCTCAGAGCTTGTAAATTGAATTATAAACTAAAATTCAGAGTTGTTTATAGTTTTGTTTGGCAAAATTGCTTTGCAGAATAATAACCAGGTGTGTTGAAATAGTTTTATTTCTTTTGTTTCCTCCAACTTCTTATTTTGAAAAATTTCAAAATACAGGAAAGTTGAAAGAAGACTATATATTATACACCCATACTTTCACCGCTTTTCACTAATTTTTAACTCTTTATGTTAATGCTGTTTTTGTAGAATCATTTTGAAAGAAGTTTACAGATACCATGACACTTTACCTCTAAATAGTTGAGCAGATCATTCCTAAGAAACTAAAACAATGCTTCTACATAACCTTGATACAACTGAAACACCCTGAAAATAACATTGATACAATAATATCATCTAATATGTATTCAAATTTCCACAGTTATTTCAATTTTCTTTTTTTAGTCCAGAGTTAATTGTATCATTTGGTTTTATGTCTCTAGTCTGTTATCTTTAGTAGTCTCTACATTAGGTTTTTTTAGTCATGTGTATGTTGTGGAGTCTTAAGTCAGTTGTCTTATTGAATACCATCTGTATTTATTTGTTTTTTTTTTTTTAAAGATTTTATTTATTTATTTCACAGAGGGAGAGAGATCACAAGGAGGCAGAGAGGCAGGCAGAGAGAGAGAGGGGGAGGCAGGCTCCCCGCTGAGCAGGGAGCCCGATGCGGGCCTCGATCCCAGGACCCTGAGATCATGACCTGAGCCGAAAGCAGAGGCATTAACCCACTGAGCCACCCAGGCGCCCATCTGTATTTATTTGATTGCTTCCTCAAGATTAGTTTGAGGTTAAATATTTTGACAGGAGCACTTAAGTCAGTGGTGTTGAATATTTCCTATGATACCACATCCTGAAGGCACACATCAGTTTGGTCTGTTTTGAGTTTTGGCACTTGGTTAAAGTGGCATCAGCCAGACACTTCTGTCATAAAGCTACCTTTTCCCTTTTGTAAATAATAAGTACTTTGTGAGGTCATCCTTTGGGATTGTGTGAATATCCAGTTCCTAACCTTTCATTCATTCAGTGGGTTTTAGCATCATTGAAGATCCTTCCCTGAATCAGTTACTATACTGGTCACAGAGCTGATTTTCTAATTTTCTCATGCATTCTATAGTTATTATCTTGCATTCTAATGTTTAAAAGAGCCTCCTCCCTCTCCCTACCCCTTTTTAGTATTATTATATACCTGTGGACTTTTTTTTTGGTTCAACCTATTATTCTGTCATTCTTTTTGATGTTCAAAGGGTTCCAAATTTGTCCAGTGGAAGCCCCTTTCTTGTATCCTTTAGACATGTTCCTATTAGTCTGTGAACACTTGCTTGCTTTCTGGCACAAGGTGTTTCAGGTTCATCTTTTACTTAACTTTGTTTCCAGATCTGATATTAGCAGTTTCTCCAAGGAGCCCTGGTTCTTTTTATAGGAGGATGGATTTTAGAAATGAGATTCTGAGAGCCAGTTGTGCCCATTGTTTCTGGGCCCTTTACTATGGGCAGACCCAGGAACTATATTCAAATACAGTTCAAAATCAGCTCTGCAAGTTTCTTCACCTTGCCTTATTCCATTCCCTGTCCCATGGTGAGAGCCTTGGCCCAAACATACTTATTTTGGAAAGTACATAATGGAGACCTGAGCTTTAAAAATTGAGAAGTGTTAGTAGTGGATAATTATCTTCAGATTTAGGGAATGCTGTTAAATTGGTTTCTTTGAACACTTTGGGAAAAAAGTTGGAACAAATAAAAATCTATCCTCTAAAGGAAAATAAGATAGTGATCATTAGGAATATTAATATTAGCATTTGATGAGCTTTTTATATCAGAAATGCCATAACACTTTTTGACATAGTTGAAGGAGCAGAGTAAGCTGTATGTGGCATTATACACTACCTTTATTAATGTATTCTCCAGATATGTGGAAGGTTCAAAGGCTGTAATTGAGCAATCAGATAGATCGAAGCTAAAACCTATAGCTTTAAGCTGCGTGCTGAATATTGGTGCTTGTAAACTGAAGATGTCAAATTGGCAGGGAGCAATCGACAGTTGTTTGGAGGTAAGTCTCTTTGACGTCAGACTTTTTGAAGGAGTGGAATTATGATTTATCAACTTGAACAAAAGCAATTTTATGTATATTAATATATTTTATTACAGAGGACCAAGAGACTTGATGAAGCATAACTTAAAAGTCATATTATCTCTAAATATTTTGGACCTTCAGTTCTTCCTGTTAATTGATTTATTTAGCTGATAACATTGTGTAACTTAATAATCTATGAAGATACTTTTCCTTTTTCCTCAGAGCACGTGTATCAGCTTTGTTCATTTGAACATATTTGAGCACCTATTGTGTGCAGGGCATTGGAATATGGGTTGCAGAGCCAGTCAGACTTGGTGTTTTTGTTAGACTTCTGTCACTAACTTTGTGATCTTGGTTAAGTCCTAATTTTAGAGTCTTAACATCTTTATATTAAATGAAAATAACCTTGCCTCATAGGATTGTTACAAAGATTATATAACATATGTAAACCATTTAGCACAGGTGTTGGGCACATGTTAAGCACCTAATACAGATTAGGTGCTTTAATTCAAAGACTTACACTTTTAAGGAACTTTTTATTTGGCTGATGAGGGAGTCTGTTTTAATTTAGGGTCATCAGGACTTGTATAGGGAGAATGGGTACTACTGGAACACAACAAAGGTCACCTGTCTTTATGGGGACATCCAAGAATACTAACTGGTAAAACTAGATAGGTGGCAGCCTTACCTCCTTAAATAGAGCAAATATGACACTCTTCCTATTGCACAGCTGAAAAATTTTCCAAACTAAACTATGTATTTAGAAAGGTAATCTCCAGTAATTTTTATGTATGTTGCACATTAAACTCTGCCCAGAGCAAGTAGAAATAAAATGAGATTGGTATGTCTAGCTGGTTCAGTTGGTAGACCGTGTGACTCTTCATCTTGAGGTTATAAGTTCTAGTCCCTTTTTGGGTGTTGAGATTACTTAAAAAAAAAAAAAAGAAAGAAAATGAGGTTCTAATTAGATTCTAATTTGGTAGGATAGGTAGAATAAGGGATAAGAATATATTTAGAAATGAGCATACAACAGAGGAAAAAACTTATCTAAGGAAAAGATGGCTCTTCACTCTGGATTTCTTTCATCTTTTTTTTTAAAGATTTTATTTATTTATTTGACAGAGAGAGATAGATTACAAGCAGGCAGAGAGGCAGGCAGAGAGAGAGGAAGAAGCAGGTTCCCTACTGAGCAGAGAGCCCAATGCAGGCCTCATTCCCAGGACCCTGAGACCATGACCTGAGCCGAAGGCAGAGGCATTAACCCACTGAGCCACCCAGGCGCCCTCTTTCATCTTTTAAGTAGGCTCCACAGCCAGTGTGGGGCTCAAACTCATGACCCTGAGATCAAGCGTAGCATGGTCTCCTGACTGAATCAGCCCCCTGCCCCAACTCCGGATTTCTTTTTGACCTTTGTGAACCAGATAATACACTTTTTTCAGTAAAATCTTAGTATTGACTTTTAGAAGATGTGAAGTAAACAAAATTATTTCTAAAATGTTTTTTTCAAAGGAGAGACCTGTTCAACTTTGCTCACACTCCTAAAAAAAACCCTGTAGGTTTCAAATAAAAGAGTGTAACAAATTTTTTATTCATAACAGTTTTCTCTTATCATTTAGGGCCCAATCAGGAGATAGCAACTATATAGTAATTTGAAAAGAGAAGGTTTAATATAAAAGAATAAGAGGGGATTGGAATAATGAAGGGAAAGGCTAATAAAGATAATTCAAAAGAATATGGGAAAGCAGATAGATACATCTATATATATATGGAGCAGTCACTTCCCCTAGGCTAGGGTGGAACCCCCAAGGAAGAGGCACCTCTTGACAGCCCCTAGGCCAAGTTCCAGACCTCACTGGGGAGGGAGTGGCTGTGACTTACTAGGTGGCAGAGAAGTTCATTGGCTGCCATGCTTCTGGGACTCTGCTGTAGTGCTTGGGTAAGTTGCCTGCGGCTATGTGCTGCTGCTGACCAAGCTCAATTCAGGAGCCTTTGAGAAGCGCACAGCAACCTGGAAGAGAAATAGCTCTTCTCGTCTGTGTCCCTTTAGCGCCCTCTACTGACAAAATGTAACGTGCTCACTGGCAGAGAGAAGAAATTTACAGGGTCCATCCAGTTTCATTATCACAGAGCAGTGAAGGGTTGATTTGGAGCTGACTGGCAATAAACTGAAGTTTAGTACATGTATTTAATAATATTTAGGTAAAAATACTAATTTTATAATTTTTTGTAGGCTCTTGAAATAGACCCATCCAATACCAAAGCATTGTATCGTAGAGCTCAAGGTTGGCAAGGATTAAAAGAATACGATCAAGCATTGGTAAAATTTTGTTCTACACTTTAATATTTTTAGACAACCACCTTCATAAATAATATATTTAATATTTCTTAAAATTTTTTTTTTTCAATTAAAGGCTGATCTTAAGAAAGCTCAGGAGATAGCACCAGAAGATAAAGGTAGGTTGGCAGTTTTTACAGTGAAAGTTCATTTTTGTCCTGTTAAGGATTTATCTTTATGAACCCTTGTATTGTACTCTTTGCCACTTAGATATTTGTTCAACAGATATTACATAATGACCGTTATTGACACTGATCATACTGCAGTGAACAATTAAGGTTCCTGCCCTCAAAAGAGCTTACATTCTAATTCCTCTTCAGAATACTGATTTTCACAAACCCAAATACTTTTCTGTCTTATAATTTTGAGATCTGGTTTCTATTACTGTAATGCTAGCTGGTATAGTATTTATGATGAATTTAATGTCTGGGACCATTCCTAAAGCTGAATGAGGCCATAGTATAAGTATTCTAGTTATTGGATGTATATTTTAGGAAAGCTTAGGAAAGTTAGGACACAAATTTGTTTTTCAAATATGCCTGCTACAAACAGTGATATGAGATCTAGATATTAAAATATATCTTCAGTCTCACTGGTAAAGTAAAACAGGCGAGTACTTAATTGCCTTCTCTCATTGGGAGAGAGAAGGCAAATCTACATATAATTCAGTTAGACTTCTCTCAAATCGACAGTCTTCTAAAATTATGTTTCATGGTTTTTTGTTTGTGTGATTGCTTTGTCAGTAAAATATTCTGATAATTGAGCTCAGTTACTGTACAGAGAAGAGTTGTATCAGTGGGGGGAATTAACTATCATACTTAAGACATTGGTTGTTGGGTATCCTAATTTTTTGGATGTTTTGAGAAATAATCCCTATTATGCATTTATTTTACAGCTATCCAGGCAGAATTGCTGAAAGTCAAACAAAAGATAAAGGCACAGAAAGATAAAGAGAAGGCAGCATATGCAAAAATGTTTGCCTAATAAGAAATTCAGTTTTACTTAAATATGCATTGATTGATGTATAAAGGCAATAAGAAAATTTAAAGGTTTTTGTCTACTATATATGATCCCTGATGTGTTTCCTTTGATACTTAAGTTTCCCATTGTTTACAGTTTAGGAATACCAAAAAGAGCTCACTCTTAATAAAACAGTGTTACGAAATACAGTGAGGTATGATTTTTTTTTAAAATGGCTGTCTGCATTAATCACAAAGAATAATGGTGTCCTACCTGTTTCTATACTCCTAAAGACACATCTGGCTAAATAAACAGATTAAAGGTTAAGTTTGTATACTGTTTCCCTCAATTCTTTGATGTATTTCTCTGTAGCTGGTTTTTGCTGGTGTTTTGTACTTATGTACAGTAGATACTCAGGGGTCGACAAACTTTCTCCAGAGGGCCAGATATTTTAGGCTTTGTGGACCATTATCATCTATCACAACTACTCATTTCTGCAGTTGTAGACACAGACCATATGTAAATCATTGGGCATCACTGTGTTCCAGTAAAACTATTCATGAGAAAAATGGTGGGCTGGATGCTAACCCTTGGTCTAGAATATATATTTATATTTGATAAGTCAAATCTACATTAAAGGCCAGTAGTGTATTTGCTGTTGGTACTGAATCTTTGAGGAATTATAGAGGTAAACAGATGCTACCTCATTTGTAAAGTTTTACGTAGGAGGAATATTCATAATTTTTATGGGACAATTTTAGGTGTAAGTATAAAATTTTTATTTCATTGATAATTTTATGAACATTCTGATCAGTAATATGCACTAAAATATTTTGACACCTGTTGACTTTTAAACATTTAAAGTTAGCTTGCCATACATTTTAAAGAAACTATCAAACGTGCCTGCAAATGAAATCAGTTGCAGTTTACATTCCATTGTAAGCAGGTCCTCCACCACCTTCGGGTACCACCCAGTTAATATTCTGACTTGGGTCTTTAATATCACATGTTTTACAGTGCACGCAGTTCTGAGCATTTATCTGTAACCGAAATCCATCACTTTGTTCCAAAGGTACAAATTCATAAACTCCTACAAGGAAAAATAAATAATATTGTGAAGTACTTAACTATTTTAACTTTTAAAATTCCCTAATATTTTAGTATTGTGTAGAAGCAGCCATGACAAATGATTTAAGTCATGTGAACATGGAGAGAACATTTGGTGTTCCATAATCCTTGGTCTGAGTTAGGATAGGGAAAGTCTTTTTTTTTTAAACTTACAACCCAGAGATCAAGACAACTGAGATCAAGAATCAGCCACTTAATTGACTGAGCCACCCAGGCACCCCGGGAAATGCTTTGAGAAATGTCAACTGAATTAGGCTTACCAAAAATTCCCTATTATTTTAGCATTGCTAGAGTAAGAACCATAAAAATGAATTTTCTAATTTCATAAAAATTCCATTTCATACAACTTCCATTTCATAAAAATGGAAGCTGGTTGTAGGGGGTCATTTACAATTTCCATGCAATGGAAGGAGAAATTTCTTAAAATAAATGGAAGCATATTTCCAACATGGTTAAAACAAATACGTGTGTTTTAGGAATGGATGGAAATCACATTACTGACCTGCAGGGCAGAATCGCTGCTCTGGTCCATCATATATTGACAGATTTCTATTTACAGGAATACTGTCATCCTTTAAGGTTAAATGTGCTGGCTGGTCATGTTCATGATTAGTACCACTCAGAGCCACAGATGACAAAAGGTCAAAACTAATCTGTCCGTCAGGTTTTGGATACTCAATAGGTGTGCAGTCCTTGGCTGGCTTGAGCTGATCAGAGTCAGAACCTTAAACAGTTTTGAGGAAGATTTTGAATAAAAATATAACACTAATGTAAAAGTACTTTCTCAAACATTTTTATGAAAACTTGAAAATAATACACCAAAGAAAGACTTTAGTCTCTTACAGTAATGATACATGATTAAAGATACTGAATTTATTATTTCTCTAATAAAACAAGTTTGAAACATTAAATTCACTTTATTACTTAATGGATCCTATTCATGAGATTTAAAAAAAAATGAAAAAAAATTTTTTAAGTAAACTCTACCCTCAACATGAGGCTAGAACTCACGACCCCAAAAGAGTTGCATGCTGTACCGAATGAGCCAGCGAGGCACCCCCCATTCATGAATAACATGAGTAGTTAATGATTATAATATTAATACTCAAATATGTTGGAATTACCTTTATGTTTTAGAGTCCATGGCTCCATTCCTCTAAATATCCAGTAAAAGATTCCAGTGTAAATCATCCCGCCATATACGCCCAGTATTCCATGGCAGGATGGTCTTATATTTCTAACTGTATATAGCTCTTTCCACACCCATGATTTCTTTATATTGTCTTCATACTCAGTTACATGAAGTCCTTTTATTAAAAACATGAAATGTTAAGTGTCAAATTACCTTAAGGAGTAAAAAATACTTTATCGTCAAGGTATTTTACTATTGAAATATCTGATGAGTGAATCTTAAATAAATGTAAACAGGTGGTCATATAAGACCACACTTTGAAGATTCTTTCACGTTCAGATGTTGGCATCTTCCAAAAAAGTCATTTGATATATGTTAATAGGTGGTAAGGCATTTGATTTCTTAAATTTAGTATTAAAATTCAGTGAACCTGACAAGGTTACTTAAAGTGTTCATGCTACCTATAAAAGTGAGAAGTTTTTATAACTGACTAAATGAAACACTTCGACCTGTTGCAGGTTGAACTGTGTCCGTCCCCCAAAGAGATGATTTTCAAGTCCTAACCCCTAGTTATCAGGATGAGTCAGAAGAGGGTCACTGCAGATGTAATTAGTTGAGGTCATACTGGAATAGAGTGGGTCCTTAATCCACCAACTGGTGTCTTTATGAGATACACCGAGGAGAGAGGAGAAGACGGAAGCAAGAGATCGGAGTTATTCTGCCACAGGCCAAGGACTGGGGCTATGAGAAAGCTGGGAGGGGCAAGAAGACTAAAGACAGAAGAGAGTAAGGTCCAAACAACACCTTAATTTTGAACTGCTACCCTACAGAACTCAGAATAAATTCCTGTTGTTTTATGCTGCCCAGTTTGTGGTACTTTGTTGTGGCAGCCCTAGGAAATTTATAACAATACCAAAACAGTGCACGTTAATGAGATAAATTGGTGGTTCTTACTTTCACAGACTCTGCGGTGACTATACACTTTTCAGTCATTGTTTCCTGTTCTGGCTCCATTCCCTTTCCCTCAGGCTTTAATCCTCACTCTGGTCTTTGGTGATCTACTTGCTCCAGTACTGTCTATATGCTGCTACTATGTGTACACGAGGTGCAGGTACGGCTTGTGGTCCCAACAAGGAAAGCTACTTGGCAAGAAAATGAGAAAAAAAGTTCCACTACTCAACAAGTACACTCCGTCATACCTATTCTGTTCTCCCTGGAGTGGCTTGCCTTTTCCATGCTCTATCTATCCCCTTCCTCTCCCACACCCTAGGCCTCCATTTCTATAAAGACACTGAAGGCATAATCAGGTTTCATACATCTACCTAGAGAAACATTTGTTACTTGGAATTCTAAGGAATATTGGTTTATTTATCAAATATCTACCGAGTTGCTACTGTGTGCCAGGAACTTGGGATTCATGGTGAACAAAGTCTCTGCTCTCTTGGGAGTTTATCCAAGAGACAAAGCTGATAAGTAAATTATGTGCCAAAGGGGGAAAATACTATAGAAAAAAACCAAACAGTCTGTGGCGGGGGGTGGGTGGGAGTGTTCTGTGTGCATTGCAGATAAACTGGTATGTTCCATATATGGCCACCAAGAGAGAGAGGGAGCCATCCATGAGTAAAGACCAGGAGATGGTCTTTATAGTAAAAAAGCCAGTGTGGATGGAATGGAGAGTAAAAAGAGATGAAATCAGAGGACTGAGAAAACTTAGGTTTTTATTTTGGAAAAACTGAGAATTACTAAAGGGTCTTCACAGATTAAGGGTTTATGGAGTTGTAAGTGTTAGCTCTTCCCCTCCACCAGAGCAGAAGGGTGCTCTGCCTGTGCTTGCAAAGCCTGCAAAGGAAAAGGTGCTGCTGGATTCTGCAGTCTGCAAAGCTGTTCTGTTTCCAGGCTGAAGATACTTCAGTACTTGTGAGGTATCTTAGTGTGTATATGATACATATGAAATGTAACAAAGTACTGTCAAACTTGAAATCATTTCTTTTTTAAAAAATTTAAAAAAATTTATTTAAGCAATCTCTATACTCAACGTGGGGGCTCAAACTCATGACCCCGAGATCAAGAGCCGCATGCTCTACCAACTGAGCCAGTCAGGCGCCCCAAACTTGAAATCATTTCTAAGTAGGTGGGACATCACTGGTACGATTCTACTTTTGATGTGAATAAAGCAGAACATTGCTATAAAAATCTAATTACTGAGATTAGGTCATACAGTTTTCTTTGCAAACACCTGAGTGCTTTGTGAAAAGGGACAGATCTTTTAATGTCAACTGAACTATGCATAAAGAAGACCTCAAGATTTTTAATTGTATTTATTTTCATCCTCTATCTATATACTAAGTGTATGAAGAACCTGACAATTTTTAATGCTTTAAATAGGAAGTTCTTACCTTTTGTCTTCGATTGGAGATTTTCACTAGTTAGTTGATTAAAAATAGATTCTGCTGCCAAAATTCCACTTTTCATTGCTGTATGGGTACCTTTGATTTTGGGAACATTCATGAAACCAGGACTACACCCAATTAGTAAGCCACCAGGAAAGGTGAGTTTTGGTATAGACTGAGGAAAGAAACATTCAAAGTGTATTTTTAGCTTAAACGAACAAACTGAATAATACTACAAATTATAGTCTCTTGAAGTTGTCTAAGGCTGTAGAGAAAAATGTGAAGGAAAAAATCAGAGCAAGGGCAGTATCTTCTCCCTTTCCTAGGAATGAGGATTAGAACTATTACTATTTTTCTAAGACTTTTTCCTCTTCTTCCCCATGACTAACCTACATGAGACAGATTTAGGACCAGAGCATTAACATATTGAATAAAATGTTATTATTTTTACATATCCATGTCTAAAAATACTCCCAAACCTAAACAACTATTATCTAAATTGTAATCTGCTTAACACATGATTCACAAAAGATTCTCACCATGGCATCATTACAGTTAGCTACTTCCTTAAAGAATATATTTTAATTAACTTAAGAATAAGCTGAATTTCCAAAATACATTTTAAGACAGTTGTTTGGACCTCATGAAAAACAATGTAATAAGAGGTGGTGGTATTTTTTGGGTTAGCCAGTAAAAGCTTATATATACCCTACAATGTAGTGACTAAATTAGACTGTTTGCATGGGAAAAGGTATTCTAATCTATAGTTTGAAAAGGAAAGAAGAGAAAGCCAATGCAGAGTTGGTCTTTCTTCCTTCTGTAGTTTTTCTTCTTTAAGGGCTTCCTAAAGTAAGCCACAGTCTTTGTTGGGAAAGTGGTAGGTGGTAAGAATTTGGCTAATGGTGCTGAAAGGGGCTCAGAGGGGAGGAGGATAAACAGAAAAACCAGTGCCATTGGCTGCCTGAGCAGTGAGGGATCTGCGGCCAGAGCTAATTTAAGTAAAATGCCAGTGCGTCTATGTATATGTGAGTGGTCAAATCTTCCCACCATTCTAAAAAATCACCTGAGATGTTGAAACACACAAGGCAGATGTTTTTAAATACATATCTGTATGTCCTACTGAATACACTGGAAACTTTACACTGTAAGTTAAAAAGAGCAGAATTAGACTGACAGGTATTATAGAGACTGTGCAAAAGAGCTGAATGGGTTTGAACATAGTTATGCAATTTAATAAATATTTGTTGCAAATGAATTACTACTTTAGAAACAAAACAACCTCCTGAGAAGTAATCCGATAGCAACAGAATTTAGGGATACTGTTATTTTAAGATTCTGGTGATTACATTTATAATTTAGCTATGATTTTACCTGACTTTATGAATTATTGTTACAATAATAAAGTATTTGGAACTTCACTTTAAAGGTTAACTCCCCTCCCCCCAAATTTCTATCATCTGTTACTTTTACAACAGGATTACCAAAAAAAAAAAAAAAAAAAAAAAAAAAATCCAATCTATAAAATGGTTCCATTTTCCTAGAATATTACAGACAGAAAGGATCATCTATAAAATCAAGGCCAGGGAAGATAAGTAAGTTCCTTTAAATCACTTGGTATAAATTATAGAGCTAATTTTTTAGATCATTTTACCTAATATTTTTACAGTAGTACTAACAGCTTTTACATAGCTACCTAGGTTTTTATCATTGTCTATATATACTTAATACATTAACATTTTTTAATAACCATGTTGTTTTATAGCTTGCTTTTCTTATTTTTAATGTCATAGCTTTGACATCTTTTCCATGTCAATATCTGTGGATATACCCATCATATTTTTAATGACTACAAAGTTCTTTGTATAGACTTGAGCTATCAGTTTCTTCTTTTCTTTTATGTTGTATTTTATAATGTATTCTTTTTTAAAATTTAAATTAATTAACATACAATGTTACACTAACATTTCATAAGATCTACGAACATACACTAAAATAGACAATTAAGGGCAAAAGCTTGACAGAGGCCACCCAAAAGGCATGGATGTGAATAGGTAGTTGGGATAAATTAATTAGCTTTGTGGAAAACTAAATCTGTCTTTGTTTCCTGGCAGCTAAGAAATAAAGGAAAATATCTTTGGATTATATAGTTTTAATTTTCTGGTTAAAAACCAACCAACCAACAAAAAGCCTATAAATTTATCTCAAGAAATCAATATATTCTTAAAACTAAATTCGTAGTGTAATTTCACTATGGTGTGACACAATGTTATAAACACTAAGGTGTCCTGCTTAAAGTTTCTTCCTATGAGATAATTTTCTATTCTTTTTTTAATAAAGATTTTATTTATTTATTTGAGACAGAGAGAGAGAAAGAGTGAGAGAGAGCATGAGAGAGAAGAAGGTCAGAGGGAGAAGCAGACTCCCCGTGGAGCTGGGAGCCCTATGCGGCACTCGATCCCGGGACTCCGGGATCATGACCTGAGTCAAAGGCAGTTGCTTAACCAACTGAGCCACCCAGGCACCCTAATTTTCTATTCTTTATCTAAATTTATTACATTATATTTTCAGTGTTTACTTTGTAAGACAGAAATAAGAAATAAAAAATAGGACGAGTTACCTGAAAGCCACCTTCATTTAGGGCTCTGGCTCCATATGCAATCCTTTTTCCACCTTCCAATGTTGGCTGAATGCTGGGATGGTGCTTCCACCTTTGAAACTCTCTAAATGGACTCAAATATGGATTCTGGTAGTCTAGACCAACCTTAAAATTTTTATATTTAAATTTGGTAAATTTATACAATTAGATATTTTTATTTCAAATTATATCAAGCTAAAATGTGATCAATATTTGAGAAAACATGTACATTAAATTTCTTATATTCAAAGTACTTGGAGAAATATATGCAGTAATCCAAGCTTAAATATATAACTGAATAAAATCTGTTTGGAAAAGAAAAGGTAAACAAAAGGATACCATGTGTTTATAACTGGCCAAACTTTAAAAATTTAGAAAATATTAATAAATCATTGTGCTCTGTAAATAAAAGCCCAAATTAGAAAAATATTTGTAAGTAAGTGTCTAACATTATGTACCTAGAAAAGGAGTTGTAATTATTTTTCATTAATCAGTACTCACTCTAGTAATCAACTAATAAGTTATATGTGGTACTACTGAAGCAAAAATGAAGAACGAGAACGTAATCATACTTAGAAAAAAGGGGACAAGAAATATTAGAAGTTATATTTTATGAGGCATTATCAAAATGCTGAAATTAATAACCAAACCTTTTTTGCTTTGAAAAAATTAAGTCACTGGAATAATTATACAAAGATGAGAAACTGAACACTTGGCTGGGTGTCAAAAAACACCAATAATGCAAAAATTTAATAATGTGTCATATGCTGCTCCCAACTGTAAGGAGCAAAAACCCTGATTTTTTCATTCCTTGCAAAGTCCAAGATTTAATTTGCTGCAAAGATATAAGTGGCCAAAAAGGGAGAAAATGATTACATTTTTTAAAAAGTTATAGATTCAAACCCAGGGCTGATTTCATTTTTTGTGACAGCATACCATAATGTAAATTGGGCTTGGAAGTCACACAAACAAAGGTGTGAATCCTGCCTCTGTCATTTAATGGGTGTATTTGGGAAAGCTGTATAACTTGTTTGGACTTCAGTGTCCCGTCAGTAAAATAAGAATATACGTACTTCATAAGACTTTTAAAAAACTTAGAATTCTCCGTGAAGCACAGGGCATAGTGTCTGGCATTTAGTAGCTACTATCGCAAAAGCTATGTTTGTTTAAAGCTATAGACCAATGTCTGAAATAGCCACACACACTTTACCCATTGACAAAATTAGAAAGGGACTTTTAAATGAAAAGCATTTTACATGCTCCAGATTTTATAATATTGATGATCCAAGGACAGTAGAATTTTCCATAATGGGCGTGTAACTTACCACAAAACCAAGGGCTACCAGGGGTTCACCTTCATTTATATGGTAGAGGAAGGAACCTCCATAAGTGTGTCTGTCCAAGGGCCAGCCGACAGTGTGATCCACTCTCCCTGGTTTCCACTTCTTTTCATCAATAGTCCATAACTTAAAAAAAGAAGTCCTAGAGTATTATTTAAATTTTTTCTACCACCACAATTTATCAAACTTGCCAAGTTTTGTCTTAGTTATGAAAATTTCCAGGGAAGGGCGCCTGGGTGGCTCAGTGGGTTAAAGCCTCTGCTTTCGGCTCAGGTCATGATCTCAGGGTCCTGGGATCGAGGCCCGCATCGGGCTCTCTGCTCAGCAGGGAGCCTGCTTCCCCCTCTCTCTCTGCCTGCCTCTCTGCCTCCTTGTGATTTCTCTCCCTCTGTGAAATAAATAAATAAAATCTTTAGAAAAAAAAAAAAAAAGAAAATTTCCAGGGAAAAACTATAATAAGAGAAACACAAAAAAGTAATTCATATATCAAAGAAAACGTATCAAACAGCAGCATCATGAATTGGACTAAAAAATATGTCAGAAAAACTATGAACTCTTTAAGAAATTTCTTCTAGAAAATGATTAGATTTTCAAATTGGTTAAGACTTCATGTGATTATAGGGAACACCACTGAAGAGATGAGGACAACTTCTGGGGTGGAGGTAATGTTCTAGATCTCGATCTGGCTGACGGTTCCACATGTATGCTCACTTTATAAAAATTAATTAGGCTGTACACTTAAGATCTGCTGCTTTCCGGTATATATGTTATTCTTCAATAAAACAGCTTATGCTCTCCTGCACTCCCCTTTTCCCAACTGCAACAAATTGTTCATCTATTTTTGGAATGGTAAGTTTTTTTTTTTAAAGATTTTATTTTATTTATTTGACACAGAGAACACAAGAAGGCTGAATGGCAGGCAGAGGCAGAAGGAGAAGCAGGCTCCCTGCTGAGCAGAGAGCCTGATGTGGGACTCAATCCCAGGACCCTGGGATCATGACCTGAGCCAAAGACAAACACTTAACCGACTGAGCCAACCAGGCGCCCCTGGAATGGTTAAATTTGAAATTTTTAATAATTTACATCTAAAATATCTAAAAATCAGATAATATTATGTGCAATGAACAACCTACCAAAACAATTAAGCTTTTACTCACAATAAATCTAGCTATTACAGAATTGGAAATGTTCTGAGCTTTAACCGCACCCCCCCCCCAAATTTAAACAGAAGGGTTATAATGAATCTTTACACTCTAATTAGCCTAAGGTTTGGGAAAAAAGAGATTGGATAAATTGAGAAAAATATATAATACTTAATCTAATTAAATTTTAGGTTTCAGATCAATACACTATGGCTGAGTGTATATTTCATAAGCCAAATTATCTTCTCAGTGCTATTCTGAAGAAACCATTCTTGTTTCCAAAGAAACTTTAGCATGTAGCTAAATTTTTCCAGTCTGAATGGTAAGAATTATCTCATTATTAATATAATAAGTTAATTAGATTACTACAGAGTTTGAACATCTTTTACACATTTATTAGTAACTGCTATTTTTTTCTTGTGCAATGCTTATTAGTGTCATATATATGCATATGTGTATATTACACTTTCATACACATCCTGTAATTTCACTCAGGACATGGTCACCCTACAAACAGCATAGGGGTATCATGTCAAATCTTACTAGGACAGATGGCATTACAATGAAAAGAAATTCATATTAAAAAGATTTTCAAGTTCAAGTCTGATTTTAACCAATGATCGATAAAACAATTACAACACGGAGAAACAATTTAGATAATAATGGAATTTGATTAGCAGTATTTTTTAGCCCCTTGAAATATCCCAAATATTTTCAGTTATGATGAACATTTCAAGTCAATGAAAAATATAGCAGCTATAAAATTATATCAATGTTACAGACTACATTACAATACAAATGAGTTTAAACTCCATAGTTTAAAATTAAAATTACAAAAATAAATCAGGATACCTCTTTCAGTCCAATTCCATAGGTCTGGGGTTCACAACTGGCTCTCAAATCAAACTTCTTATATAGTTGCTTGGCCAGATGTCCGTGGCAACCCTCTGCAAAAATTGTAACTTTTGCATGTAGTTCTAGTCCTCTCTCAAATGTTGCCTGAAAAATAAAAACATCATTTGCAACATTTGACAATTTAAAAAATATTCACATTCTGGTCAGTTTTGAATTGAACTATGATTCAGGTATAGAAGAAACAATACAAATACATAATACTAGAAATAAAACTACTGTTGTAAGTGAAATCTAATTTAAATTTTATAATATATCCTGTGTCTTTGTTGTATTTTTTTTTTTTTACTTCCAAAGTACCTGGAAGGTTAAGTGTGGGATTTAAAAAAGCAAGTAAAGCATGCTCATGCTGAAAATATTCTCTGCAAGTGAAAATAAAGTGAAAAGTGAAAATGCATTTCCTCCTTGCTCCTGGTTTTCCAGTGCCATTATCTGAAGCAAAAAACATTATTAATAGCTTTCTTGTGAATCATGCCAGAAAATTTCCATAAATAAAAAACTAGAGCCTATTTATATCCTTCTAACACAAGGAGAATCATACTAAATATACTCTTTGGCTACTTGTTTTTTTCACTTTGATTTTACTTGTTCTCTATTGCTGAATGTATTTTCTAAAACTGAATTTTCCAAGTGGAAAAAAAGCCACAATTAAAGTCTTTACCTCTCTTTTGCTGTCTGTATTTTGCACTTACACATACCACAAGGCACTCAATAAAGTTACTTAATAAAGGAATATAGAGGGCGCCTGGGTGGCTCAGTGGGTTAAAGCCTCTGCTTTCAGCTCAGGTCATGATCTCAGGGTCCTGGGATCGAGGCCCGCATCGGGCTCCCTGCTCAGCGGGGAGCCTGCTTCCCCCTCCCCCTCTCTGCCTGCCTCTCTGCCTCCTTGTGATCTCTCTCCCTCTGTGAAATGAATAAATAAAAATCTTTATAAAAAAAAATAAAGGAATATAGAATAACCAGAAAAGTCTCATAAAATGTATCTTTTCTGATATTTCTCTATTCATTTGATTTGCTTGTCTGTATGTATGCAAAGACAAAAAGTAGTTTTACACTGACAGTTTTGTAACCCTTTTCACATTAGTTAAATGTAAAAATAATACGTGCTAAGAAAGGAATCTTTTTTTCCCCCCCTCAATAGAGAGAGCTCACGATGGGGTGGGAGTAGGGCAGAGGGAGAATCTGGAGAGAAAGATTCCTAAGCAGGCTCCACACCCAGCACAGAGCCCACTGTCAGGCTCAATCTCAGAACCCTGAGATCATGAAATGAGCCAAAATTTAAAGTCAGATGCTCAACTGACCACCCAGTGGCCACCCAGGTGCCACTACAGCATTCATTTTTAATGCTTGAATAGAGTCCCCTACTTTTTCAAACAATTCTCAATAGTGGGACATTTAGGCTATTCCAGCATGTTTCACTATTATAAAGCATTGCTTAGATGAACATACTTGGTGCTAAATATTTTCAGTCTGAATGGTAAGAATTCTCATTATTAATTTAAGAAATTAATTAGATTACTACAGAGTCTGAACATCTTTCACACATTCATTAGTAACTGCTATTTTTTCTTGTCCGATGCTTATTATTGTCATATATATGCATATGTGTATATTACACTTTCATACACATCCTGTAATTTTGCTCAGTAACTTTTTATTTTGTTCTTGTCTGCTCACTCTTATTACACTTCACTCATCCATAAACCATGTTAACAATCTAGTATGTACAGTTTTGCCCAAATATTTAAACACACATACATACTGAGATACAAATACACAAACTTTTTTGGTTCCTGATTTGTTTTACAAAAAAATAGGATCATTTAATACAATGTTCCTTACTTTTCTCACTTAATAATACTTCATGGAAATCTTTTAAAGTCATTGTAGAGCTCAAATCCTTCTTTTCAACGGCTAGATAGTAGTCCAAGTGAAAATACCATAGCTTATTCACCTATTCTGCTAATGTGTAATAGGCATTCACTCCATTTCCAGTTTATTTGTGACCAAAAACAATGTTATAAAACACAGACCCTTGTGTATATATCTATATAGATATATTCTTACAATATTGGTGCTTTTATTCCTATAAGATAGATTCCCAGGAGTGGCACTGTTAGATCAAAGGGCACACCTAGTTTATTTTACTAGAAATTACCTGTTTACTTTCCACCAGCAGTGTATAAGAAAAGCCTTTTCCCACAGTATGGAGGTTCATCAGGAAGTTAAAAACAGAGTTACCCTACAACCCAGGAACTGCACTTCTGGGTATTTATCCCAAAGATACAGATGTGGTGAAAAGAAGGGGCACCTACACCTCAATGTTTATAGCAGCAATGTCCACAACAGCCAAACTGTGGAAGGAGCCAAGACACCCTTCAACAGATGGATGGATAAAGAAGACGTGGTTCATATATACAATGGAATATTACTCAGCCATCAGAAAGGATGACTACCTACCATTTACATCAACATGTATGGAACTGGAGCATATTATGCTAAGTGAAACAAATCAATCAGAAAAAGAAAATTGTTATATGGTTTCACCCATATGTGGAATCTAAGAAACAGCACAGAGGATCAGAGGGGAGGGAAGGAGAATGGAATGGGAAGAAATCAGAGAGGGAGCCAAACTGAGAGACTCTTAACTCTGGGGAAAAAAAACTGAGGGTTGTGGAAAGGGAGGTGGGTGGGGGGAAAAAGGATAATTCCATGATGGACATTAAGGAGGGCACGTGATGTGATGAGCATTGGGTGTTATACGGAACTAATGAATAACTGAACACTACATCACAAACTAATGATATGTTGACTAATTGAATTTAAATTAAAAAAAAAGCTTTTTCCCTACAGTCCAGTTACTGAGAGATATAACTGTTTATTTTACATTTTTGCTAAGTACAGTGCTAAGTCACTGTTATTTTAATTTGCATTTCCCTGACTGTTTTAAGTACTTTTTCCCTTTTTGAGTCAAGAAATATTGATAAATACCTACACTGTGCCAGGCAATGGGAATATAGAAATGAATAAAAGACACGTTCCTTTCCTTCAGACTAATCACAGAAGCAGACATTAAAGAAATACATGAGTATATAATTACAAATTATGACTAAGTGCTATGAAAGAAAGCACAGGGTGTTATGAGAGGGAATAAAAGAAGGAAACTATTATGGATTGGGTGAACTTCGGGAAAGGCTTCTTTGAAGAAATGACATTTAAGCTATGGACTCTGAAGAAAAGGTACTTAAGTATCTTTCCTTATGAGTAGTAGTGATCTAGATTTGCTCTTCTGTGAAATGTCAATTTTTTAGCTTTTGCTTATTTTTCTAAAATGCTGCCATTTTTCTTGTTAATGTATACATGCTATTTGATATTATAGGTAATCAAAAAAAATTTTCCCCAATCTACTGTTTATCTACAGACTTTATAGTAACTTTGGCATACAGAACTGTTTAATTTTTATACAGTTTAAAAAGGTTGGTTTCTTACAGGTTTATTATTTCTTGTCTCTATAGGATGGCTTATCCTACCTTTAAGTTGTAATCTAGGTTTCCTTCTATTTTTTCAAAATTTTTTTCAATTTTTTTCTTTGAAGATTTTAGTTTTTCCAGAGAGAGAGTGAGAGACAGGGAGAGTACATGCGGGGGGAGTGGTAGGCAGAGGGAGAAGTAGGTTCCCCATTGAGTGAGGAGCCTGATGCAGGACTCGATCCCAGGACCCTGGGATCACGACCTGAGCCAAAGGCAGACGCCTAACTGAGCTACCCAGGAGTCCCTAATTTTTTATTGTTTTAAGAAATCCTCAGAATTTTTTACAAATAAAGGCCCAACTCTATTTGTTTCCAGATGGACATGCAGTTTTCCCGGCACCAATTATAAAACAACTTAATCTTAATGAACTAAAATATTACTTAATATATTTCAGCAGTATGTCCCATAGTGTTCAAGGGGTAGGCCCCAGAGCCAGCCACACTGTTAATATTCAAACCCCAGCCCAACTACTCACAGTTGTCTGACCTTGGGCAAAATCACTTAACTTCTGAAACTTAAAAATGTCCAAATCAGAATTCTTATATAATAAGATGGCTATCAGATGTGGCACAGAGCTATTGAATAAGCAATAGGATATAGGATTCTGGGACTTGGGTATGTAGAGCCATGTGACCAGATGAGGTCACTATGGAGAAAATGTAGATAGAGGAAGACTCAACACTGAGCCCTAGAGCCTCACTATTTACAGGATAGGAAGAAGAGGACAAAGCAAGCAAAGGTGACAGTAGGAAGTGCCAGTTAAACACAAGGAAAACCAAGAGTAGGTGTCACCAGCTAGACCACAAGACCTGGTCTGTAGTGCCCACAGCCTGTATTCACTAAATTCTCTTTCATTTTTCCTTAAGCTCTTCTTTTTGGCTTATCCCTTAAGTCAGGCAAATGAAACTCATAGCCACCCCTCAGGTGATGGTGACTGCCCTGACAAGACCTCTCACTGGCCCAGACCACCCAGACCTTTTGAGCTAAACCCCCCGACTCACACTTGCACAGATGGACCATGGAATGACCTCTGGAATGACTGGCAATTACCTTTACCTGATTATAATACTAAAATCTCCACCCAAGGAGGAGCCTCAGCCTCATTTACATAATATCCAATGTATAATTAGGCATGTTTCCTTAAGGCGCATACACAGGACCTTACGCCTGTCTCTACACATACTGACAAGGCATTGCTAACTAAATATTCATCCTTACCCTAAACAAAAGGTATCCATTCACCCTCTCTCAGGAGTAATGACTTGGAAGCTATTCCCCATGATCTTATCTGCTGCAAATAGAGTTGACTTTGTGTGACAACTCCACCTGGTGTATCTGTGCCTCATCAAGGAGCAAACTCCTGTAGGTTCGGTGCAGAGAGCAAAATGCAATCTCTCGTGTCAAGTGGGGGCCTGCGGTCAAATAATGACGCAAGCAGTTACGGTATTGCAGCCACGAGATATCGTCGGGACCAGCATCAACTGACACTTCCGAACTGATAATGAGCAGAACCAGAGGAGGTCTGCAGAGACCCAAAACTGATGAAATCCCTTTAAAAAGGATTTTGGCAGCAAACTGTCAGACTCTTCAGACATGACCCCTCTATGTCTGACCACTTAACAAAGGCAACTGCCGCCGAAGGCTCTGCTGATGGATCTCCGAAAAGCTTAACCAACTGAGCCATCCAGGCATCTCAGGAAAGATAAGTTTTTATAATTCCAAAGCCCAAAACACAAAAATTTACTTTTGAACAAATTTGAGAACATACAAAAAATGAGATATCAGAATAGCAGAACTTGTGTGCCTCAGTTCTGTTATGATATTATATATAAAAATCTTAAAAGAATAAGATGCATTTTAAAATTAAATGATCACAATACAGGAAAGAATAACTATAATACAGGAAGGAATACAGGAAAAACAATATTCTTTTATCATTATGAAAAGCAGTAGTTGTTTGCAAACGTAGCAATGCACAAGAATTCTTTGGGAGCTTGTTAAAAAATAGCTTCTTGGGCCTACTCTAGGACACAGAGTCCCAGACCTCACAGAACTCTGATGAAACCAGTCAAACCTTTAGAATAACAATGAAGTAGGTAAGATCCAAGAGCTTTGCCACTTGCTTATCTCTGAGCAGGTAGTAGTGAGAATCAGGAAAATCTGCTGGAGGAGACTCTACACTAGATTCCTCATTCTGTTCAAGAATGGCAGAGAAAAGGATAAATTCTAAGTTAACAAATATTTATTGAGGACCTGACATGACCTGGCGCTATGGTAGGGACTGGAATAATGCTCCATGATCTCTGTACTCATGGAGCTTATGATCTAGTTGAGAAATTAAGACAAAAGCAAATAAACATGAAGTGACAAATTAATTTATTGAGATGCTAATTTATGTTTTTTTCTGTTATTATGAGAAAGCAAGGTGTTTTTTTCCTTGTTTTTTCCAAGGAATCTTACACAGTGAGAGATTCAAATTCTGAGAGCTTTTCTTTTGCAAATTCAAAAATAAAAGCTGTAGAAACCTGAAGACCATCCAGGATTATATCTGAATGAGAAGAAAGCCATTAGTTTTATATTCACCAAAATATATTAAAATCACCTCAAAGACTCTATCAGCATTACTAAGAGTACTGAGAGCAAATGATTCTCGTCCACAGAAATGAAAATTATTGAAGTGGCTATGCAGTTGACTGATGACCTACATACATGTATGTTTTTAGAATTCTCCTTGAACCGGCTATAACATCTTACTGATTCTATCATTCATTAATGAGTGAAATAAAATCTTTGTCACATGTTTGTTTTATATTTGTATGACTCATGTTTTTAATCTTTAAAAATTATTCTTTTTTTTAAAAGATTTTATTTATTTATTTGACACAGAGAGAGAGAGACAGATCACAAGTAGGCAGAGAGGCAGGCAGAGAGAAGAGGAGGAAGCAAGCTCCCTGCTGAGCTGAGAGCCCGATGCGGGCCTCGATCCCACGACCCTCAGATCATGACCTGAGCCAAAAGCAGAGGCTTTAACCCACTGAGCCACCCAGGCGCCCTAAAAATTATTCTTTAACATGTTTTATCTACTTGTCTAAATCCTTTTTAGCTCTATATTTTTTTGAGAAGAATTCCACATTAATAATTATATTCTAACATACCCTTTATCAATGTGCAGTTTGTAGCAAAACTAAATTATTGCATTTAAGTTGATTCTTTTTTCGTCGGTTTGTTAAGCACATAACTGTTAAAACATTTACCTTAGGTGCACCATCCTTTTGTATCCCTACATCATTAGTGGCAATTCCTTTTACACTGCTGTCTTCATGAAAAAGGACCTAAAATGAAAACATTTTTGGTTATCACCCGAGGATTCATAACCATCCTAAAAAGAAGCAATGAACAGCCTTCGATACTTGAGAAAGTGACCATGTTCTCTAGATTACAGAAATAACATGCTTTAAAATGTTTGGGCAAAAAAAAGAGACATGTTTTAAAGATACCCCCTTCTAGAGTATAAAAGAACACAGTTCAAACAGTTGGAAATGAAAGAAATGCCACAGCCTTGATGAAGAAGAAAAGGGGGAAGCTACTAATAGAGGTCACTAAAGAAGCCAGCGAGAATAAACAAAGAGCTTTGAAGAGATCAGGTACCAAAGACAAGTATACAAACCCTGAAATCAGGGCCTCTAATAAGTGAAGACCATCAGTGTTGGGTAGGAAGACAACAGTGTCAGGAACATTTCTGTTCCAAATGAGCTAAGATCCAAAAAAACAAAAACCAAAGAAAATGACACGACAAAACAAAACAGAAAGAGGTTCAAGACAGCCTGAAGGTGTTTAAAGTTTATTTCTGGTGCAAATTTGATCGGTGAAAACTGGTCAAAATTTAATTTGGAGGATGAGAAATAGTGATATTCTATAATTCCTACTTAAGTTTCTGTTTTCTCTCTGGAGGAAAATGCCCTTTAGACAGGAAGCACAAAATATATACTAGAGTCACACAGCACAGGAGTGGAAAGATAAAGTAAGGATCAGCAGCAATGGATAAGAACAGAAAAACATAAAGTTTTTATTTCATAACCTGAAAATGAATCAAGAGTAGAATGTGGCTTTGAACTAAAACTGAATCTGACTCAGAGTACAAAAAACCTGACAAACCTGAAATTAATCTATTTATGATGATCTTTAAGGGACTGAGGAAAAGAGGAGAGGTAAAAGAGACAGTGTGTGTATGGTGTGTGTGTATGGTGTGTGTGTATGTGCATGCGTGCGCGTGTGTATATACACAAAAACTGACAATCATTGATTCTACAAACCACCTACTTGTGAGTTTGATACTAATCCCCGTCAGGAACATTTTAACCAGGAGAAATAAAAAATCCCACACTTGGGTCCAAAAACCCAAATGCATATATATATATATATATATATATATATATATATATATACACATACATATATATATATATAAATATATATACACACATATATATGAGTTAAGAAAACAAAAATTAGTATAGCAGTAAGAATAATACAGGGACTTATGTGCTTTATTTGACTTACATACTGTAAGCATAAAAATAAAAAATTTTTTTCAAATTTTCCCTGTGGGCAAAACCAAAAAAAACTTCCCTCTTGTCAATTCTTCCAATCATTTCCTTTAGAAAAGTTAACTATAAACCCTTTCTTTGTCTCTCTGAGATATAGGATTGCAGATCTTGCCAGGTCTGCAACTCAGAAATGTGTTTCCCAGAGGCCTTGGAGACATATTTGCAATGTGAACACCAAGAAGAATAGTGTCCTGTTTTCCTGTCACTATAGGAGTCTGGGCTAGGTGCTTAGCTTCAAGTTGTAACTTTCTGCTTGTCAAAAAGATACAAGAAATTTTATTTTTCCTCTGGATAAAGACAATTAACATGTATGTAATGGATTATATCTGAGTGGCTATGTAAGAGGGCAAGCTTTCTTTCTGTCTTGGCAATCTCCCTAGCAGACTGCCTGTGACATGCACTGCAGTCTTGGTTTAATGCTTATTAAATCATAAAACTTTTAAAAAATTTATAGAGGTGATTTTTCTGGGTTGGCAGGAGATTTTATTTTTAATCACTTCCCCAGTAATACTTAGTGAGAGTCAAGAGTATGATATGTTTGCCAAAAGAGTTATTTGGAGAGAATTAATAGAAGTTTCTAGAATGAAGAAAGCAAGAGCCCTGCTCTACACTAGGCTCGAAGCAGTTTTTTCATTCTGGATGCCACTTTTTTTTTTTTTAAAGATTTTATTTATTTATTTGACAGAGAGAGAGAGAGATCACAAGTAGGCAGAGAGGCAGGCGGGGGGGGGGGAAGCAAGCTCCCTGCTGAGCAGAGAGCCCGATGCGGGCCTCGATCCCAGGACCCTGGGATCATGACCTGAGCCCAAGGCAGAGGCTAATTTAACCCACTGAGCCACCCAGGCGCCCTGGATGCCACTTTCTAAAGGGGATAAAAAGGGAATGCATTCAGAGGGCACTGAGACTACTGAAGGAACTCAAACTACATGTAACATCATGGCTGAAACAACTGAGAGTATTTAACCTAGGAAAGAAAAAAACATCAGAGTGAAAGTGGAGAAGAAGAGAGCGAGGTGTTATTATAATTGGGAGTGTCCTTGGAAGAGGGCATGGATTTGTTCTATGCAGTGTAAAACAGAAGATATATTTCTATTCAACAGAAGAAAGAGAGTATTATCAACAATCCAGACGTCAGACAGAGATGTTCTCATCCTCGATGGTGATCAGTCGTAAATTAGACAACCATGTGATACACGTACAAGATCAGGAATTTAAGTACTCTTTGAATTAGATCTTTCCAAGATTCCTTCTAATCTTACAATTCTAAAATCCTATGGCTTTTCTAAAATATTTCTTTCTTTACCTCTGTACCATTCTTGGTTTATATTCGAAAGAAAAAGAGATTACTTCCTATAAATACTAAAAACAAAATACAACTCTACAAACCTCAGCAGCAGCATAGCCAGGGTATACTTCAACACCGAGGGCTTCAGCTTGTTCACCCATCCAGCTCACTAAATGTCCCAAGCGTACAATGTAATTGCCATGATTATTCATTGGAAGACCTACAAATATATGCTTAAGTTATCAATCTGACATTTTATCGGTAAAACATCTCAAAACCATACTTAACTTAAAAATTCTAAGCAATGTGTAATTTCTGTGTAAATATACACATCACTGTATGGTAATAATTTCATTTATATTCTACAGCTTTGGCACAGAGTTCTAATTATTAAATTAAAAAGCCATTATAACACTAAATTAAAATTCTGGGTTGCCTTATAAGGCTACCTCAATTTTTCTAGACTAGAAGACAAAAGAACTAGGTTCTAGTCTTGTTTTGCTATAAGCTACAAGATGAAATGTGGTTCCTTCCAGGTATGGAATTCTATGATCCTACAAATATTTATCATACCTTACCTGGAAGAATTGGCACAGGAATTCTGTATTTCTCTGTTAAAATTCCAAATCTGTCTTCTGTTACAGGAGTGTTAAGTGGAGCCTAAAACAAAAGAAGGAAAGGGAAGGAAGTTTTTAGTTCATATTTGTAATGGTAAATACAAATAATAAAAAAAACTATGTCAAAAGGAAAAGTGAACTACTCTCCTCACTTTTCTTTCATTTCCTTTAGAAACTTGGAACTGTAAATCCTCTTTGTCTCTTTGAGATGTATGGGAATCTATTTAGAACCTAAATAAGCCAGTTTTACATCCCAGAAATCTTTCTTGGGGGCCTTGGAGACATCTTGGACATGGCTTCCTGTCTCCCTGTCTCTGTGGGAGTTTAGCCTAGGTGCTTGCTCCAAGCCGTAACTTCCTGCTTGATGAAAACATAAGTTTTATTTTTCCTTTGGATACAATTAACAGGTATGTCATGGATTCTATCTGCTCATATATAGGGTTCTGAAAACCTTATTCTATTACAACTGATATTATGTCAATTATAATTCAATAATATCTACTTTTGGTATAATATTGAAAAAAGTTAATTAGATATAACTAAAGTATTTCTAGATATAACTAAAGATATAACTAAAGTATTTCTAGTTTAAAGTATTTCTAGTTTAAAGGAGCTTGGTATTTTAGAAGATGAAATTTTTGGAATTCAATTTACTCCATATAGAAATAATACAAAAATCATATAATTTTTGACGTTTACAAAGTATATTGGCAGACAGTGAATATTCTAGCCTTGGCAGGCATACCATAACCCATCTTACAGAAGAAAAAGCTAAGATATGTAAAGTGTAAGATTTTAACCAAAGCCATACAAATTATGAAAGCAGTAAAATTAACTTTCAGTTCTCTGCATATCATACCAATGCCTTTTCTTCTTAGGTTATGAGAGGCCATATTCATTTATTCTTTAGAACATTTGATTAGATTATCCTCTTTGGTTTTAGATATTACAATGTCCCAAAATTTACATAAAACTTTATTAAGAACAATGATATAAACGCCTATGGAACAAATTAGGAAATATGCTCAAAATCAAAGTGCTGTATTTTTTTTTAAGATTTTATTTATTTATTTGACACAGAGAGAGATCACAGAGATCACAGGCAGAGAGGCAGGCAGAGAGAGGAGGAAGCAGGCTCCCTGCTGAGCAGAGGGCCCAATGCAGGGCTCGATCCCAGGACCCTGAGATCATGACCTGAGCCAAAGGCAGAGGCTTTAACTCACTGAGCCACCCAGGCGCCCCAAAATGCTGTATTTGGTACAAATATTCTAATGCCTTCTCACGATAAGGCCTTCTTATATACCCAGTACATAAATACGGTGTGTAGAAGGCATTATACGAGTTATGAGTTAATATCTTAAAATTATAAACATAGTTGATATGATTCAATTTTTTGGCCCTTTTTAAGTTAAAAAATACTTATCTATAATAATCCTCTAAGAGACAGAATTACAGAAAAAGCATTTTCCACATTCTAGTAGTTTGGAAATAGATAGATAGTAGAGATACAATAGAGATTACATTTTGTATAAAAACCAATTTTTCATACTCCCTTCTCCTTCCAGTCTGGGAATAATTCTTCAAAAGCACGTGGATCAAGGCAAGCCCCTGAGAGAGTATGAGCTCCTATTTGAGCAGCTTTCTCTACTAGACACACACGGATGTCCTTTTCATGTTTAGCAGCCAATTGCTTTAGACGAACAGCTGCAGAGAGTCCTGCAGGGCCTGCACCAACTATAACTACATCTGCTTCTTCTGCAAACCTCTCCATGTTCACTCCTGGGAGGAAAAAATGATTTGAAAAATACATGAAAATTCTGGGATGAATATGATCTGATAAAAATCACAAAACTGGGTCACACACACTCACTATGCTTTAGAGCATTTATAGAAATTGCCCCTCTGCTTTGCATGAGGATTATACTAAATATATTATTGTATTAACTGGATGTTCTCTTAGGTTCTGTTCCACTGTATATCTTATTTTTGCTTCCATAAACCAACTTTTGACTTTGAGATTTACTACTAAAAACTTTGCAGATATTTTCTTATCTCAATATGTAATAGGTTTGGTAAAGCTATTAAATATTATTAGATGATTTTATAGTATCATGGAAAATCTTTCCACAAAATGATACAAAGTATCTAGAAAAGTCTCAACACTTCTACAGAAATTATTACATACCTTCCCATCGCTTGTCCTTATCCCGGGGATAAACAGTATAGTGGGTAGTAATTCGAGGTACAACAGAAGTTGAAGACCATCTTGTATGACACAGTAGATAGTTTTTCTTAATTTTTAAGGCATGAAAGCACTGATATGCTGCACAAAAATCATGAACATTAGTATTTTTTCAATTAGTTTTCCTCGGAGTAGACTGAAAAAACATTTTTTTATTTTTATTTTTATTTATTTTTATTTTTTTTTAAAGATTTATTTATTTATTTGACAGAGAGAGAGATCACAAGTAGGCAGAGAGGCAGGAAGAGAGAGAGGAGGAAGCAGGCTCCCTGCTGAGCAGAGAGCCTGATGTGGGCCTCGATCCCAGGACCCTGAGATCATGACCTGAGCTGAAGGCAGAGGCTTTAACCCACTGAGCCACCCAGGCACCCGAAAAAACATTTTTTTAAAAGGTAAAAATTCTAGGATTGGGAATCATATTTGGTTTCTGTTTAATCTTCTATGAATTAGCCCTAAGACCTTAAACAAATCATTAACCTCTCTAGATTTCAGTTTCCTCATCCAAAAAAGGAAAGGGTCACTAGATGATCTCTAAGGTACCGTTTTGATTTAAAATTGTATAACTCCACCTGGTGGCTTATATTTGAAAATTTGTGTTTATATTGTCACCATATCAACACTGCAGACAGTGACTGGTTAGATCTATGCTGTTGAGCCATTAGTTGGGATATGACCTGAAATAGATTGTACTATTTCTTAGATGAACAACTTAGCTTCTTCTCATAAACCAATGTTTTCAAACTATATTTAAAAAGTATCTAATAAATTTATTCAATTTAGCTCATATCAAGCTTAACCTATAAACAGAATAACCATATAATTTATCAACCAAACCATACTTTTTAAAAATAGATTTATTTGTCAGAGAGAGAGAGGGTGTGTGCGTGCACAAGCAGGGGGAAGAACAGGCAGAGGGAGAAGCAGGTTCCCTGCTGAGCAAGGAGCCTCACGTGGGACTCAATCCCTGGACCTTGGTCATGACCTGAGTCAAAGGCAGACACTTAACTGACTGAGCCATCCATGCATCCCTAAACTGGATACTTTTGAGAGTAATGGACAGTATTCATGATTATGCTGGGACAACATGGGCAAACTAGGTTTTATGGTCAGCTTTTTAAAAAACTGACTCTCCCATATGGCAATATCTTCTGAGAGCCTGAAAAATATACATATTCATTAAGTTTAAGAAAATAGAAATAAACAGAAATGTGAAGGCTTTATCTGCAATAATGTTCATTAAACTTCTGTTGTCCTTAAACCTTCAATTCTACCTTCACCTTCCCCTACCTGAAGCAGATACCCTAACACATCAAATATCATAGAAAGAAGTAATTAAGTGGGGACTTTCCTATTTCCTTTTCAACAACCTCTAATGTAATCTGTATTTGTGTCCATTCTTTGTTCATTTTTTCAGGTTATAACAGGTATCTTTTCACTTAGATTAATGATGATGAGGCAAATTCCTCCCGTTTTCGTAGGGACATCAATCCATCTAAGCCTTCCCTTTCACCTGCATCTTCAATATCTGTCTCCCTTCTCTGGTACTCTTCTCCTTGATACTCTTTCCCATTATATATATATAGAGAGAGACAGAGAATACTCCCTTGTAAATAGCCCTGACAGATATAGATATTTATATTTGGGGTTATAGTAATTAAAAGTCTGTTATAGGAGAAGGGATAGAGTAATCAAAGGAAATGAAAGGAATAAAGAGTTCAGAAATACACATAAGGATTTTGTATATGCTAAAGATGCCATTTCTTTTCTTTTCTTTTTTTTTTTTAAAGATTTTATTTATTTATTTCACAGAGGGAGAGAGATCACAAGGAGGCAGAGAGGCAGGCAGAGAGAGAGAGGGGGAAGCAGGCTCCCGGCTGAGCAGGGAGCCCGATGCGGGCCTCGATCCCAGGACCCTGAGATCATGACCTGAGCCGAAAGCAGAGGCTTTAACCCACTGAGCCACCCAGGCACCCAAGATGCCATTTCTTTTNTTTTTTTTTTTTAATTTTATTTATTTATTTGACACAGAGAGAGAGATTACAAGTAGGCAGAGAGGCAGGCAGAGAGACAGGGAGAGGAGGAAGCAGGCTCCCTGCTGAGCAGAGAGCCCGATGCGGGCCTCGATCCCAGGACGCTGAGATCATGACCTGAGCCGAAAGCAGGGGCATTAACCCACTGAGCCACCCAGGCGCCCAAGATGCCATTTCTAATCAGAGAAAAGAAATGGGTACTTATTTAATGGTCAAAGATAGGGAGAAATTCATTTGGAAAAATGTATACCTTTCTCTTCCTACCAAAATGAATTCCATTTGGTTTATGATTTTAACAGAAAAAGTCAAAGTATAAAAGATTATGTTGATACATCCACAGATTATTTTTTCTCCACTTTTGAGTGTGGACTGCAATTAGTGACTAGCATCCAACAAGCAGAGTTCAAAAGGGAAAATATTAATTTTACATTGGAGAAATATAGCACACCCTTTAATGAAATGATCAAGTTTAACATTACTGGCAACAAGACACATCGGTATCATACAGTCCCTGATGTGATAACTCCTTTTTAGGCTCCTTACTTCTGTGGCATACTTCTCCAAAATGTGTAACCTTGGTCTAAACACGAGAAATCATCAGACAAATTCAGATTGAGGGACATTCTACAAAATGCCTGGCTAGTATATGTTGAAAGTAGCAAGGTCATGAGAGACAAGAAAAGACAGAGGAACCCTCATACACAGCTGGTGGAAATGCAAAATGGTGTAGCCCTTTGGAAAACAGTCTATCAGTTCCTCAAAACCTTAAACATAGAGTTTCCATATAATTCTCTCCCAGGTGTATACCTAAGATAAACGAAAACACATGAAAGCTTGTATATGTATCTTCATAGATGCATTATTCATAACAGCCAAAATATAGAAAAAGCCCAAATGTCTGTTTGTGAATGGATAAAAAGTGATACATTCATACAATGGAATATTATTCAGCAATAAAAAGAAATTCAGTAGTGATAAATGCTACGATACGGATGAACTTTGAAAACACCAGGCTAAGTGGAAGAGGCCGGCCATGAAAGACCACATATTATATGATTCCATGGGTATGAACTATCCAGAATTCACTAAGGAGAGAAAATAGATTAGGTGTTACTCTAGGGCTGGAGAGGTTGAAGCATGATTGCTAATGGGTGTGAGGCTTCTTTTCAGGGTGATGAAAATGTTCTGAAACAGACTGTGGTGATGGTTGTACAACTGCATGTTTATAGTAAAAAACACTGATTTGTATATCTTAGATGGTATGATTGTACAGTCTATGACATATCTCAATAAAACTGTTATTATGATTTATAATCACACACACAAAAGATTATGAGAAAACAAGGATGTGAAGCAACAGGATCTCTCATTTATTACTGGTGGGAATGCAAAATGGTATAGCCACTTTGTAAGACAGTTTGGCATTTCTTACAAAGCTAAACATATCTTAACAAATGATCCAGTAGTTGTACCCCTTGACATTTACCCAAATGAGCTGAAAATTAATGTTCACACCAAAACCTTCAGTCAAGCAAGATGAATAAGCTCTAAAAATCTGATGTTCAACACTGTACCTATAGTCAACAATAATGTACATTTAAAAATTTGTCAAGAGGGTCTATCTCATGTTAAGAGTTCTTATCACGATAAAATAAAAGAAAGAAAATGTCCAGGTTAAAAAAAAAAGTCCTTCACATGAATATGTATAGTAGCTTTATTCATAATTGTCAAAACTTGGAAGATGTCCTTTAATACATGACTAGATAAACAGATACACTGGGGTGCATACATACAATGGAATATTGTTTAGTGTTAACAAGAAATGAACTATTAGACATGAAAAAACATGGAGGGAACTTAAATGCACATTTAAAGAGGCCAATCTGAAAATGCTGATCTACACACTGCATGATTTCAATTATATGAGATTCAGGGAAAGGTAAAACTGTAGAGACATTAAAAAGATCAGTGGCTGGGGTGCCTGGGTGGCTCAGTCACTAAGCGTCTGCCTTCGGCTCAGGTCATGGTCCCAGGGTCCTGGGATCGAGCCCCGCATTGGGCTCTCTGCTCAGCAGGAAGCCTGCTTCTCCCTCTCCCACTCCCCCCGCTTGTGTTCCTGCTCTCGCTGTCCCTCTCTTTGTCAAATAAATAAATAAAACCTTAAAAAAAAAAAAGGTCAGTGGTTGCCATGGGTTTAGGAAGAGGGAAGAAGGGATGAATATGTGCTACACAGGGGCTTGGGGGGGGCAGTTAAACTATTCTGTATGATAATGTAATTAATAGTGGATACATGCCATTACACATTTGTCAAATGTACATAAAGTGTACAACACAGAAAGTGAATTCTAATATAAACCATGGACTTGAATAATGATGTATCAAAATTGGCTCACTGATTGTAACAAATGTAACACACCAATGCCAGATGTTAATAGGGAATGGGGAAAGTTATATGGAAACTCTGTGTATTTTCTGCTCAACTTTTCTTTAAACATAAAACTGCCAAAAAATTAAGTTTATTAATTAAAAACAAGACAAATACAAAAGGGTAACATGGGAAAAGGCAGTGGTTAAGTGCATAGGTTTTGGAGTCTGTCTACATTGTGTTTGAATTCGTTAACAGTAATGAAACCTTCAGCAAGTTATTTTAACTTTCACCCCATCAGTTCTAAAGTGTATGGTCAACTTTGCCTTGGAAATATTACGGTATAGGATCTACTGGCTAGATCCTTACACAAAACAAGTGACTAATACATATTTGATAAGTAGATAGATACCTTCCTACTTACAATTTTCACTGTAATTTAGGAACCTGCAAATCTCTGGTGTAATTTCCAAAAACTAACCTGGGTTATAGAGCAATAATAATAATGAGGCCTTTCCTCGTTTTTAACTTGTCTCTTATAATGAAGCATTATATCTGCAAATGAACAAGTTTCTAAACATGGACTATAACAGTAAAGATTAACAAAGACTTTTGCATGGATTTGAAATGTAAAATATAATAAAATTTACATTTTGATGGACATAATTAACAGTTAAGAATTTTCAATTATGATACCATGCCTTATCCTTCATGATCCTATGAAAATTGTGGGGCAGCTACAATCCCCATTTACAGTAGATATATAGGAATTCAGATGATCTCACCCAAGCTCTCAATCCTTCCAACATCAGTCAAGCTCTGAGACTACAATTGGATTTGAAATGACTTGTGAAGTAATGGAAACTGAGTTGTAATGAAAACAAGATTTTTCTTTCTTTCTTTCTTTTTTCTGATTAAATGGAGAGAAAATAGCCTGGCATAGGCTATTCTTTAGCACCAATTGCAGACTTAACATATTTTTATGTTTTACTCTTTCCAATAAAATAATTTTTTAAAGCAAAAATCTGGCATCAGATATCAATAATTAAGATTGTGAGGAATACAGGAAGGGAAGAGATTTGGAGTGGCTGAACTCTAAAAACTTAAACACTAAAAAACAAATCTATTTTTGATAATCTTAAAGTGGCAAGGAAACTAATTCTTTCTATTTGCAAAGGCATACTAAAAATTATAGTATTGGGAAAAATTAATTATTATTTCACATATCCTAAGTCTTGAAAAAATGTACATAAGACACATAAAGATATTATAGGAGAATTTAGTTCTAGAGTTCAAATATAGCATTATCACCACTCAAAAGAATATCTATTACATAATTAAATAATTATTTGTATTACTTATTATTAAAAGATATTAAAATCTTTGTCTTATGATGAATTGTAGTTAAGTGTGTAGAAGTTATCATTTGCTTCTGAAAACTGATGATTTGGTATCAGAGCAAAGTAATTCTATTGCTTAGACAGCTAGTTATTTTCTTGAGAATATTTGGAACTGGGTAGTTTGATTCCCCCCACTGGATTAAAATTGAAAAGTCACAACCTTTACTCCCTTTCGGAAAACAAATCTGACATTTCACTTTAGATATTTGAACAGTTAGGCACCTTGGCTGAATTTTGGTAGAGAAGTAAGGTCAAAAAGTCCAATGAACTCATAACATCACCATATCAAAGTCACACTGCCATTTGAGTCCAAACACATTTGAGTCCACCTCTTCGTTGCCAGTAGTGTTAACACTGAGCTATGAAAATGGCAATGATTTAAGTATCCATGGATAATGGAAATGCTAATTTTGGTGGAATGGAATTAACACTTGGCCCAAAAATTATTTCGGCTAAATTAGGCAGTAGGGCAGATAGTATCTGACTACTTTGGTATTTCACAGAACATAAAGTGTATCTACACATTAAGTGTAGTAATACATGCCCGAGTATCAGGAACTTAAAATAAAATTCTAATTTAACATGTGGTGGCCAAATCTGACAAATTTCTACTTGCATGAAATGTACATAAGAACATCCTTGAATTTGCAATATGTATACTTGTTTATTCTATAACCAAAAATTACACTTGATCTTAGCCAAAAGGCCGAGAAGCGATCTATAACCAAAAATTAAAGAAACTAAAACAAAAAAACCACATGTGACAAGCAAGATCCTGTATTGAGTCTTTTTGAATGTTTAAACCTTTTTTTAAAGTAAAACAAAGACCACCCAACCGCATTATTATTTTTACTTAAGAGGAAGAAAAGGTAATGAGGTATTTTCACAAGTCATTGTGATGGTTCTAGGAGCACCCACAACACGATAAGCCTCTAAAGATAATTTTAGACAACGGAGACAAATTTCTGGCTCCAGATATAAACTGGTGACTTGGGCCGCGCATATGGATGTTAGTCATGATGTGGACATGTCAGACTTCAAATTCTTAAGAATGGACTGGGATGGATGGCTGCAAAGACGAAAGTAAGGACACGACCAAGAAGAAAAGCTGTGCAAATATTATTTTATCCATTCCCAACAACGCAACAGAAAACATCTGAACTTTGGGATAAGAATTAGGACCAGATTTGGAAGATTCAGTTCGGGAGTCCACGGGAGGGCCGTGTTGGTAAGTTT
Source organism: Ailurus styani (assembly GCA_002007465.1). NCBI lineage: Eukaryota > Metazoa > Chordata > Mammalia > Carnivora > Ailuridae > Ailurus > Ailurus styani. The sequence continues at coordinate 483,818 of LNAC01000374.1, read as the reverse complement.
CCTCAGCCCATGACCTTTGGCCTAGTTGTCAATTCTTCCAATTGGGACAACTCTATCGGGAGGAACCTAGGGTCCACTGCCAGGTGTGGACAGCGTGACCTTGGCCCGAGTTTAACCCGAGGACACCAGGAGAGCACGTGAGAAGATGTAGGTATCTAGATTCCCCCCCCACCCCGCTCCCGCCCGCTGTAGCCCTGTCCGTTTCGCCCTAACTCCTCGACCTTCCTCCACTTATCCCCGCCCGGAGTTCTCTCTCACCCGGGCAGGACAGCTTGGCTAGCGGCACCAACATATTCACTGGTCTCAGGACTGTCAGTGGGACACAACGGAAGGGCTGTCTGTGGCTCACCGCGGGCGCTGGACCTCTAAGCCGCGGGGGGCGCCATCACCTGTCGAGAAAGACCAACACCTCCGCCGATGTTTGCCTCCCAGTTCTGCCCAAGGCTTTGGCTTCACGGAGTTCCCGCCTCTTTCTCGCTCTGCGCCGGCGCCGCACATGACGCTACGGCCAGCAGAGACATCCGGGTCACGTACCGAAAGAAGAAAAGAAAAGGGACTCCAAGTCCCAGCATGATCCCGGCCTCAGACTGAGGATTGGTTCTCCGTTTGCGTCTCACCAAGGTGTGGCGACCACCACGGTGTGGCGACCACCAAGGACGCGGGAGTGCAGGTGAGAGAGACCCATAGATCCCGTGGTATACGCGTGCGCATCAAAAGTAGTGGAAGGCGTAGTGACGCATATAGCATTCTGGGAGTTGTAGTCCTCTACTCAAGCGCCTTCTGAGCCTAACTGGAGGTTTGCGCAGGAGCGACGTACCGCCCTAGGTGATTGGCTGTCCCGAAAACACGACCTAGTATTCGCGGCCTTGGGCAGAGACCCACAAGGAGACCGGGTGGGACTTCAGGAGGGAGGAGGCGGGGCTTCTGGGTGTTGGGCGCGAGCAGTTTGAAAGACTGTTCGTGTCGGTTCGGCTGCTAAGGTCCGATTCCGAAGTCTCAGCTCTGCTCAATGGCAGACCCTGAGGAGGTGCGGATTTCTTCGCCGCCCCCGCCGCCTCCTTCCTCTCCTTCGTCTTCAGACGCCTCGTCAGCGTCTTCGCCCGGCGTGCCAGTGAGTTTGGGCTGGCCAGTTCCGCGCAGGAGCAGCGGCCGAGCGGTGGACCCTCTGGAGGAAGTGGAGCTGCAGATTGGAGACGTGAGTGTCGCTCGACAGGCCCGGGGGCCGCGTCCCCACTCGGCCCTTGTTGGAAGACAGACCGTTGCTGTGCAAGGGAGGGAAGCATCTCGCTCTTCTGCCCCCAAGGGTGTGGGCTGGAGGGTGGGTTAGGTAAACTGGACACCCGAGGCCCCGTGTCCACCATCCCTGAGGACTCCGCCTTTAGAATGAGTGTTGAGGAATAGGCTGTTGTCCCTCCACCCTCCCCACCCCTCACTGTGTTCTTTTTGTCTCGCCTTCTGGTTTCAGTCATCCTCTGTAACCTGAAACCACAGAGCTCTGCTGCGCTGACGTGTGCTGGCGATGTCTGCCCTCTATTCCTCCTCCTTTTCGGCTGGTGCTTAGGATCAGGCTGTGATTTCTTTCCCTGGGTCTTAAGATCCCGCTGCTCTAGTTGGCCATCTGCCAAAGCCAGCTGGCAATGCTATTATTGCCTGTCTCAGGCTTGCTTTGCGCCGGATCTTGCTTGGAGGGGCTACTTAACGGCGCCTGTAGTCCAGATCGGTTTCATTAACGGCGAGGTCCAAGGACCCTCCCTATGATTGCTAGAGTGCAGAGTATGGTTTCTGTTGAATCTCGAATTCCACTGACACACACACCCCCACTCCCAGCGGAGTTTCAGTAAACAAGGACTCGGGTGAGTCAAGTGAATGAGGTATATAGGATGTAATACTCCTGGGGGAACTTTGTGGAATAGACCCTCTTGTGCAGATTGGAAATTGGGGAATGAACTTGATTATCTCTCATTGCTTAATATACTTATTATATATAATATATATATATATATATATATTTTAAAGATGACCGAAGTGCTGATACAGCTTCAGTTTTTGCTGAACGAGACTGGTATCAAGAGAATATGTTGAATAGACTGCTGATAGGTTATCTAGGAACAGTGTTATTTTATATTCTAGGTGAAGAAAACATTTGAATAAGAAGTGAATTCCACCAAGAGTTGGATATTTTCTGTATGCTGCTTTGGTTTGTTTTTATTTTTTTGATGTTACTTGTTCATGGTCTAAATAGTGTTCACAGGTAAAATTAGTGGGACAATGCCCTTGTTACCTAAATATCCGTGAGTTGTTTGTCATGAAATAAGTCCTTCAGATACTTCTGGTACTTAGTGTCAAGGGTTCCAAGTCCTCTTCTTGAGCTAAGTGAGTCTAGTGAATTTTCTTCCTTTTTTTTTTTTTTCCTTTTAAAGATTTTTAAAAAAAAAATTTTTAAAGCAATTTCTACACCTAGCGTGGGGCTTGAACTCACAACGCTGAGATCAAAAGTTTGCTCTCTACGACTGACCCCTCCAGGTACCCTCCTGGTGTATTTTAGATTTAAAAAAAAAAAGTACTGGGCGCCTGGGTGGCTCAGTGGGTTAAAGCCTCTGCTTTCGGCTCAGGTCATGATCTCAGCGTCCTGGGATCGAGGCCCGCATCGGGCTCTCTGCTCGGCAGGGAGCCTGCTTCCTCCTCTCCCTGTCTCTCTGCCTCTCTGCCTACTTGTAATCTCTCTCTCTGTGTCAAATAAATAAATAAAATCTTTAAAAAAAAAAAAAAAGTACTGACTTGTTATGTCTGGTACATAATGGGTGTCTCTCCAGCAGACATATTTCTTCAAAGCTTACTTCATACTAAATAATTTCTTAGGTTCCTTGAAAAAGCTAGTGTTTAGTTTAAAGATTTTTTTACTTTTATGGAAAGTAAGTTGGGCATGGGAGTCAAGACTATTAAAAATGAGATGAAAGATAAACATATTATTTGACTCTCTCTCTCTCTCTTTTTTGATTTTAGGCAGCATTTTCATTAACCAAACTTCTTGAAGCCACATCTGCAGTATCAGCTCAAGTGGAAGAGCTTGCCTTCAAATGTACAGAAAATGCACGTTTCCTTAAAACATGGAGGGACCTCTTGAAAGAAGGCTATGATTCTTTGAAGCCTGACAACTGATTTGGCTGTGTAATAATTCATACTTCCTCATTTTTGATGTTTGTACATCTACCATAAGTATATGGTTGTCTCCAGCAGTTCTGTATATTCAGAATGAAATTTTCTTGGTTTTCTCACTTTTGTGAAAGCAGAATACTGATTCTGTTTTTGATGCTGGACAGTATTTATCTTTAAATACTTTGTCCTCTAAACTTTCATAGACTCTTTTATGAAAGTTAATTTCATCAGTAGATAATGTTAATAATGCTACAGTGTTACCAATAGAAAAAAAACATGTAGATCATTATTCTGTTCGATTTCCAAGAAGATGCCAGGAATGACAGCGTTTGAAGTTGAACTTCATTTTATGGACCAAGAGAAGTAACTTTAAGGTTACCAGTGTTGGCCCCGCTTCGCCAGGCCAAGTTCCCTGGAACTAATGATTGTGTCTGTCTTACTTCTTTATCCCCAGCACCTAGAACAATGACAGTGTCACACAACAACTAGTAAATGTTTGTTGAATAAAAGAGTTGACAGTACAATTAAAAGCTGTTTTCTTCACCTGAAAATTGCAATTGTTTTTCTAAAAATATTTGAATCAGAACCTCACTGGCTTGAAGGAAGACATTCTTTTCTTTACAGGAATTTGAAATTTAACTGATGACAACTTTTTAAAGTATATGATAAATATTTTTTATTCTTTATGATGTTTTTTAAAAATCTTTTACTTCAGAAAATGAAAGCCTGTCTGGAAAGAATGTGTATATATACATATATATATATATTTTTTCCCCTTTTTATTTCTCAGGTTAATTGCTTTGTGATGTTGTATGTTTGATCTCTTTAAAGTGCCTTATCAAAATTATGGCTCTGTATTGTTACTTTTTGAACTTTGCACATAATAATTCTAAATTCTAAATATAATATTCTAAAGATACTTTGTTTTTAATGCATCAAATTTAAATGATGTGATTGGTTTCATATTATTTGACTTTAATGACAATGTTGTACTTTACTTGTCCCATATCTTAGGTTGTTCTATCTCTTTTTGTTGGTTTATGTCATATGTGTCAGTGATTAAGCCAACTAATTTTCCATAACTTATAGACATCTTTGATATGGCATCTTAATTCTTTTGTAGATATGGAGATGTGTATAGAACTATATTCTAAAGCTCTACAGTGGGGTTATGAAAGGGGACAAATAGATGGACAAAGAATGGTATTGTTTAGTATATTAGGTCATAGTTCTTGATTAATTTTTTTAAGTTAAAGATAGCACATATGCTGTGTTTATAACCAAAGAGATACTTATTTTGATATTAGAAAAATATTTTTCTTATGTGTCATCAAAATTGCAATTTTTAAAATGTACAGAAATAAACATGTTCAAAGCAAATTTTATTTCCATTTCTTTGGGTTCATTATTTTAAAACTTTTACTAAAATATTTCAAACATAAGAGTAAATTATTAAAGGATATATTCCCACCGTGCAGATTTAATAAATGTTAGCAGTTGGTTATACTTTCTTCAAATCTGTGTATATTTGTAAATGTTAGATACATCTGAAAGTTTTGTTAACTCTTTGATCCCATCCCTTCTTCTCTCCCCAGAGGTAACCATTGTCCTAGAAGTGGTGTGTATCCAAGTTTGTGTTCTTATATTTTTAATGCATATGCATGTTTTTAAAGCACTACAAATTATTGTTTTGTGTATGTGGTAGCTAGCCTCCAGATGGCCACAATGGTCTGCCTCCTGGTATTCATGCCCTTGCATAGTCTTACACATTAAATAGTGCTCACTCGTGTAACTACTAGCAGATTGAGGAAATGCAGTGTGTGATTTCTGAGGCCATACCTTTGTCCATTTTTCTATTATGTTTTGTCTTTCCCTTATCAATTTGTAGGTATTACATATTTTGAATACTAACTAATGATCTGTTATCTGTGTTTCAACTATCTTTTGTAGTTTGTGATTTATCTTCCAATTTGTGAAGTTTTTGTAAATAAAGGTTTTTAATGAAATCTTACCAATTTTTCATAATTGTGCTTTCTGAGTCTTATATAGGAAAGAATACTTTCCTTTACATCTTCCCAAAAGTTAAAACATTTTTGTTTTTAATGTTTAGGTGTTTAATCTATCTGAATTTTGCTTATGGTGTGATTTTGGGATCTTGTTTATTTTTGTGTGTGTATTGGTGTTCCTCCAAGTATCAGTATTTTCAAATGCTGTCTCTGTCATTCAGTTATCATCTAAATGCTTGGTTCTGAGCTCATTCTAATCTGGTCTGTTTGCTTAACCCTATGCTAAGATTCCCTATAACCTCTTTTATACCTTTATCATAAGTACCGTCTCTACTACTTTGATTTTGGTGTATGTGACTTTCTTCCCCAAGCATGTATATATTTTTTTATGTTACAAAGAAAAACCATGTTAGTTGACTTCTAATTTTGTTGAATTGTGGTCAGCTGAGGTTAACCCCTGATTTTAGGCAGTGAGCTTTCTGTGGACACTTTATTCCTTAGCACTAAAACTCATAGCTGCCAGTGTCAAGAATCTAGTAGGCTCAGAGCTCAGCTCTAATGTTTACAGTTTCTGTTGCCATGTGTGGCCCACAGAGAAGTTCATCTTATTTTTAAGAGTTGCTATTTTAAAAAGCATCCGTTTTTATATTTCTTTTTGCTCTGCTTCATGGGAGGGGTTGCAGAAGGCTTCAAAACAAACATTTTTGGGGTGCCTGGGTGGTTCAGTCTGTTAAACGTCTGCTTTTGGCTCAGGTAATGATCCCCGAGTCCTGGAATAGAGCCCCACATGAGGTTCCCTGCTTAGCAGGGAGTCTGCTTTTCCAGCTACCCTTCCCCCCTGCTTGTGCTCACGCTCTCTCTTTGTCAAATAAATAAATAAAATCTTTAAAAAAAACCCTATATTTTCTTAGACTTAAATTTTTTTCTTAGCTCATTACCAGCTCTATATAAACCTCAGAGGAAAACAGTATTTTGACTAATATAATTGAAAGCCTTAAGAAGCCGAAGTCAATATGATAAAACATTTTTTTAAAAGATTTTATTTATTTGACAGAGCAAGAGCACAAGCAGGGGGAGCAGCAGAGGGAAGAGGGAGAAGCGGGCTCTCTGCTGAGCAGAGTCCATCAAGCAGCTTGATCCCATAACCCTGGGATCATGACCTGAGCCAAAGGCAGAAGCTTAACCAACTGAGCCACCCAAGCACCCAATATGATGAAATTTTTAATATTAAAAACAATGTATTTCAAAACTTGTGAGTATGAAATATGTGTTAGGCACTATGTTAGGAGCTTTGTAAGCATTATTTCATATTAGCTTTTTGAGGAAAGTGATACTATTCTTATGTACAGGAACAGAATAAGAAAGGGGCTGAGATGAAATAATTTTGCTGTGGGTCTCTTACACCAAAATTAGTATGCCTGTCTATACCATACCTAGCTACCTAGCTCTTGGTTAGACCTATTAGTATTCAAGCTTACTTTGTTTACTCTCCCCAACCATGATGGTTTATTTTATGTGTCAACTGGGTCACAGGATATCCAGATTTTTGGTCAAACCTGGGTGCTCCTTTGAGGGTATTCTTGGATGAGATTAACAAATTGGTAGATTAGGTAAAGCAGATTGCCCTTGGTAATGTGAGTAAGCATTCAACCAGTTGAAGGCCTGAGTAGAACAAAAGGCTGCTCCTCCCCTGAGTAATAACATTCTACGTGAGGGCCTTGGAAAAGTGGCTTGTCTTGCAACTAGGACATTGGCCTTTTTTAGTTCTACAGTGGCTTCTGGCCTTTGGGTTTGAACTGGGACATCAGTTCTACAGATTTTGGATTTGCCAGACTCCATAATCATGTGGGACAATTTCTTAAAACAAATCTCTTTATAAATATATAGGTTCTGTTTCTCTGGAGAATTCTAACACATCATTTAAAAATGGAACTTAACACATTTGTCCATTCAGTCACCCATCATAGAATACTAGTGCTAATAACTGTGTAATATTCAATTTTTTCCCTTAGACTAATTTGAGAGCTCTAAATACCTATAAAAATCACTTGAGCACATTACAACTGGAGGTATAGAAACTTGTTAGAAGGTTATTGCAAATATAGTGATGAGACATAATGTTGGCCCAAACTAAGGTATTGGGAAATGGGATAAAAGGAAGTAGATAGATTTAAGAGCTGTTTATTACATAGAATAAAGGTGGTGCTAGGTGATTTTGATATGGTGGGTAAAGGAGAAGGAAAAGCCAAAGGATGACTCAAAGATTTCTAGGTTAGGTTGTTGGTACCATTCACCCAGATAGGATCTGGAAGAGACACAGATGTCAGAGTCAAGAGTCCATAATGATGACATTAAAAAACCAGTGAGATGCCCAAGTGTTAACATCTAGGGGCATTTGTATGCATAAGTGACTAATTTAGAAAAGAGAGTAAGCTAAATACAAAAATGTGAGAACCATCAGTATATACATAGTAATTGAAACCGTAGTTTTCAATAGTAGGTAAGACTGCCGTATATAGATAAGAAAAGGATTTAAAACAGAGTAAATGAGGCTTCTAGTGAAAGATTTTCTTTAAAAGAGAAGTACATTAGTGAAAATTAAATACATTTTTTAGGTCTCTTACCTAGAGTGCTTCACTCCATCACACTGAAGTATCAGTTCACTTTCTACTTAGTTTATTAAGCAATGAAATGCATGGACCTCACCATCCTGGCTGCACATATCCCTTTCCCATTTGTTGTTTTCCTTCAACTTTATCAGTGTCTAAATTGCTAAAAGGCAGTAAATAAGTAATTGCCTTGTGAGAGATTATATATTAGCCTGATGTATTAGGAGCCCTTAAACTAAAAATAGAAAAAAAGAGTTGAGGTCTTTCTGATATTTATTTTTACATTTTAAAACACTTTGGTTTGACTTAGAGGATTGATTTGACCTAGAGCATGGTCCATGAGTTTTGGACCAAAGTAATTTTTGTAAGAGAGAAAACCATGACCTGTATCTGCATTAATTTAGTGCTTCTATTGCACCTTCCACTGAAGTTAGTAGAAAGTTACACGATTTGCTACTAATTACTTACCAAGTTAAATTAAGTGGAAGTTACTCTCTTGGGGGAGGTGGAAAGATGGAAGAAGTGAGTAGACCAAATAGACAAACCAAATTGTTTCTAGAAAATTATTTGAAAATATATTTTTTTAAAGATTTTATTTATTTATTTCACAGAGGGAGAGAGATCACAAGGAGGCAGAGAGAGCAGGCAGAGAGAGAGAGAGGGGGAAGCAGGCTCCCCGCCGAGCAGGGAGCCTGATGCAGGCCTCGATCCCAGGACCCTGAGATCATGACCTGAGCCGAAAGCAGAGGCTTTAACCCACTGAGCCACCCAGGTGCCCTGAAAATATTTTAAATGCTAAAAAGTAGTTTCAGATGTATATTTTGTAAATTCACTGTGTTTCTAAGACCCTTAAACATAGGTTACAATTGTAATTTTTGTAGGATTACATTTTATCTAGTCTTCATGATTTTTGCTTTTTTTTTTCTTCTTTTTTTGGGAGGGAGAGAGAGAAAGCACATGGAGGTAGAGAGAGGGGCAGAGTGAGAGGGAGAGAGACAATCTTAAGCTGACTCCCTGCCCAGCAGGGAGCTCCGCATAGGCTTGACCTAGGGCTGGATCTCACAACTCTGAGATCATGACCTGAGCTGAAATCAAGAGTCAGACACTTAACTGACTGAGCCACCCAGGTGCCCCTGCTTTTTTCTTTTTCAGAAATTCTTTTTTAGAAAAATATTTTTCGGGGTGCCTGGGTGGCTCAGTAGGTTGAGCATCTGACTCTTGGTTTCAGCTCAGGTCATGATCTCTGGGGTGAACCCCAGGTAGGGTTCCATACTCAGCATGGAGTCTGCTTATCTCTATCCCTCTTCCTCCCCCTCTGCCAAACCATGCTCCCCACCCCCATTTGTGAGCAAGCATGTATGTTCGCACTCTCTCTCTCTCAAATAAATAAAATCTTTAAAAAAAAGAAAAATATTTTTCTATTTTGTTATTTACTAATAAGACTTCTTAAGAATAATAAATAATCCCAAAATAATCTTATAAGATAATTTAAATGTATTTTCATTTTTGTAGGCTTTAAAAAATTGTGTAGTCTGAGTAGTTAGAGAATTGAATATATTTTTTTAAAGACTTATTTATTTATTTTAGAAAAAGAGTAATAGAGACCACATTGGGGGTAGGGGGGTGAGGTGAGGAGGGAGAGAAAGTCCCAAGCAGACTCCCAGCTGATGGCAGAGCCTGAGGTGGGGCTTGATCTTATAACCCTGAGATCACAACCTGAGCTGAAACCAAGAGTCAGATGCCCAACTGACTGAACCACCCAGGTGCCTTGAGAATCGAATATATAAGCAGAACTATAGCTTTCTATTATTCTCTGATTTTTTATTGAAAGCATAACCATATCCCTTCATATAGAAAATTTATTGGTATTATTCCAAGTAAGAATGGAAAGGACTCAAAGTAATGCACATTTTTAATAGAATTAAATTGTAGGCAATTTACTTTCAAAAGAAATCTATACAATTATATATTCAATAAATATTTTTGATTCCAGTATTTTCATGTTTCAAACATTTTTGGTGTATTTAAAAGTACCTGAAAACATTTTATTCCTATTTAAAGATTTCAAATTGTGAAAGCAAAAAATTCCAATAGCTCAGTCAGCAACCAGAACAATAACTAGCTAAAAAGTTAATATCTTATGATATGGCCTGCCATGCAAAAGGAAGGTAAGTCCATCCCTTGATGACAACTACTTCCTCTTTGAAGTAAAACACGTACAGGCAGACCTTTCCTTCCTTAACTTCCTGAATCAGTGCATTCTAGCTCTTCTTTCTTTTCCCTCTTAACTGCTTTATTGAGATCTAATTCACACACCATAAAATTCATCCATCTAAAGTGTACAATTCAATGGCTTTTAGCATATTCACAGAGTTATTTACCGTAAGTGGAATCATACAGTATTTGTCCTTTTGGGTCTGGCTTCTTTCATACTCATCACATTGTAGATGATATGTCAGAACTTCTTTCTTATAAATGGCTGAATGATATTCCATTGAATGTAGATACTACAGTTTGTTTATCTGTTTATTAGTTGATGCGTGCTGGTGGTGTTTCCGTCGTTTGGCTACTGTAAGTAACTAATGCAATGAGCGTTTGCATACAAGTACCTGTTTGAGTTTTGTTTTCTATTCTTTTGGGTTTAACCCAGGGGTGAAACTGCTGGATCACATGGTAATTCTATGATCAGCTATTGAGGAACAACCAAATTGTTTTCTATAGCAGCTGCATCATTTTACATTCCAATGAGCAATGCAGAAGGGTTTCAATCTCTATATCCTTATCAGTACTTTTTTTCTTTTGTTGTTTTAATTACAGCCTTTCTAGTACTTGTAAAGTGTAATCTATCTCATTGAAGTTTTAGTTTTCATTTTTCTAATGATTACTGAGTTTGAGCAACTTTTCAAGTGTTTATTGACCACTTGTGTATCTTGTTTGTAGAAATGTCTTTCTAAGTCCTTTGCCCACTTAAATCGGATTGTTTATCTTGTTGAGTTGTAGGAGCTCTTTATATATTCTTGGTATTAACTCTTTCTCAGATATATGATTTGCAAATACTTCCTTCCAGTCTGTAGATTGTCTTTTTACTTCTTTTTTAAAAAAGACTTAATTTTTAAGTAATGTCTATACCCAACGTGGGGCTTGGACTTACAACCCCAAGATCAAGAGTCACATTTCCACCTACTGATCCAGTCAGGTGCCCTGTCTTTTTACTTTCTTGATAACATTCTCTGGTGCACAAAGTTTTTAATTTAGATCAAGTCCAATTTATCAATTTTTCCCCCTTTTGTTACTTATGCTTTTGTTGTCACATCCAAGGATCCATTGCTAAATCCAGGATCTAGAAGATTTACCCAAATGTTTTCTTCTAAGAGTTTTGTGCCTTATATTTAGATTGTTGATTAATTTTGAGTTAATTTTTGTATATGGCGTAAGGTAGGTGTCCAGCTTCAATCTTTTGCATGTGAATATCCAGTTGTCCCAGCATCATTTGTTGAAAAGACAGTTCTTTTTTCATTTGATTGTCTTGGTATCTTTGTTGAAAATCAATTGACTGTAAATGTGAGGATGCATAGAGAAGTGCTATTTTGAGTTTATATCAGAACATCTTTTTTCAGAGTAATATTGTGTACCACCTCTCAAGCATACAGGAACTTCAAGAGAGGTAAGAAGAATTCTTAAGAAAAAGTATCTATTTTGCAAACAATCAGACATTTTCTCATTCCTCATTTTTCATTATATTGGGTATTCTAAAACCTTAAACTTTTATTTACAAGTGTCCATGATTATTATGTTTGCTGATGTGCATGACAAAGCTCTACCTTAAACTAAGAACTGCAGATGGCCTTTGTATATTCTGTTGTAACTACACATAATTTAACATTGCAAATTGGAAAGGTTCTAGACTATGCACTTCCAGAAATTTACTGTGGTGCTACGTGCATAATGGGTACTCAATAAATGCACAGTAAAAGAATGAATAAATCTTTCTGAAGTAGATTTCTCTTAATTTCCTATGCAAAATATGTACTAGTATATACACATTATTGGTATAATTTCTTTCCTTTATACAGGCCCCAGTCACTTTGATTTTTCCCAAACAACCTCATGTCTTTGTAATGGCCAGGCTAAGATAACTTAGCCATTATAAATTATTAATTTTGCGGCATCCATTTTATACTAATAAATCCATAGTGAAGCATCCCACAATATTCCCTGTGTAGCAATGGGTTTCAGAGTCAGTTATGAATAAGAATTGAGTCTAGTTGATTGAGAAATTAGTGACAATTCACAGGGGTCTGTGAAAAGAGCTGGCTTTATTAACTCAGGTGGCATCTCCTGCAGTGGCCACATTTCTACCCAGATGAATGATGGTGTGTATGTTTTCTGACTTCCTTTGCTGTCAACAGATCTTCTTTTTCTGTAGTTATACCAAAACTGATGGATCATTTCTTTGAATGGTCTTGTGGTCAGAGTATACAGAATTGGGTTCAAAGCACTGTTGATAGGCAGAATAAAGATCACTACCCAAGAGGTTATGGTACCTAGAAGAGAAAAATGCAGTAGTTTTAGTGTTCATGGATGTTTACAAGGTATAGAAACCCTTTTTCCTTGTTTCCCCCCCAACCCCCTTTTGAGTCTTAATTTCTTCCCTTTGATGTCACATAATTAAATACCAAGTCTAATGTGTTTCCAGGATGTCTTTCCAGGGTGCCAGTGTTTGAGGGGAGTGCTGGTGCTGCAAAAAAACAGGGTTCTTTGCTAAGTAGCTTTTCTTGAATACATCAGTAAAAGTATTCCATTAGGTAGAAACATTTTCCACCAAGTGATTACATATTATTGTGATATGATTCCATTTTAGGAAAAACAGTATCATTTAGCATTCAAATCATACATTTTCCAATATTTTAATTGCTGAATAGTACATTTAGTATTTCTCAAAATATACAGATAGATTTCCTTTCTATCTTTTCTTTGGTTTTAAAAGTAGATATGCATTTTTAGGCTTTTGACTAGACGTTTATTTCGGTAAAAACATTGCTGGCTAAACTTATCTTAAAAATCACTGTAATACATAAGTAACTACCAAAAACTCAAATTTGTTCTTATAACTTAATGGATGCTCTTTTCCCTCTTTGTTGCTTATAAAATGGAAGGTACTATTACCACCAACCATGGGATAAAACAAAATTAAAATTGTATATTTATAACTTTTCAAAATATTGCACTATACTTACAATTAACAGCATTTTGCATTTTTTATTGTGGTAAAATATACATAACATAAAATTTACCATTTTAATCATTTTTTAAGTGTACTGTTCAATGGCAATAAGTACATTCATAGTGTTGTGCAACCATCACCACCATCCATCTCTAGAACTTTTTCATCTTCCCCAGTGGAAACTACATACCTATTAAACAATAATTCTTCATCCTCTTCTCCTCCCAGCCCCTGATAACACATTCACAAGCTTTCTGTCTCTACGAAGGCGCCTACTCTTGTTACCTTGTACAGTGGAATCATACAATATTTTCCTTTGGTGACTAGCTTATTTCACTTAGCATGATGTCTTCAAGGTCCATTCATGTCTTACCATGCTTCCGAATTTCTTCCCTTTATAAGGCTGAGTAATAATCCATTGTGTGTGTACAACACACTGTTTATCCATGCATCCATTAATGGACACTTGGGTTACTTCCAGCCTTTGTGAATAATGCTGCTACACACATGGGTGTACCAATGTCTGTTCGAGTTCTTGCTTTTAATTCTTTTAATTCCCAGAATTGGAATTGCTGGGTCATATGGTATTTCTATGCTTAATTTTTTGAGGAACCACTGTGCTGTTTTCTATAGCAGCTGGGCTATTTTACATTCCTATCAGTAATACACAAGAGCTCCAATTTCTCCAATTCCTCACCGATTTGTGTTATTTTCTGTGTTTTTGATAGTAGCTATCCTAATGAGTGTGATGAACATTATTTTTAAGTATAAGAATGCATTCTTCAATCATCTCTCACACTCTGGGGTAATGTTCTCTAAATTGCTATGTATCCTGGGAAGAAAAATGTCTTATGTTCTCAAAAAAAAATGAAGTTAAAAAAAAGAAAAAATGAAGTAAATATTTGATAATCATTTTTACCTGTTTGATCATCTTAAGCATGACATTATCAGAATTACGAAACACAGAGTGTTATTTATTTGAGTCATTATTTTGTTCCGATGGTAATTGTGTTTTAGGAATTTATGGAAATTATTGAACAGCTTCCTCCCCATAAACTTTTGGTTGATAAACAGAGCCTGAAGTACATACAACTCTGACTTATAATTCTTAAAATGAGTTGGTGTTAAGGATCTTAATTTTCTTTCTTAGAGGAACACTGCAGAGACAGACTTATTAATTTTTTCCAGAAAGAAAAAAAAGTCATACCTGGTATTTCTACCTGAAGCAACGAAAGAAATTTCAGTACAAAAATGGGTATCCAGCATAATGCATCAGTAAATACAATAAAGAAAAAACGTTTGGCAAGGATCATCTCTTTTTTAACTTGATTCCTTATTTCGGTTGCTGTTATAGCACTTTGATGCACACTGTAAAACATGCTTCCGTAGGAAAAAACTATGATGATAAATGCTGCCAGGTTAACACCTGTTTAGAACACAAAGATTATTACTGATGTGTATGAGCAGCCTTTCAAAACAGACACACACACTCTTAGTTGTTCGAACATGAACATGTTTTTTGTTCTTCAGAAGAATTACTAAGGTACATAAAAATAATGAATTTTTCAAAAATTTGAAGTAATGTTGAACTAATGAGGAATGAGGGTATTTTAATTTAAAAATGGCATATTAAAATGAGATTATAGTGATTCAGTGAATATCTTGGATCTTTTAAATTAATCATTATAGTTTTTTTCAAATAATTCAATTAGTTTAAGTTATACTCTGAGAATATATATATATATTTTTTTCTTTAACCTCCCCCTGAGAATATTTTTTATAAGAGAAAAACACTTGTATGTCTATTTTCAAGACAAAGACTTCTGTGGTTATTTTCAGTTTGTTCATACTATAAGTGCAATGAGTTAAAATATGTTTATTTATATTAATATTAAATAAATAATATTTATTTAATATTATCAGGGAGACTGCATGAAATACAAGTATTTACCGTTTTGTCTTTTATTAAGAAGCAAGTTGGAATTTATACGATAAAGTGGTAATTCAGGGGGAAAAAAATCCCTTTAGGAGTATTCTGACAGAATATATCCTCAATGTCAATGAGAAAAACTGGTTAGAAGATCTGAAATAAAAATCTTAAAAAAAAAAAAAGGGAGACTGGGTGGTTCAGTGGGTTAAGCATCTGCCTTCAGCTCAGGTCATGATCCCAGGGTCCTGGGATCGAGTCCCACATCTGGCTCCTTGCTGGGCAGGGAGCCTGCTTCTCCCTTTGCCTGCCTGCTCTGCCTGCCACTTCCCCTGCTTGTGTGTGCACACTCTCTCTCTGATGAATAAATAAATAAAATCTTAAAAAAAAGATCTGAAATAAAAATTTATAAACATTAGAAGAAATAATGAGATTGACATTGTGATTTATTCTAGTCATCGAATAAGAGGGCTTATAATACAGAGTTTCTCACCAAGGAAAATTGTCACTGAATAAATCTGGGCTCCAGTACTTCCGGTATCTTCTGAATGAAGAGGGAAACACACTCCATTGGTGCCATAGTAGTTTTTGAAAAATTCCTTATTGGTTAATGGAATGAGAGCCACTATAAACCCAGTAATCCAAATGAAAATCAGTACTGTAATTGTTCTGCATTTTCTAGGTCTTAAACACCTAAAAGGATAGACAATGCAAATATATTTTTCCAGTGTCAGAAATGTTAGAAGTAACACTGATACTTCAGTGGACAGAATGGCCAAAGATCCCACAAGCTGACAGTGAATACTCTCCATCCACAGCTGTGCGTGCTTGTTGTATTCTCCGCGAAACTTGAGGTCAAAGGCTCCAATCAGAAACAGATAGATTCCCATTAGGCAGTCAGCACCTATAGGATCAGCAGATGTTGCAAATTTAGAGAAATAAATAGATATAATGGAATTAACAGTAAGTGGTAATATTTTCAGTATTAGCGAAAAATACCTAATTTACTTCCACTTGGGAGGAGGAACTTTTTTATTCTAACAGTTCGTTTATGGGTAAGGACCTCTTCAGCAGCTTTCTTTAGTAACCAGTCTTATAGCACCCTCTATAGCTAATTAGTAATCGTGTCCTCTGTTTTTTTTTTTTTTTTTTTTTAAATTATCAAGTCTGTGTGAGCAGGTATTTTGTCTGTTTTGTTTTCCATTCTGGTCTCCTCACCTAGAGGCATTGAGTAAATGGATAAAATGTGATTATGTTGAGGGGCACCTGGGTAGCTCAGTCTGTCAGGCATTTGCCTTCGGCTCAGGTCATGATCCTGGGGTCCTGGGACTGAGCCTGGAGTTGGGCTCCTTGCTCAGCAGGGGGTCTGCTTCTTTCTCTGCCTGCCACTCTGCCTGCCACTCCTCCTGCTTGTGCTCGCTCTCTCTGAAATAAATAAAATCTTTAAAAAAATGCAATTATGTTGAGCCTTTGATTAGGGACCAATATGGGGATGTTATTATTTGGGTCATCTCTTCTGTTGAAATATGGTCCTAGCTTAACAAGCTAAGGATATCATCCAAAATTCTAGAGAAAATAATCCAGAAGTTGTCATGAAAGACTAATGACTATGAATTTGGGGGTCTATACTTTAGAAGATATGAATAATTAAGAAGTGCTTTACAGGAGCACCTGCATGGCTCAGTCAGTTAAGTGTCTGCCTTCAGCTCAGGTCATGATCCCTGGGTCATGAGATTGAGCACCACCTGGGGCTCCCTGCTGACTGGGGAGCCTGCTTCTTCCTTTCTCCCTGTCGCTCCCCCTGCTAGTGTGCTCTCTCATTCTCTCTCTCATATAAATAAATAACATCTTAAAAAAAAAGTGCTCTATAGTCAGTACAATCTTGAAGGGCTTAACTTATTTATTATTAACCAAACCTGTTCTGATTCTCTCTTTCCATTTTTACATCTTTCTCTGTTTCTTTTTAGCTTCTCCCATCCCCAAAGTCAGTTGTCAATATGAGGCCTTATTTGGTGATTTTGTTTTTTAAGCAAACATTTCATATCTATGAGTAGGTGAGATTTTCGACTACATTGGCAGTCTATGCATGGTTTCTGAAATCACATCACTGTATAAATCATAAGGTTGGCCCTGATCCTTACACACTGAAATTATATTCTAGCGTTCACCAGAGCAATTAAGCATACTCAAAATTTCGTAATTAACAATATGAAGTAGTAACCAATTTCTGACTTATATTTCTTAGGTAGCTTGCAATGAATAAAACAATTAGACGATAGACTTTGAATGAGCCTGGACATGCACACATAAAGCAAAACATCTTGTAGATTGATACTCTCTGGAGAAAGTATGGCTGCATCGTAGACCACGTGACTCACACTATAAACAGCCTGACCACTTGTTTCTTGCTTGTTTTTCTTTGTAGTCCTCACTTAATACAGTATTCTGCAATCACATTTCAAAAACTTAAAAAATTTTAATACTATCTAAAACAAATTTTATTCAAATATCTCAAATTATGAATGGAAGAGATTTTCGCAGCTCAGAGACCAAGGAAACAGGTATCAGTTAAGTCAATATCTAGGATCCAGAGATGCAAACAAAAAAGTAAATACAACTCTGGATGTAAAAATGTAACCGTGAAAGGCTGCCATTTTACTCATAAAAGAGTTTACATGCTTTAACAAGAGATGCCTTCAGAGAAGAACGCTAATGAATGACAGCTTCTTTACAAGACAAAATTAGTAAATGAGAGCTTCATTAATCTGTGTAAGGTAAATGAATTTTCCTATTTTAAAAACTTTTTTTCTTCTCACCAGAGTTATTTTATTTTCATTACAGTGAATGTGAAAACAACATATAAGCAAAAAAGAGGAAAATGTAAAATCTTTTATTTCTACCACTCTATTTCCTTATTGTCTAATAGCAGCATTCTTATGTATTTCAAAACTATAATTCCTCTTCAATCAGGAAATACTCACAGCAGAGAGAAATGATTGACATGGCATGTAGCTTGTTCTCAGACCTGATATAAGGTCTCATACAAATGACAAAGATGTTTCCAAAGCATGTAACTGCAGATACAACCCAGACAAAAACTCTCTGAATAATGTTTGCCAAGAGGTTTTCTAGAGATGAAATCCCATCAGTGTTTGGTTTACAGCTGCGAACATGGGGTGCAAACCCACAGTACTGGAATTTCTTAAAATATCTGTTGCACAAAGAGAAAGTAAAATAAGATTTCAAATTTAATTCAGAGTCATTACACATTCATATTTCTTTTCTACATTTTATCAGTAGGAAGAAAATGTCTTAATATGAGGCTCACAGGAATGTAAAACATTAAGGATGCTAAAGGTTAAAATTTTAATTCTTGTGAACTTGATTTCACTGCAAAAGAACATGGGTCAGAGCAGCAAATAGGCATCATGAATATACAAGTGTTAGAAGTGCCTTGAAACATAAACTATCAGCATGGGATCAAGAGAAATAATCCATCTAAGGAAACTTCTATTGGATTTTTAGTGTTTATGTGCTCCTATTGTTGCTCCAACTAATCTTGCATCTCAGCCCTCAGGGGAAGAGAGAACCAAATGTTTTCTCCTCTGGCATCCATGGCTTTTCTACTACAGAAGTTATTATGTGAGCTATAACTGCCTGTTCACATGCTTATCTCTCAACTGGATTTTGGTACATAATAAGGTGTTCAATAAATATTTGTTGAGTTAATTTTTTCACCAATAGAGAGACCTCTTGTGTTGATAAGGTATTACCCAGATAATTAATAATTGCTACTGTGTTACCAGCAACACTTACACCATTAATTGAGCATCTTCTGGGTATCAGGAATCAATTCTCAAGTCAACTCCATGAGCTAGGTAATAGCATCACCATAGGAGGAGATGAATCTTCAGTGGAGGCAAATAATTTGCTATGAAATTTTCTAGTAAATGTAGAAATTCAAGTTCAAATTAGATCTATTTGCCTCTAAAGCCATGTATTCTGGCAAAAAGTATAAATGATCGTTACAGTATAGAGAGTTATAGTAATAATACAAGATAAAAGCTTGACAATTACAGTATAAGGTCCTGTTTTTTAACTCTTGCTGCCTGAATCCCTGAGATCTGATATGGTTTCTACCCAGTTCAAGCCTGTTCTTTGAGTTATTTCTTGGGTTTTATAAGCTATATCATTTTCTCCCAATAAACTGTATTTGGCTTACATTTGTCCGAGTGTTTTATGTTGTGTGCAATCAAAGAAACTTTTATAAGCATCCTCTCTGAAGAGTTATGGAAAACAAAAAGGATGTCTTGTGTTAGACTTAAAATATAAGCAAAATTATAGAGTGGTGTTGGTGGACATGACACTTTCTAAATTGTCGAGACTTAATTACATGGACATGGAGATCATTCTAACATCTGCTGTAAGACTGCATTCAATTAAAGAAAAATGTCTCCAAAGCTTAGAATCAATGGTACCATAATCCACACTGTTTGACTAAAAGATCTTTCAAAAGATTTTTCAAAGTTTGCCATTTTATCCATACCCATTTGCTCCAATCATATCCTGATGTTGGTGGCAATTTTTACTGAGGAGGATTTCTCCATACTTTCCTCCATTTACAGCAATTATTTATTTACAATTATTTTGTGTTGCTTATATAAGTTCCTATTTCTTCATCTGGTAGCACTTATACCGTGTGTGCAAATTGCTAGCTCATCAGATAAACATCACTATGTGTGAATGGTATCATTGCTAAGGAGGGCTTCTATGCCCGAGGGCCTTCCTTCCACCCTCATGTTCTCTGACACTTAAAAAATTGCCTTTGATTCTACCAAACCATGGAATACTAAAAATCGTCCCACCCGATAGCAACACTTTAAGAATAATAGTGTTTAGGCAAATGAGTCAGCAGAAAATGTGCTAGATTGGATGCATTGGTTATGGATGTATTAGCACAGTGCACAAGGAAACATAAAAGATGGAAATCAAGGTGAAAAACAAGAAAAACATCTGCTTACATGTGAGAGAGATTCAGTAGAGGTCTAAACATCCTTTGTTGGATATTCGAAATTTCAATTCCCTCTAGGCTGCTAAAAATATCAAATTAATTATCAAAATAACATATATTACAAGGGTGTAATAAAATGAGTTTTTGTGAAGGGCAGTTTAATAAAATGCTGCCAGTTAACACTGATTGTGAACCAAACATTCATACTCAGCCTGCCCTATGCATTTACTTCCCCAGCTCCTTTTTGATTCTGGCATTTATACACAAATATTTCCTCTATTTGAATTTTTTTGATCCTTATAGATCATAACACATGTTTTGTGCATAGTAACTACTCAATAAGGGTTTGTGGAATAAATGAACACATATTATCTTTTAGACAATATTACAATAGTGGAGAGACTTGAAATTTTTCTAATAATTTTTAAATAATGTATTTTTTCTAATAAGATGCCATTTTACTGAGGGAACATTTAAATTAAATAAATTCAATGAACTTCTCTTCTAAAAGCAATTCTTAGACCACAAAAGATTTTCGTGTCTGCGTGGTATAAGTACTGATTTATATAATATAGAATATTGCATTTTGGGGATAATGGTGGCTAAATAAATTTTTAGATAAGATAAATTTTAGTTCTAATGGAGAAATGAATATGCAGATCTGTCCTCTGAGGATCAAAGCAAACAATCCAATATAAGCTCCTGGTGATTACAGAAAAATATAAAATCATTACCTGATTTTTAGTTTATAAGTATGTAAGATAAAACTGTTTGTTTATAGTCTAGTGAACACTCATACGGTTCTGCAGTGCTTAACTCATACTCTGAGAGTAAAGTTTCTGATTTGAAAGATTCTACAAATCTTATTTTATAGACTTTATTAGCTATTAGTGTCTAAATAACAATTTCATCATAAAACTATCACCATAGGCATATACTTACAGAGACTTGAGTTTGACAAGATAATCAAATTGATCTTCTTGAATTTTCTGGATTGGATTATGGGAAAGATTCCTGTTTTTTAAAAAAAGGCAGCAATAGGTCATTTCAAAAAACTGCTTAAGTAAAGAGAAAGTGTATCTGTTGACTGGATTACTTTTAAACATTAACAAAAAAAAAAGCGTAGTGATAGCACTTGCCTTACAGAGTTCATTAAATATTTATATGAATTAATGGAGATAAAACACCTAGAATGTGCCTGGCTCCTAATTAGCATTATGATTTTGTTGGTGGTAGGGAGCTAAGACAACAAACATAAGAATGAAAGTGGGCTTGTCAAGAAATGGCTCCACCATGGAAGCAGTAGAGGGCTTGGCAAGAAACCCCACATACCTCACCTTTTGCCTAGGATCTCATTTAGTTGGGATGAAAAACAATCTCATTTTGTTAAAATTTGAATTAATGGAATCACCCTGAATAGTTTTTACAATAAATCTTATGCCAAAGAGTGACATTTGTGCTAATGATTTGTGAGGTGTGAAATGGAAAGTAAAAGGCTATAGCTGGGAAAAAAGAGAGAGAAACCCGAGTGACAGTGCAGCTCAATTTTGATGGAAAAATTTTCAGAATCTTTGTCAAAAAACAAAACAAAACAAACACCTTGAGACAAGAATCATTGATTAAAGGGAGCCTCTCAGGGCAAATTCTCTTGGAGAGATTTATTCTAGGTTAGATCGTTAGTTAAGTGGGGGAGCTTCTGGGAGGTGGTGACTGTAGAAAGAAAGAGCAGAAGAACGACAATGAAAATTGAGTTGTATTAAAGACACAAAGTGGACACAACAGTCTAAGACTAGAAAGGAAACTATCTGAACACAACACAGTCCATATATGGAAAGCCTACAGCTAACTTCATCCTCAATGGTGAAAGACTGAAAGTTTTTCCTCCGAAATCAGTAATCAGACCAGGATGACCACTTTTGCTTTTATTCAACATAATATTGGAAGTCTAGCCAGAGTAATTAGGCAAGGGAAAAAAAGGCATACATATTTGAAAGGGAGAAGTAAAATTATCTCTGTTCACACACAACATCATATTATGTGTAGAAAACCCTAGATTTCACATATAAACAAAACTGTTAGAAGTTATAACTAAATGCAGCAAAGTTTACAAATACAAAACCACTACACAAAAATTGAATGTGTTTTTATACACTAGTAATGAATAATCCAAAAAGGAAATTCAAAACATAATTCCATTTACGATAGCATCAACAGAATCAAATATTTAGGACTAAACTTAACCAAGGAAGTGAAAGACTTGTGTTTGAAAAGAAAATGTTGCCAAAAGAAATTTAAAAAGACATCATTAAATGGAAAGATGTTGCATGCTTATGGATTAGAAGGCTTAGCGTTGTCAGTATGTCAAATTCCCTGGGCCGCCTGGGTGGCATAGTCGGTTGGTTAAGTATCCTACTCTGGGTTTCAGCTCAGGTCTTGATCTCAGGGTTGCAATCTTGGGCTGATGGGATCAAGCCCCATGTCTGGCTCCACACTGAGTTCAGAGTCTGCTTAAGATTCTCTCCCTCTCTCCCTCTGCCCTCCCCTCTACTCCTGTGGTCTCTCTCTAAAATAAATAAATACATATTTTAGAAAAAGATGTCAATACTCCCCAAAGTGACCCAGTGATTCAGTGCAATCTCTATCAAAATCCTAATATTTTTTGGGATAGAGAGAAAAATCCATTCTGAAATTTGCATGGAATCTCAAGGGAGCTTGAATAGCTAAAACAATTTTGAAAAAGAAGAACAAAGTTGGAGGCTTCACACTTCCTAATTTCAAAACTTATTACAAAGCCACAGTGATCAAAACAGGGTGGTACCGTTATAAAGACAAGTATATAGACCCATGGAATAGGCTAGAGAATACAAGAATAAACCCTTGTATACATGATGTCAAGACCATTCAAAGGGGAAAGGACAGTCTTTTCAACAAATGGAGCTGGGAAAATCAGATTGCTCCCACAAACCAAAGAATGAACTTAAAACTTACCTCATGTATAAAATTAACTCAAAATGGATCAAACTACTAAATATAAAAGCTAGGACTATAGAACTCTTTGAGAAAAAAAAACACATAGGGGAATAGGTTCAGGGCACTGGATTAAGCAAAGATTTCTTGTATACAACACCAAAAGCATAGGCAATGACAACAACAAAATAGAAAAATTTGACTACGTGTAAATTAAAAACTTTCGTATGTCAAAGGAGACTGTCAACAGACTGTAAGGGCAATTTACAGAATAGAGGAAAATATTTGCAAATCATATATCTGAAAAGGATTTACTATCTAAAATATATAAAGAATTCTACAATTCAACAACAAAAACCAACCCAATTAAAAAAAATGGGCAAAAGACTTGAATAGACGCTTCTCCAAAGAAGATACATGGCCAATAAGCCCATGAAAAGATGTTCGAGGTCATTAACCATTAGGGAAATGCGAATCAAAACCACAATTACATTTCACATCCATTAGGATAAATATTACCCCCAAAATAGAAAAGAACAAATGTTGAAGATGTAGAGAAATTGGAACACTTGTGCACCACTAGTGGGAATGTAAAATAGTGTAGCTGCTTGGGAATCAGTGAGCTTCTTCCTAAAAAATTTAAAATGGAATTATCGTATGATCCAGCAATTTTATTTCTGGGCTATATACTGAAAAGGTTTGAAAGAATGGTCTCAAACAGATATTTGTACACTCATGTTCATAGCAGCATTATTCATAATAGTTAAAAGGTGGAAGGAACACAAGTCTCCATTAATGGATGATTGGATAAACACAATGTGATATAAATACACACATACAATGAATTACTATTTAGAATAATATTATTATGAATTAGTGCTATTATTCAGAATAATATCCAGAAATTCTGACACATGCTACAAAATGTATGCACCTTGAAGACATTATGCTAAGTGAAATAAGCCAGTCATAAAAGGCCAACTATTGAATGATTCCATCTCTATGGGGTACCTAGAGTAGTCAAATGAATAGATACAGAACAGAGATGCTGGTCAGGGGTGGTGATGGGGAGATATTGTTTAATAGGTATGGAGTTTCAGTTTGGGAGGACGAAAAAGTTCTGGAGATGGATGGTGGTGATGGTTGTACAATATGAATGCACTTGATGCCGCTGAACCATTTAAAAATGGTTAAAATGCTAAATTTTGTGTTATACATATTATTACAATTTAAAAAAAGACATTAAAACAAATAAAGAAGTGAAATGACAAAATTAGTATCAGTCTTACAATTGTGAGAGCTCCTTCAGATCCTTAAATACTTGCGGTGGAAGATTTTCAATCTTATTACTTCCTAAATCCCTAGGGAAGTAATTGCAACCATGTCATATTAGTTTCTTAAGACTTTATTCATTGTTCTGTAATTTGTTAGGAAATGATTATACAACTTTTTAACAGTGCTGTTAGTGAGTTACATTAATTACCAGAAGTCTAAAAGTTTAGAAAAGCGATTGTAATGGGAAAATATAAAAATAATTTATCCCATTTCATCACTTCTTCAGAGACAAATGCTTGATGGTGTTTGATCTCGTTTCGATTTTCTAATTTAATTAATATATGTGTTGTGTCTCGTTTCTCCTTCCCTTCATTCCCTTCTTTCTTTTGCATTAGAGTAGAAATATGATTTGGAGACTTAATTTTTGCACAGTTCAAACCCAAGTTGTTCAAGGGTCGACTGTAGTTGCTAGCCCAAACTTCAGCAAAATCCAATTGAGAAAATTAATAGGAAAACATAAAAAAACTGTCTGAAGGACATGTACTTCATCCACTGCTCAACATATATTTCATATACATATATATTTCTGACAATATATATGTATATATTTATTCCTGACAATCATATATATGACGAACATATGTATTTCTGACAATCAGCTACTATGTGCTTGGGCCACAAAGCTTTGGTTTATCAGAGTGTTTTAATGCCCTTTGGAACTGGGTCATTGATCTTAAAAAAAGGACAGTATAAACAGTTGATTTAACTTATGTCTCTTTTCCATTACTATAGGTTGGGATATTATATTATCCAAGGATGTCTAATTTCTTTGTGGATCAAAGATTATCTTTTATTTCCAGAATTAGCAAAGTATGTCTTTTTATCTTATGGTCTCTGAATCCTAACTCTTTAAGATACTTAAAAACAAATGTGCTGTTCCTCTCTAGCAATGGGACGGAGCGATGTAGGATGTATCTTCTTTATTAATTTTACCCTGACTTTATTATTACTTTGTAGCTATGTTTCGTTTATGTCATTTTCCTCTAATAGTTATTATATATATTTTAATGTATATTTTTATAAGCTGTCTGAGTTCATTTATGGCTCAAAATGTATACAAATAATGGTAGGAAAAGAGGCAAATCTTCCTCAAATGTATAAAAGCATATATGTGTAACAAATATGAACTAAAACAGTAGAAAGAAAAGTCTTATCAAACTTACAATTCATCTAGCTTCTGGAGAGGTGCAAAAGTATTTTCATTTAGGTGATTAATTTTGTTTTTCCTCATTACCCTGAAAATAAAAAGAAAAAAATATATTTTCAAGCTCCTTGAAGTGAGTGATAAATGAGTTTTTGGAGAGGAGATTAACAGCCTGAAAAAAAAAAAGATAATTATATATAGTGCATTTTCACATGGAGTATTTTGTAATATGGTAACTTACCCAGCCTAATTTTAGTTTTAAGTTTCTCAAATCTTTTAATGATGATAAAAATAAAATATTATTCAAATTTTTAAGTAGGGAAGAATTCTGCAAGGGAAATAGTGAAAACGTGAACTCTTTAGAATACAGACTGATTTCTTGCAACACAGAGCACATTTCAGTCTGCCTAGCACGTCTTTGTAACAGAATTACCCTGTGCGCAGGCGCCAGTAGCACCCATCTGGTAGGTGATGCAACTTGGGGTGCAGTTGCCTAAGGAAGTCTAATCTAAACTGGACTAAGTCAGAAGATCTCTAGTTTGAAATGTTGAACCAGGCTGTATGTAATTCTTTTCTCTTTTCTTCTTTCCTTCTTTCCTTCCTTCCTTCCTTCCTTCCTTCCTTCCTTCCTTCCTTCCTTCCTTCCTTCCTTCTTTCTCTCTCTTTCTCTCCCTTCCTTCCTTCCTTCCTTCCTTCCTTCCTTCCTTCCTTCCTTCCTTCCTTTCTTTCTTTCCTTCTTTCATTCATTTATTTATTTGACACCGAGAGAGATCCCAAGCAGGAGGAGTGGAAGAAGGAGAAACAGGCTCCCAGCCCAGCAGGGACCCTACTCTGGGCTCAGTCCCAGGACCCTGAGATCATGACCTGAGCTGAAGACAGATGCTTAACTGACTGAGCCACCCAGGCCCCCCACAGACTGTATGTAATTCTTGACCAGTTCATTTCTGCACTGATCTCATATATTATGAGCCAGCATAAAGGAGTAACTCATGGAAAAGTTTTAAATGCCTGATGCCTAGGTGGCTCAGTCAGTTAAGCCTCTGCCTTCTGTTCAGGTCACGATCCCGGGGTCCTGGAATCGAGTCCAATATGGAGCTCTTTGCCCAGCGGGGAGCCTCCTTCTTTCTCTGCCTGCCACTCCCTCTGCTTGTGCTCTCTCTCTCTGACAAATAAATAAATAAGATCTTTAAAAATGTCTTAAAATGTGTGACATGCTTAGAGGTTGGCTTTGTTCCATCCTGAAGTATTTATTTCCTCTCAGCTCTCCAAACCATTACCACCTCCTGCTAGTATCCCTAGACCAGAAAACACAAGCAACTGCCTAGAGGAAACTCACAAATGATTTCCGCACACAGAGTCTTCTTTAAAAACAAACAAAAGAGAAGAAACAAACAGCAAAGAAGTTGCAAGTTTTGGTCTATGTCCTTCAGGTGCTATTTGGTTTCCTCTGGGCAGTGAGTAGGAACTGTTTTGCGTGACTGATACAAAGCATCCTGTACCTGAAGGCTGCCGAGCTCTCTGGGCAAGAGTTCAAACATCTCAGTGGCTTGAACCCATTGGATGATATTGGAGGAAAATTATTTTTGTATCAGGGATAGCTATTGCATTGCCTATACACAGAAGTCCTAGTATTATAGTTTCTGGTATGGATTTCGAGATGGATTCTGGGATGGATTCTAGGCGGGTTCTACGATAGTAGTTTTCAAACTTTCATCCACAGAACCCAAGATTCAAGTAACAGTACATTTAACTATCTGAACTGCGCTCTGATATTTCTATTCAATTCAACTTTGCTTCATTAAAAAAGCTAGTCAGGAGATACCATATTGCTTTCATCACCCACTTGTGAGTTTCAACTCACAGCTGGAAAAACACTGTTCTGAAAAAATAACCCGTAAATGAGGCAGTTGTGTTTTTATACTGAAAGAAGCTCCATCATCCTTCACCTTCATGGGAAAAGCAGTGTGACTTTAAAATAGGTCAGAAAGACATAAGGAGAAGTTATACTCAATAACATTCTAAAGTTTATCCTGGTGTCCACAATTATATCTTCAGGTGTGTAGACATTCTGCAGTATTTTAAAAAGTTTTGGTTGTAATTAAATTTTTTCCACAATCTTTACAGTCATAATTTGCGAAGGGCAAACATTCTTACAGATTAAGACTAACTTAGTGTTTCTCAAACTGAGATCTAAGGAGAGATTTTAGGTGGTCAATGAACATTTCTTTCCATTAAAATGGGTATTACTTAAGTTCGAGAGAGACAGGTCTCCTATAATACAGTACAGTTGTGATGATCCACGCATGTTGTGAACCTTGATTAAGCTTGGTGTGAACTTCAGTAATTCTGCCACTGCGCTTCAGTTTCAGAAAACTTTAAGTCATAAGTGAACATTTGCTGTAATTACTGTGCACGTTTATGCTAACATGTTCACATAAATGATGAAATTTGTAAAGAGATATAATATCACTTCAAAAGGATAAAACACTACTTACAAAACAGTTAAATTACTGCAGGAAATAAAAGTCAAATTTCTTAAATTATGGATATGGTTGCCTTCAAAGTCCCTGAAACATAAAAACAAAAACGATAAAGCTAAATTTTAATCATAGAAATAAATTGGTCAAGAACTATTTGCTTTCTAATAAAATATCTTTTTTCGCATACTGTTTATTTCATATAGATTCCCACATGTAGCCGCTTACATAAGAGTTGAAATAATACATATATGTAATGCTTCTTTTTCTGTGTTCATAGTGAATATGTTTTAAGTCACATCTGTATCATATATTCATATGGGTACATATGTTATCCTGAGAAATGTGAAGAGAATGAGAAGTCAAATTAAAAAATTTGTTGTGATAAGTATCCACTTCCTTACCAGATATCTAGTAGTGATATATGTTAAATACCTGTCTACATCATTCTCTTGTGGTATATTTTAAAAACTCTGATCTCCTTAAAAAAATGACAACAACAACCAAAAAACATCTGTCTAGATTTACCAATGGCCTTCCTCTAAATGTTGTGATCCTATTTGCTATATCTGCAGAAGATTCTATTTTTGCTGCAGAAGCTTCTGCTGCCAATTCTACCTCTGCCTCTCTTGCCTAAACACACCCTAGGAAAAATTCTCAGTAATATTTTACTACCACATCATTGTTTGCTTTATTATACTGCCACACAGACTGTGCTGTCCTTGGCTTTCCAGCTTCCAATTCAGAGAGATGCATATAGACCCTACTTACGCTCCCTTGCCGTGTGATGCTGTCACCATCTGGTCTGAGAAGTAAAATGTGTCAAAAAACCTACGTTTTAGTGTCTCTTCTTTATGGTGATCATGAAGGCATTCTTTTATTGTCCCTCTTTTATCTATTGTTAGGTTTATGCTGGGAGTTTGTATAACAGAGAGTTAGCCAAGGATAGGGATATACTTTCAGGACTAGGTCCTTCAATCTGTTCGGTCTACCCCCATACTTTATTTCTTGGTCACCAAATAATATAGAGCTGTTCAAGAACAATTGTGACTAAAGCTGAACTATGACACAGGTATTAAAATCTGCAAGGGAAACATGGGTCACATTAACAGAAGCACCTATATTCTGCTAGCTGGGCTGCATCTGGGATACTTCTATTTTGGACATTGCAATAAAAATAGACTTTGACAAATCAAGGCATATCTGAACAATCTGGAAGACCTGACATAAGGGGCCTAGAAATCAAGTCAATTGAGGAAAAGGGTGCATTTGTATTAAAAAAGAGGAAAATAAGAGAGATATATTTGAAGTCAGGTTGTAGAAGATCTCATAGGGTTTTTCTGTGTTGTATCAGGTTACAACATTAGATTTACTGGCTGAAGGACACAAAGTATTTCAAATTTCAGCTCAAAATCTAGTGTCCGGAGAATAAGCTTCTTATTGCTACAGATATTTAACAGAGGCAATATACCATAACTCAAGAACTTTGTAGACAGGATTTCTGTACTATATGGAATATTGTATTAAGTTTTAAATCTTGATTCTAGATCATCCTTAAAAGGAAAAAATCCTACTATCCTATTAAATTGGAAACTAAGTACTTCTAGTACTACTTTTTTTGGTCATTAGCTTTGGTCAAATCTTCTGGTCTTTCACAATACATATTGTCAGTGGCAGAGACCGTCCACTTCTTTCCTCTTTTACTGCTGTTACCATGAAACTGCCACTAGGTGACGATACTTCCCTAAGTCTCACAAAATAGGTGAGTTGATAACATTTTTCTTGTTAGCTACTATTATAACATCTTTTTTTCTATTAAGCCGACAAAAATATTTGTTAGTATTAGTTTACTAATTTGTAAAAATCAGTAAGAAGCACACCTCAAGGCATCAATTAGGGACTTTTGATTAAATCGTCAGTTTAGTTTAATTTTGAGTTCATTTTAGCGTTTATTTGGGAATTTGTTTTGGCTTTCTTCCTAAAATGAGAGGTTTTAGTCCTTGATACACAGGGATCCGTTTTAGCATAAACTTGAAAATTTGGCTCTTTGAGCTGTAAAACAATAATAACAACACCAGTAATCTTGCCTGTTTCTTCTCAGCTTCCTCTCTTATCCCCTAGTGGCATTCTTTTTTTTTTTTTTTTTTTTTTTAAGATTTTATTTATTTATTTCACAGAAGGAGAGAGATCACAAGGAGGCAGAGAGGCAGGCAGAGAGAGAGAGGGGGAAGCAGGCTCCCTGCCGAGCCGGGAGCCCGATGCGGGCCTCGATCCCAGGACCCTGAGATCATGACCTGAGCCGAAAGCAGAGGCTTTAACCCACTGAGCCACCCAGGCGCCCCCCTAGTGGCATTCTAAACATGCAAATTTCCTTAAGCTCTACTTTCTCCCCATAGCTTCGAAACATTTCTGGCTCCTATTTCAAGGAGAAAATTGAGGTGATGAGGCAGGGAGAAGCCCCTGATCTACACACCTACCTGTATATGAACCTGGTCTCCTAGTCTCAAGAGGAAGAGATGACCCTTCTCCTGTTTTAAGCTAATCCCTCCACCCGTTTTCTTGAGTTTGGCTTATGTACGTGTATGTCCTAAAATATACGGTCAATTTTGGTGAATGTTATTTGGACATTGTTTACTTTCAGGTTTATATCTGTTAGAATCAGGTGCAGCTACGTCTAGCACACATCCAACCATAAGAGCATAAATACATAACTACAGTTCGACAGTCCAGGACTAGTATGATAGTTTTGTAAAGTTGTTTCATGTTCACTTTTTACATGCCCTTGTCTTCATGGTCCAGGATGATGCTAAAGCTTCAGCCGTTGTGTCCATGTTTTCTGGATAAGGAAAGAGAGGAAGAGCCTGCCTATTTCTTCTCAGGGAGATTTCCCAAAAGTTCCACACTATACTTCTTCTAACTTATTCACTGGAGCTTCGTCATGTGGCTTTATCAAGATGCAGGAAAGTCTGGGAATGTCGTATTTTTGCTGGGCACACTGCTGTCCCAAATAGATCAGTTCTGTTATTGAAAAGGGACATTGCAGTTTGATCTACATAAATTTGAGTTGGGTATTAGTTATGTTATTTAGTTCTTCATATCCCTTTTGGTTACTATATGAATTATTTGGTGCATATATATTTATAATGGAATATCTTTCATGAGAAATTGCACACTACAGCATTTAAATGCCTTCTTAGTATTGTTTAATGCTAATTGGCCAGAATTTTACCTACTCAGATCAAAAAAATATGATGCCTGCATTTTTGTGCTTTGCATGTACACAGAATAGTTTATTATTAATAATTAATTAATTTAACAGAGAGAGAGAGTGAGAGAGGGAACACAAGCAGCTGGAGTGGGAGAGGGAGAAGCAGGTTTCCTGCTGAGTAGGACCCTGGACCTGGGATCATGACCTGAGCCACCCAGGCACCTCTACACGGAATACTTTAAACTAGCCTTTTATTTTTGATCTTTCTTAATCACTTAGTTATAGTTGCATTTTTTTTTTTTTGTAAATAGCACTGAACTAGGTTTTGGTTTGTGGGCCAGTTTGAAGATCTGTTTTCTTTTTAATAAGTGAAGCCTGCTTAAATGTACTGATATGACTAATATATCTGACTTTAGTCTGCCATTTAAAAATATTACTATATGGTTTTTTTAAGTTAAAAAAACTCTCAACAAATTAAAAAAACTTTCTTTCAATC
The DNA here is from genome assembly GCA_002007465.1 of Ailurus styani. Lineage (NCBI taxonomy): Eukaryota > Metazoa > Chordata > Mammalia > Carnivora > Ailuridae > Ailurus > Ailurus styani. The sequence continues at coordinate 452,258 of LNAC01000374.1, read as the reverse complement.
TTTAGAAAGGTTTATATATTCTATTGGTTATCTTTATAACTTTACCCAATACACCGTATCTTCTCTTTCTTAGAGAATAACAATACTTTTTAATTTCCTATTACAATTTATATTATAAGCAATGATAAAATGAATATATATTGTTTTCCTTTATTTCTCCCTCCACATGATTTTGATCAGTTATATGCTTTTTATTAATGTTCGCCTTAGGAATATCAAATAATCACATATTGGTGGATTTGTTGGTTTTAAGTGATGTCTTTTGACTCCTAGGTGTTTTTCTTTATAGTTCCATGGTTATCACTTTATTCATTTTGAAACTGTTTACTCACCTAAGATTATTATGTCTTCTTGCTGAATTGACCCCTTTATGATTGTATGATATTCCTCTTTATCCCTGGTTAGAGTCCCTTTTCTAAAAGTCTATTTTTTCAATATTATTTTGTAGATGATAAAGTTCCTTCTCATCCATACAAAGGGAGAAATGTCATTTTGTGACTTTCCATATCCTAAGCATAATCTTGTTGGAATAGAATCATAATACATATACTCTTTGGTGACTTTTTCTTTATAATTCATATTATGTTCTTGAAACTGAGCCATGTTGACTGAAGTAGGGCTAGTTCATTCACTCTAAATGCTGTGTGTGCATCACATTTTATTTTTCCATCTGGGTCCACGTCTTCCAGCACCTTGCTCCATAATGTATCTTCATCATTTTCTATAGTTTCAAATTCTTCATATTAGCTTCTCCCACCTATAAATAAACCCACTTCGTCTCCCATCAAAATAAGTTTAATTTACTGTCTTGATCTTTAGTTTGCTTTTGGTTATTGCCCCATCTGTTCATGGGCTTATTTATTATTAATATTTCTAACTTTTTGAATTTCCAACCTTCTATTGTGGTGTTTACTTTTTATTTTATTTTTATTTTATTTTTTGCTTTGAAAGAACTACAATAAAGATTTTAATCTATTGTCTGTTGTATATCATATGTCTTTTATTTTAGGCATATTTTCCCACTAAATCAGTTACATAATTTTTTTTACCAACACATCTAACAGATTTTTCAGTTTATACTTTGCTAAATAAAAGTTTATGTGCAAGGTAAAGGTATTGTGATTAGTTTTAAGAGAAATGGATATCTATAAAGCAAAAATTATTATTACTAGCATTAAAATTGAGATAATACTGTCAGGAATGCATATGTAATGACTTGTTTGGATAGCTAAAATTTAAAGATAGTAACTTTAGTGACGAAATTGTAAATGTCCACCTCTTTAGTAGTAAATTTTTTAAAAATTTATTTTCTGTATTGTGAGAGAGAGAGAGTTGGCACCTGGGAGTAGGGGGAGTGACAGATGGGGAGGGAGAAGGAGGAGAAAGAATCTTGAGCGGAGCCGGCACTGAGCATGTAGCTCAACCTGGGGCTTGATCTTAAGACCCTGAGATCATGACCTGAGCTGAAACCAAGAATTGGGGGCTTAACCAGGCGTGCATGGGTGGCTTACTTGATTAAGCCTCTGACTCTTGATTTTGGTTCAGGTGGTGATCTCATTGTGGTGGGATCAAATTGCATATGGAGGTCCCAGTTCAGAGGGGGGTCTGCTTGGGATTCTTTCTCTCTCTCTCACTGCCCCTCCCCCCACTTGCATCTCTCTCTGAATAAATAAATTGTAAAAAAAATTGTAAAAAAAAAAAAGTTGGTTGCTTAACTGACACAGCCACCCAGGTGCCCCTTTTGTAATAAATCTTAATCATCTAAAGATTTATCTGGAGGGTGTCTGGGTGGCTCAGTCAGTTAAACATCTGCCTTGGGCTTAGGTCATGATCCTGGGATCCTGGAATCCTGTGCCTATGGGGCTCCCTGCTCAGCGGGGAGTCTGCTTCATCCTCTGAGTGCCGCCCCCACCAGAGCACACGTGTGCTTTCTCTCTCTCTCTCAAATAAATTAAAATCTTTTTTTAAAAAATAAAGTTTCATCTGAGATGTATATTTGGCTGCCTTCTTAAAAGCAAAGGAAATGCTTATTAATGCATTGCATAATATTGCCTATATTTGCTTCTGGTCTCAGCGCATGAATTTTTAATCGCTAATTTACTTATGTAAATATTAATCAATTTTGCTTTATTACTAAGTTTGGATTACTGAGCATGTAATAACTGTTTAATGTATTCATTTGAAGCAAAATTTAATTACAACAAAGGATATTGAACTTAATTTGCCCTTTTCTTGAATACTTTAGCTTGTCAACAAAGGGGGTACTGTGCCATCGTACCAAGATGCCCCCTGGACTTAGTAATGATTCTGGGGATGTTTGTCTTCCTCTAAATGGTTCCAAACTGGTGTGCTTTGAATTATTATGTCTCCTTTTTATACCACTTCCCACTCGCTTTATTATCAGGTTGATCATGTTTATTGTCACTTCACACTAACGTTTTGAACTTATATTTCCCCTCTACTTTTTTGTTTAAGATTTTATTTATTTATTTATTTATTTATTTATTTATTTATTTATTGTCAAAGAGAGAGAGAGAGCACAAGCAGGGGGAGAGGCAGGCAGAGGGAGAAAGCAGGCTCCCCACTGAGCAACGAGCCCGATGAGGAACTTGATCACAGGACCCTGGGATCAGGACCTGAGCCAAAGGCAGACGCTTAACCGACTGAGCCACACAGGCATCCTTTTCCCCTCTACTGTTTTTCCTCCCCTCTACTTTTAATCTGGCTCTGCTACTCTGCTGTGAGCTTAGAAATCAAGCAACAGACAAAACTTCTAAGAATTTCCTACAAAATGAGAGAAGAAGTTTTCATATAATACCGTATATGTAGTTTATTGATTGAACTTTTAAATAGTTATTTTGGTTACTTATTTCTTCATTATGACCTGCATTTTAAATAGGCAAATTTACTGGGTAACTGAGCTTGGAGTAGGTAGAATGATACTTATTACCATAAGCAAAGTTACTGTGTAAACATTTCCATGAAACATATTCTAAAACAAACTGAGGGTTACTGGAGGGTGGGAGGGTAGGGATAGGGTGGATGGGTTATGGACATGGTGAGGGTTTGTGCTTTGGTGAATGCTGTGAAAGATGTAAGCCTGATGATTCACAGACCTGTACCCCTGGGGCAAAGAATAAAAAAATAAAATAAAATAAGAAAAAAAAAAGGAACATATTCTATTGTGATTAGGCTTCAAAAGTAAATCAATAAAAATAAAATAAAATAAAATAAAATCACTAATCAAAAAATCAAAATCACTGATCAAAAATAAATAAGTAAATAAATGAATTTAGGAATGAGACTACGGAGACTTAGTCTTTCTGTGTCAAATTAATAGGTGAAAACAGATCGACAGAAGGAAGGAAGAGATATTCTATAGCTACTGTGAGATCCCTTGTGTCTTCTTCCTGCCTCCAAAATTTTTGTGTGTGTGCGTGTGAGGTTTTTTATCTTGGCGAGAGTCTAGAGGAGTTAGACAATGAGCATGTTTAATAACAAAATCATGCTAAAGTAATTTGAGGAAATGCGATATGACATTAACAACTTATCATTTTTAAAAACCTAATATCCAAAATGAACTAGGCAAAACCTGGAAAGTCAGTTGACTTCTTTAAGAAAAGATTCATCAACTTACACCCAATGCAGTCTCGGCATGTGCTGGCAAAGAGGTTTATCTGGCAAATGGGTGAGGACATTATTCATCAGTGCTCTGAAAAAGAAAAGGAAGAAAAGAAATCACATTTTTCTGGTTCTTCTCTCATCTTAAGTCAAACATGGTATTATCATTATTCTTTATGAAACCACAAAAATCTATTAAGTTAGCTGTCTTCTCTTTTTTTTTTCTCTGTAAGTCTTGTTATATTTAGGTGATTGTTAGTAATAAAATTCGACAAATGATAGTTGTCATATGGAGGAAGCAGCAATGTTAGTAACTGAAGGAAAGCCTGTGCCCATCAAAAGTAGGTAGTGAGAAGGAACAGATTTTCAATTAATGTTATTTTTCTTTACCAAGATTAATACGGGGCAGTAATGTTGTGCTTGAGAATATTTCAATGAAACATGGTAGTGAGGCTGTATTTAGTTTTGATGGGCTGATGTCCTAGAAGACAGAAGTTCTTATAAAATTATTAAAACTACAAAATAGTAGAATGTGATTAAGAGATGGTTTGTAGTTGGAAAGGCCTTTTTGAGGCTTTAACAATTCCATATTTAATGCTGTTAACTTAAGGCAGTAATTTTTATTCATGTCTTTTCCTTCGATTGAAATATTTGCTTTGATTTTTAGTACTTACAAGAGAATAAGAGAATTTAGTCCATAAAATGTTAGTGGGGAAATTCGACTGAGGTGATTATCTTCAATTATCCTGCCAGCCAGAAGAAAAAATTGATTCATTTATATATTTAGACTATAAAAACTAATACTATAAAATGCTACATAAATTAAACATACAGCCATTCTAGTCTGTGGAGATCTTCAAAAACACCCGGCTTCAAGAAAGTTATTCTGTTATGACTGAGATACCTGAAAAAAGAGAAATGACCACAATAAATGTGTTACCTTCTTTTTTCTTGATTTTTTAAAGATTTTATTTTTTAGTAATCTCTACACCCAACGTGGGATTTGAACTCACAAATCTGAGATCAAGATTCACATGCTCTACTGACTGAGTCAGCCAGGGTGCCCCAAATGTGTTACTTTTTTGATATCTTACAATAAGGAAAGGAAAACAATAGTCATTGACCTTAGATTTTCTTATATGCTATTCTTATCAGAACTTTTCCCTTCTTTTGGGTCTCTAAAGGTCTTTGTCACTTACCTTTTCATGTTGAGGTTTTAGTTTCCCTATAATCAATCAATCAATCAATCAATCACTCTATTCATTCACCTATGCCTTCACTAATCAAATTGTTTTGCACACCTACTCTGTGGCACTGTGCTAGGTATACCATCCCTTTCTTTGAGGGGCTTTGAGTCTAGAAGGAGGGCAGAATATGAACAGGTTTTATAGCAACGTGGGTAAAAGAGAGAAGTGTACAAGGTATGGCTGTTCTGACATTGCAGTGGAAAAGCACTTAACTTTGTTGGGTGTGGGGACTGCAGGGCGTGGAGGAGTCAGGACACAGAAGTCTTTACTAAAAGGGGCACAACTGGATGGATGGAGATTTGGATGAAGATGTCATTCACAAAGCAAAGAATGGGTAGGAGTTCCTATAGGCAGAGGAGATGGCTTAGGCAAAGGCAAGAAGTCTGAAAGAGAGAGTAACAAGTGAAGGGATCACCAGGTATTTCTGAGGGGCTTCACCGTGAAGGGGCTGGGAAGAGAGACAGAGGATGAACCTGGGAGGCAGGCAGGGGTCTGTTCTGGAAAAAAAGGACATTGCATGCCTTACCAAAGAGTCTGACCTCACCTTACGTACCCGAATTTACTTTTTACCCTCCTGCAGAGTGAACCAGCTCTGTTCTGTTACGTTGCTCACGCCCTCTCACCATGCATATTTCTACCTCAGTCTCTTTAGTATAGGAATGTGCTGCTCACTCTTCTGTCGTTCAGGTCCTGGCTTTGCTACTTGTTAATAGTGTGACCTAAAGCAAGCAGTTAACTTCTGAAAGCCTCAGTTTTCCCAACTGTAACATGGAGGTAATCTTAGTATTTTACTGGGTTGTGGTAACATTTGAGGCAATGCATGTCATAAGCACTCAGTACCTATTATTTATTACAACAGCACCTCTGTTCATGCCTACCATTCTGATTTCTTTCCTTTTCTTTTTCCTCTCTGCCTATGATTGCAAGTTTTAGTTGAAATTTTGCTTCCATGGGTACATGGACCACACTGATTTCTCTCTTTTCTGACAGTTGTTCGAGCTGACACCCTATAAAATATCTCCTGTGGGTAGTCTCCCTTGTGTCTACCAGGTTTCACTTTTGCTTAGGGATAGCAAGAGATGATGCCCCAGATTAGAGCCACTTCTTTCCCTCCCTTGTAAACCTGGAACCCCATTTAGGCACAGGAAGGGTAAAGAATAGCTACAACACTTCCTCATGACCACCTCAGGGCTCTCCTTTATTAATTAATTAATTAATTACTTTATTCATTATTTGTTTACCTGTTTTTTCTTTCAAAATCTTATAAATTTATGTTAATCAACATATAGTGTAGGATTAGTTTCAGGGGTAGAATTCAGGGATTCATCACTTGCATAGAACACCCAGTGTGCATCCCAACAAGTGCCCTCCTTAATGCCCATCACCCACGTACCCTGTCCTCCTGCCAGCCACCCTCAGTTCCCTAAAGTTAAGAGTCTCTTATGGTTTTTCCTCCCTCTCTGGTTTTATCTTGTTTTATTTTTTCCTTCCCTTCACCTCTGTTTATCTGTTTTGTTTCTTAAATTCCACATATGAGTGAAATCATATGGTATTTGTCTTTCTCTGTCTGACTTATTTCGCTCAGCATAATACCCTCTAGTTCCATCCACGGCATTGCAAATGGCAAGATTTCATGTGTGTGTGTGAGTGTATGTGTGTGTATGAACATTTTCTTTATCCATGCATCATTTGATAGACATTTGGGCTCTCTCCATATTTTGACTATTGTGGATAGTGATGCTATAAACATTGGGGAGCATGTCCCCTTGGGGTCTTCTTTAAAAGTCAGTAACAGGGGTGCCTGGGTGGCTCCGTGGGTTAAGCCTCTGCCTTCGGCTCAGGTCAGATCTCAGGGTCCTGGGATTGAGGCCCGCATCGGGCTCCCTGCTCAGTAGCGAGCCTGCTTCCCCCTCTCCCTCTGACTGCCTGTGCCTACTTGTGATCTGATCGCTCTCTCTCTCTGTCAAATAAATAAATAAAATCTTAAAAAAAAAAAAAAAAAAGCCAGGGCACTTGGGTGGCTCAGTTGGTTAAAGCTTCTGCCTTCGGCTCAGGTCATGATCTCAGGGTCCTGGGATTGAGGCCCGCATCGGGCTCCCTGCTCAGCGGGGAGCCTGCTTCCTCCTCTCTCTCTGCCTGCTTCTCTGCCTACTTGTGATCTGATCTCTCTCTCTGTGTCAGATAAATAAATAAAATCTTTTTTTTTTAAAAAGCCAATAACAATCCCCTGGGTACAAGGATTTGATCCACTCCCATATCCTATACCCATCTGTTTAGCCCAGTCCTGTTTATTTTCCTGAGTCATCCTTCACTGCTCCAGATCCCATGTGGTCACTCATTTCAGTGAATCTTTTTTTTGAAGATTTATTTTATTTATTTATTTATTTTAGAAAGAGAGACAGAGCATGTGCACACTCAGTCAGAGGGAGGGGCGCAGGGAAAGGGAGAGAATCTCAAGCAGACTCTGCTCTGAGCGCAGACCCTGATGATGCTGGGCTCGATCCCACGACCTGAGGTCATGACCTTTGCCAAAATGAAGAGTCAGGTGCTTAACTGACTGAGCCACCCAGGCATCCCTTTCAGTGAATCTTAATAGCAGTTTTGGCCTGAACAACACAGGTTTAGGGTTTAATTAAGTAACCTCTTTTATCATTCTCTAATTATTGTGCATATAACTGGTTTATTACAAAACTGGTTTTGTTTCCCCACCCTAGATTATGAGCTTCTGGAACACAAGGGGCACACCTCTCTCTAGTGGTAGCATAGCCCTTTTCCTGAAACATTAGGTTTGGAAGGCAGCCTGTCTGAAGGCAGCCTGTCTGACTTATCTTCTTATGCCACCTCTCCATGGTGTCTAGCTGAAAAATTTACACATATTGGCTAATGAATATTTATGGATGAGTGAAAAGCAGGAATCTAATTATTATCACTGATAACCTAGAAGTGTGTGACATCTTTAACATCCAAATGATATTCCAGTGCTATGAATAATCGTGGAAGGAGATGGAGGACACTTTAAAATTTGTGGTGTTATTCTTCACATCTGTTGAACTCTAAACCAAGTCTGGACTATGTTTCACATTCATTGAACATTAAACCAAGCAGACGTGGTTTACTAAGTTTTGAACAGATTCATGGTGGATTAGAGAGAAAGATAGGAGTCTAAAGGGAATGAATCCAATATTGACTTTGGGTGATTTGTCAAGACAGGAAAGAGCAGGGATGGGATAGAAGGGAAGAGGATTTATCAAAAGTGGTTACTTTTAAGACTTTGAGTCTCCAGGGCTCATTTTGCTAGTAAAATAATTAGACAGGCTTTCCTCAATCCCAAACCCTCATGCCACAAACTAGGAATCTGACTGGAATGAGTTTCTTGGATGAGGATTTAAAAAAGGTGGTGTAAGATAGAAAGAAAGGGGGCAGAAATAGAAATATAGGAAGTTGTTTCATTTTAAACCAGAGAGGGAGACAAACCATAAGAGAATCTTAATCTCAGGAAACAAACTGAACATTGCTAGGGGGTGGGAGGGATGAGGTGACTGGGTGATGGACATTGGGGAGGGTATGTGCTATGGTGAGTGCTATGAATTGTGTAAGACTGATGAATCACAGACCTGTACCCCTGAAATAAATAAGACATTAGATGTTAAAAAAAATAAAAAAGAAATATAGGAAGTTGTTGATTTATGTGATTTTTAGTTATATTTCCATGCTATTACTTCTTCTTTTTTTTTTAAATATTTTATTTATTTATTTGACAGAGAGATCACAAGTAGGCAGAGAGGCAGACAGACAGAGAGGGGGAAGCAGGCTCTCCGCCGAGCAGAGAGCCTGATGCAGGCCTCGATTCCAGGACCCTGAGATCATGACCTGAGGTGAAGGCAGAGGCTTAAGCCACTGAGCCACCCAGGCGCCCTCCATGCTATTGCTTCTTACAGGAGGTTAGGTTCAGCTGCTTAGTAAAACTCAATGAAATGGAACTTCAAGAAAGTTGATTTTAAAAAACTTTGCTTTTAAGTACAATGAAATACCATTGCATATCCATTAGGACGGTTGTTTTTTTTTGTTTGTTTGTTTTGTTTTTTTGTTTTTTTAAATCTCCAAACAACAAACCCCCAGAAAATAAGAAGTATTGATGAAGACATGAAGAAATAAGGACTACTGGAGTCAGGACTCAAGCGGGGGCCTGTCTGAGCTGGAACCCACAGGGCACAGGGCTGTGCTGACTCTTCCGTGGCTGCGGGCAGGAGGGCTGCCATGCAATGGGCAAACTGCAGGACAGGTGAACTAATTGGCACGGGTACTTACAGTTTAGTAAGACTGTAGAGTCCTCTGAAGGCATAGATGGGTATGGATCTAATCTTGTTGTTTTGCAGGCACCTGTGAAGATAATTATTTAAAAAAACCATAATGACACAGAGTTTCAGTTTTGCAAGATGTAAAGAGCTCTTTGGATGGGTGGTGACTCTCCTGGCACAATAGGAATGCACTTAATAGCACCCTTGTAATTGGTTAAAGTGGTGCATTTTACATCCTACCTGTTTCACCACAATAAACATTTTTTATTATTTATTTTTTTAAGAATTTAATTTTTTTTTAAAGATTTTATTCATTTGACAGAGAGAGAACAAGCAGGGAGAGCGGCAGGCAGAGGGAGAAGCAGGTTCCCCGCTGAGCAGGGAGCCCCACGGGGAACTCCATCCCAGAATCCTGGGATCACAGCCTGAACGGAAGGCATCCGCTTAACCAACTGAGCCAAGCAGGTGTCACTAGACCATTTTTTTTTTTTATTAAAAAAAAGGTAAACGTAACGGTAATTTTGTGAAACTAGATATCATGTCATCTTGTTTTGCTGTTAAGTTCATGTATGATTAGGAAATTTTATTTAGACATGCTAGTTATAAAGATGAACATGTAATAGCTAAAAGTTTAATATTTGAATCTTCTATAAGTAAAACTTTAATGCACAGTAAGGCACTCAGTAATCCAACAGGCCCAGAAATCAGACTTTTTAACATTTCCTGCTATAATAGAAAGATCGGCGTGTAGCATAGCGCTGGCAAAGTTCGTGACATCTTTAAGGCCCTGGTTCATATTCCGTGTTAATCACAAATCTGCCCAACAAGTTGGCTTTAATTTTATTAATTTTTTTTAAGATTTTACTTATTTATTGACAGAGAGAGATCACAAGTAGGCAGAGAGGCAGGCAGAGAGAGAGGAGAAAGCATGCTCCCCGCTGAGCAGGGAGCCCGATGTGGGGCTCGATCCCAGGACCCTGAGATCATGACCTGAGGCAAAGGCAGAGGCTTTAACACACTGAGCCACCCAGGAGCCCTAATTTTATTAATTTGATACCCAAGCCTTTCTCCAAAAAGTGTTTTATGAAGCTTATAAGGAGTATTTATGGCAAAAGAAAAAAAAAGAAGTAAAAAGACTCAGGACAAGAAGAATATAAATTAGACCGGCAAGTCAAGACAAGAATGCAGTCTTAAATAGTTAACTAGTCATCCAGGATGACTGTCCTCGGGTTAACTGGAGGTCAAAGGAAACAGGTAGCAGACACAAGGAATTGCATCAAATGTTCCCTTGCAAAGCTTTGTCCCTCTGCACTTACTGGCCCCAGGTTGGAGGAAACGACAAAGTAAGGGCCTTGAGCCTGACTTCTTGTTCTGAATACAGGTCACCATTGTCCTTTAGGGTGTTCTGAAGTTTATATATATTTTTATAAATACTAGGAGCAATAAGAAAGAAACCAATACGAACACATTTTTAAAAAGATTTATTTATTTATTTTAGAGAGAAAGACAGAGAGCATGGGGTGGGGAGGGGGGGCAAAGGGAGAGAGAGTTTCCAGCAGACTCCCTGCTGAGCACAGAGCCCAACTCAGGCTAGAACTCACAACTCTGAGATTATGACTTGAGCCAAAATCAAAAGTCAGACATGGGGTGCCTGGGTGGCTTAGTAGGTTAAGCATCTGCCTTCACCTCAGGTCATGATCCCGGAGTCCCAGGATCAAGCCCTGCATCAGGCTCCCTGTTAAGTGGGGAGCCTGCTTCTCCCTCTCAACCTCCCCCCTTTCATGCTGTCTTTCAAATAAGTAAATAAAATAAAAAAAAAGAAAAAGAAAAAGAGTCGGACACTTAACCAGGTGCCCTCAGTATGAACAAATTCTTATTTAATTAGAAATTTTGACTAGAAGGAATTCCCTATTTCTCCAACATGCAAAAAAACCTAACTTTGATTGTAGAAATGTTATTATGAAATTTATCATGCATTTAACAATTTCACAGAACATGCTGTGGTTCCAATTACATAATAGGGAAGGCATCTTTCTCACTAATACACAGAGAAGCTTTAGCATGTATTTGTTTCTAAGTATTTTAATGATTAATGATTAATTGTATTGAATGGAGGTTGAGCAAAACCGTATCTCTAATAATCAGGTAGAATTTTTTTGTAATTAGGCTATTTTGATCTATTAAAACAAATTGGCTATTCAAGAAGTAATTTGGGGCGCCCGGCTGGCTCAGTCAGTAGAGCACATGACTCTTGATCTTGAGGTTGTGGGTGTGAGCCCCACATTGGGTGCAGAGATTACTTAAAAATAAAATCTTCAAAAAATTAGTTTAATGTTTATTATGTAAAAATGCTAAACTACTGTGTTATAGAAACCTGATTTTTGATATTTAAATTTGGAGTCCTGAATCCTTTTACACATGTGGACATAAGGTGGTGCTACAGATCAGAAAAATTCTTCAGCCTCCAAAAATCAGAAAATATAATGCAGAAGCATCCTCTTGAAATTTTTACAGGCCTAATTTTGAAAAGCTCTTCTCTAGATTGTTAAACATCCAGAATAAAATTTTGAAAGTCATTTTTATTGAAATTTTTATTTTTAAATATGAAACATACTTTTTTACAGATTATCTGGGTTCTGAGTACATTTCATCAAATGAAGTAGAATAATTTTTCTTCTGATTTTGCTTTATTTCTGTTATCTTAGAGAAGAACGTACAGAGAGATATACATCTGTGGGTGTGGTTTCTTCAGTGTAAACCCAGAACTAAAACCGACATAGGTATGAAAATGAAACTGGGAATTCTGGGATGTTTTCTAGATCGCATGATTCAGGCCCAGGATATTTAAACCCGACAGTTCAAGTATGGTATGGTCACAGAATTGGACTGAATTACAGGTAAACATAACCTGGGCCATTATGGATTTTTGGAGTATACACGAAAATGCTAACTGATGGGAATCTAGCACATCAGATACCACGTGAGCGAAAAATAAAACTCAAACTGCACGGCAGATATGAAAATGGAGTTAAGTCCCCCAAACAACATGCTTTGTGATTTCAAACCATCACGACTTGCTGTCTTAGGTGGAGACTGAATTTGCAAACATATGGAAGAAAATTCTTCACAGGCTAGTGCGTGGCAGAACGCCTATCTCAGATGTTCAGTTTCTTTGGGAATAAGTGTGATTTTTCTAGAATGGCTTCTAGAACTCCTCAAAAAAAAAAGTTACCTAGAAATATCTAGCTAACAGCTAAATAATTTCCCGAGGACGGATTAGACTTAAGCATTGGTATAGTGTTGGTCTGTGCAGAAGTGGGAAGAGACAGGCCAAAATAATGTGAGTTAATTCTAACATTGGGAATTAAATTTTTTCTTACAGCTTTTGAAGATTATGGTACTTCTTGAAGCCATCAGGAGGAAGCTTTCTTATTAAGTTCCACTGAAGTGACCTGAAATAAATGTAAATTATGGTTCTTAAAGTGTTTTTTTCTTTACTTCTAAACTACAATGGTATAAATAATTAAAGCTTGATTTAGTTTAGTACCAGCTTTCAGGAAACATTTTATTTCATGATGTCACTCTCATATCCATAGTACCATTTGAACTAGGTCTAACTGTTAGCTTTGTATTATTAAATATATTTATCTTAAATTTAGGCAATAACATTGTAATTCTGACAAAACACAAAAATAATGAAACTGCACAAATAACTGTCAGTTACATTTTCCTTTTCTCTTTTTATTTAACAGACACTTTTAGAAGGCATCGTGGTTTTGAAGGGACAATAAAAATAGTGTTTTCTGTATAGAGCACATAAAAGAACTTAAGTAATTTTATATTCTTCAAAATTTCGTTGCTCACATCCCACTACCTTTACTTCCTTTTAAAATTTATTATGAAGGCAACTGTCAATTGGTAAGTACAATTGAACCATCTTTATTCAATAAGGGATTTCATTTCAATTTCTAGTAAATGGTATAGAAAGATTTTCCCTTGGATCACAATTTGATATGCAGTTTGACACAAACTGGGTCCACATTATTGTTTTTGTACTAGAAAGGATCTAAACATTTAATGTTTTAAAGAAAAGCAATGTAAGGCCGTAGAAACAAAATTAAAGAAGCAAAAAACCAAACCAAGCAGACCAACACCCAAACCATTGCAGCTAGAGTCCCTTGTATGAACCATACCTAATCTTTCCTTGTCAGTCTCTTTAACTGTAAAAGCATTGATTTGTACTAAATGACTTATAATAATATGATGCATTAGCTACTATCTTTATATGATTTGATGGAGCAGTTGCTCCTTGTTAAGCGAGCAACAGATGGCATTGTCTGTAGTTTGACCACTGTGGGATAACCACTTGGAGATGCTTGATGGGCAAAAAGGACTCAGGTTACAACAGCATCATACAGTAGGCACTCCCAATGTTAGTTTTTATATTGGTTTGGACGAGTGTTGCTTAAATTTGATAATGAAGACCTCTTAAAGCAAAATAGTTTCTCAGACTCCCCCAGGACACATTTTTGGAATCTAATTTGAGAAATGTTATTCTAGAGTCTAGGAGACCATGTATTCTCAATGGGAATGTTATTGCCCTGAGGTGTGAAAATCGGTTCTTAAGGAGGGAAAAAAAAAATCTTATTTTACCTTTTTAAATGGATGAAGAACAGGTATACATAAACAGATAGAGTATATGTATAATATTAAAATTACACAGGAGGGGAACAATAGAAAAAAAATGTCTAAAAGGGCTTGGGGGGCAGTAATGAAAAGAATAGAAAAACTTAAGAAACACTCTCCTGGACTGTACATACCAGTCACTTAGTGGTTTTTTAATAAATGAATGCCAAAGGCTGATTAACTACGAACTCTCTCTTGAAATCATTCTTAGCTGCTGGGCTATTGCTAAACATTCTTTCATTCCTTATGTTAGCTAATTGAGAATGCTAATCATTCTGACTTGGCTTGGATCTTCATTTCTGCTTTACATCCTGTATTACATGTTTGTGTTGTATAAAACAAACAGTTGACTATTTGAATTTGATTTAAAAATATTGATGAAAACTTAGCGTGTTTTCAAAAATGTGTTCATTCATTCATGCATTCATTCATTTTCTCAACATATGTTGAATACCTTCCATTTGTACTTTGGAAAGAAAGGATAATGTCACTGCCCTTAAGAGCTTATACTCTATTTGGGTGACAAAGAACATATTTCATCTACAAATAGAGAGTTTTCTTTGGATGATAACTTCAGTTTTATAGTCCAGGGCTAAAAAGACGGTCATCTTGTTTAATTTTTTATTTATTTTCTTGTGACTTCATTTCAAACACAGTGTTCAGAGCTTATTATACTCTGTTAGGAACTTTGGAGGATATATAGAAAAGCCAAGGTGTAGGCCCCCATTGAACTTCTGGCACTTCCCTTTTTCTGGTCGAGAAGATCAGGACCCTGGATACTACAGCGCAAGGAAGAATGTTTGATGTGCTTCAAGAGTCACGAGTGAGGTTCCATGAGAGAATCCAAGAGGAAGACGCTAACTGCACCTGAGTAGGAAGGTTACTCTGGAGGGAAGGAAGGCTCATTTAAGGATTTCTAAATAATATTTCTTAGAAAGTTGATTTTTTATTGATAGTGCCTAGGATTTATAGGCTACTTCTTTCTAAATGATGTCAAATATTTTAACAAATAGCATTCTCCATATTTTCATAATACCCTGTTGAAATGGAAAATGGTAGGTGGTGTTACTCTTACTGAATAGGACAAGCTAAAAAACCTTTTAATACGATAAATTCTTGTGTTTTAAAATGTAATATTCCAAGTCCAGCTCTTTACAAAGTGTTGTGTGAGAGAAACTACCTAGTTTAATTGTTATTGTCCGAGCTAGCTGTAGTTTTGATAAAGTTCTTACAATTAGATTGTGTAGTTTAGTTATTAAATTCTAGGATCTTATAGTCAGCCCTCACACAGTCAAAACTAATGTTTAGGAAGCCAGAACAAGGCATAAATAATCCTATTTATCTGTTTGTCTCTTTTGTTCAATTGCATTTATGTGAAATGTCTTAAAAATCCCCATTTCAATAAATATTACTTGGATTATTGGTTTCTTTGATACTTATATATGATTTAGTCTATTTCCGACATTTTCCTTTGAGAGTTCCAATTCAAAATATGGAACGAGCTCTGTAATAAAATTTGATATTTACTCTTTTAATATATTTGCTATAAAGCCTACAGTTCTTTTTCTCTATGGAATTTAACGAAGACTGGGGCGAGGTGTGATGCTGGGTTGGAGTTCTGCAAAATAGAAGTGGACATCCTGAATCAAGCTGCTCAACTCAAAGCATAAGAAATGGCTATTTTTTAACAAAAAAGGAAGTGTTACAGACAGACTCCGGAGCTTTATTTCTACACCTCCAAATTTCTATTGACTGACCTGTTAACCACAAGTTGGAAAAGCCATCGAAGATTGGAGTCCTAATCTTTCCCACTTACTGTCACCAAGCCTCCCCATCCTCCCACCACTCTATTACTCAGGATGGAAAGCCTGAAGTCATCTTGGACCCTTCTCCCTTACTTTCCTGTAGTCCATCTTCAGGCTGGATGAGCTGTCCCATCCCAGTTTTTTTTCCCTATACAGAGACTGAAAGTTGGTGGGCCCAAAGGACTGCACACATCTCTTTTTTATGAATGCATGTACCAATGGCTGTACGAATGGCTGTATGAATGTATGTATGAATGTACTGAGACAGTACATTTTAATTTGAATCAGAATGCCTTTGG
Organism: Ailurus styani; assembly: GCA_002007465.1. Lineage (NCBI taxonomy): Eukaryota > Metazoa > Chordata > Mammalia > Carnivora > Ailuridae > Ailurus > Ailurus styani. The sequence goes on along the minus strand of LNAC01000374.1, from coordinate 436,302 downwards.
GTATTCTTTAAAGGCATGTGCTTTCTGGTTAGTCACTTCCTATCTTCTTCCATTCTTCCAGTTCTCTTCCTCTCTTCCTTTCTTATGCAAAAGGTTAGTTAATCTGTAGAAGAAGAGATTCAATTCTTACTTGTAGGATAGGGAAAAATGAGACTGGAAGCCTCAGGGTATTCTTTGACTGATTTTCTGGTAACTTGATGGAGTAAACCCTCCCAGATTTTGTTAATTTAATGGCACCCCTGCTGACAGGAACTCTGAGCTCTAGCTCTCTCTAGCTCTTAAATGTCAAGCATATGAGTTGCCATGTTATGTGGTTTGGGTTGGCAAAGGCAGGACTTGCCTATATTTGTAAACTTAAGAATTACTCCTATTTTGTCTTCATATTCTCAAAAGTCAGAGCCATATGGCACTAAAACATCTGGATGAAACAAAAAACTCAGCAAAAACATTGAATTAAAATATCTATCCTTCACTGATTTCTTTTGAAAAGTTTCAGTCAAATCTGTGTGACTGTGTTGCTCAAGTTTGCTGAATTCAAATTAGTACTGGATCAACAAACCACTTATCATGAGGATAATTTTCTTTCACATACATAAGTTTGAGTTATTCGGGGAGGGGTGTGGAAACATCAACATCTCTGAGTCAAATGTGATTCAGAAGAGTTAGATTTTTAAATGTGAAGTTCTGGGAATATTTTATCCAATTTATTTCACTTGTTTTCTTTTTTATTTATAGATAAGAGTGTTTCCAATAAAGTCTAAAAGAGCTCTTTCAATAAATGTCAGTTCTTGTAATAGGAAAACTCTATATAATAGTTTAACTGGCAGCCTTTTTTCTTTAGTAGTACACAAATGATGACATCTTTTGTTTGGATAAAATATGATGATATTAAATACTAAATGGGATTATTATGAGGGTCTAAATAAGTTAATAAATCTAAATACTCCATAGGATTATTTTGAGGGACTAAATAAATTAATATATAGAATAATTTAGAGTGGGGCCTAGCATTTAATAAATGTAAAATAAATAGCAGCAATCATTATAACTGACCAAGAACAATGACATCATCTTTGAATAAAAATGCATTAATAATGACAAGGTCTTAATTATGATATAATTTTACAGGTGCTATTCTGGCTGTCAGGTTGAAGCCATTCTTTTCTACTTACATTATAGTCACATTTGAAGAAACTGATGGAACAGCTCGTAAATTGGTCTCATCACAGTCAACCTCTAAACCTCGGCAAAGACATTGCATGGGCACAGAACCGACCACTGAATGAGAAGGAAGTTGTAAGGAATGGGGATAGTGAGGGGCCAGGAAAAGGAGGGTAATGAAAAGAAAGAAATGAAAAGCTATGAGAAAATTATTTAGTACAAAAGTATGTTTTACCTAAGCAATATGGGCAATGCTTAAAATTAAGGTTACAAAGTTTGCTTTTAATTTAATGTTAAAATGATACTACAACATTAAGATAAAACAGACACATTTACCAGCCCATGCATTTCTGTAAATAGCAGACTGCTCTTTTCCATTTGTTGCAAAATGAATGACATCATCTGCTTTTACTCACCCTAGGAGAGTAGTTATGTCCAGGGGTGACATGAGAGTGTGTGATGGGCTTTAATGTCCATATTAAAGCTGCTACTTAAGACTAAAGTATTAATAGTATAATCAAATCCCTAGTGGAAGACTAAGTAATTTTTAACTAGCGAGGAAGAGAACTAAACACAAACTATAGTGTTGATAGAATTCTTTTTTAATTTTTTTCCTGGAAAATTCAGGAGTTCTTTAAAGGATTTGTTTTTTAAATGATCTTCTTTTGGCTTGTGTAGGAATGTAAGGATGTCTAAAACATCATTTATGGGAGTGAACTTTTTTTATGCATAGCCAACCCTTCTATTCTCACTGCTAATGTTGGGGAGAGGGAGAATTGGATGTATGCCTTTGGCAATTTTGTGGGGCTGTATTCATAGTCTTAAAGATGTGATCCCATAGTTTTAAAGTCTAGTAGAGACTTGCAATGATGTGTTCATATAGCTTAATAGTAGAATGAAATTTTTATTCAGTATAATAGAGTGTGATTCCTGCCTCTGTGGGGAACAGTTGATGAATGAGAGTTACAAGAAGTGCTTTCCCTCTACATTTACTTTGAAACCCTAACCTGAATAGCAGAGGTTATAGACTCATGTCTATGGGAGACTGGCAAAATACATGCCAGCCTTATCCAGATGTCCCAGGGGACCAGCTTCTCCTGTTGCCATTTTAGGATAGGAACATGGGTAGCCAAGTCAACCAACTTTCTCAAAAAAGCCAGAAATACAGTGTTGTATCGATAATTACCTATTTAAAAAATGAGAACTGCCAACTCAAAATATTTTAAAACATCACAGAACAAACAAAACTTTCTATGAGAATTTTCTGCTTGTAGGCTTCCAGTTTTTGATCTTTACAGTAAAGCTTCCAGAGAGCAGAAAAGTGTCTTAATGGCAAAGTAGAGATTTCTGTGACAAAGCTGGTGGATGACTGTTAATGAGCACAGTTGGCTAGTAAATGGGAGACTTTGACCTAATAAATATCCCTTTGCTCAGCTATGGGGTGACAGGTGTTCTTCCTCTCCTCCCAAATAACTCTCCCAACTATTTTTCAGGGTTATAAAAGATCAAAATCATAACTTAGGTTTTGTGTTTTTTGTAAACAGAGTCGTCGCCAAGAACTTTTAAACAGTTTTATGGTTGTAAGTAACCATTTTGGCTATGGATCTCTGAAGCTGAAAACTGATTCTGTCTCCAAGTTATAAGCCACGTCTAACATGAGTGCTGTGGGGAAGGAAGGGTGTGGATTGGGAGAGAGGATGAAGGTTTTGAGAATGAGACTAGGAAGGGTAAAAATGGAGGGAGTGAAATTAGCATTTCTTCCAGCGTGTTTTTTCTGTTTATATTGACAGAGTTAAGATAATTCATATATGTTGATTACAGAGTTACCTGTAATAGGGAAAAATGAAAAAAATAACACCTAAATATCCAACATCAAAAGAATGATTAAACACATTGTTTCACTAAAAATATATTATATAGTATATTTAAAAAGAGCTTGTAACAGCATGGACACTTGATTATGCTAAATTGCTAAGTGAAAATATGATAAAAATGGTTTGTACAGGACATTTCAACAATGTTTAAATAAAAAATATGAGTAATACACCAGCAAGTTAATGCTGGTAGTCTCTGAGTGGTGAAATTGTGTTTGAGTAAACAAACAATTCTTTCTAAATCTTTGTACTTTTCCATATTCCTTTCCATATCTCTAAATTTAAACTTTAATAATACATTGGTTAATGATAGATATATTTTCCATGATATTGTTCTTGAGAGGTGACTTTATAAATGTCAATTCCTCACATTCTTTCACCCAGCCAAAAATTATTATAAGCAATTCTCAGTTTAATTTCCAATAAATCCTTATAATAGTCACTTAAATAAAGTATTACTTTAAAAGGAACTTTAAGTTTTATCCCCCAATTTAACACTACACTTTCCATTCTGTTTTATACTGCTTTTATGTTTGAAAAAGACATTTAATTATTTATTACCACCCCTTCCTGAACTGTCTTTAAAGAACTCTAATTGAAAATTCTATATTTTTTTTTTTACTAAAAACTGATAAAAAAAATTTTTTTGATATATCATTTACCATGTAGCTCCAGTCTTTCCATGTAGTTATAGTTAAGGAGACATTTCTCCCAGAGCTCAGGATTAGGCAAAAAGTTATCTCTCTTGCTGACTTGATCTGTTCTCCCCCCACTCCCCCATTTGTTTCTCCTGCTTTACAAGCCAGGCTATAAAAGTTATGTAACCCATTATCTTCCTTCTTTAGCCTGATGACTACAAAATCAGAACTAAGCTTTGGACACAGACACTGAACTTTTCTCAGTGAGGATTTCCTTATATAATTTTTCTTCCCATTCCCTTTCCCATTCACTGTTGAATTTTTGTTTTATATATTATATTAATGGCTTAAGTCTGCTAGTAGACAGATTTTTATTGTAAACTGCATAAAGTCCATTTGGGAATAAGGAGATGTAAAAAGATTCAATTAAAATTTAAGAAATGAAAACAAAAGTCAATACAATAAAACAAGAAAAAATAAAAACTATGTTTTGAGATAACATGACATAATCCATTCATTTTTTGCATTGTATTAGCAGGTAAATTATACCTGTTACCTTTTTTCTTTCCCAAAAGGTTTTAGGGATCAAGTAATTTGGTAATTAGGGATCAAATAATTTGGTCTCTGTGAGAAAATGTGAAGCTGAGACAGATTGCTGAGTAGCTTGTATGCTCCCTTAAATTGGGGACTGTTAATAGATTTTTACTAATCTCATTTGAATACTGAAGACAAAAAATATTAAACCTTTTTAAAAAGCTGGACTTTACAATTTTGTACATAAAGGAAAAACATAAAGGAAATATAAAGGAAAAATTATAGTAAAGGATTTCCACCTCCCCCCTACTATTTAACCAAGGCCTTGTAAAGTTAGGACCAAAATTATAGCTCCAAGGCACACATTTACATTTGCATAATTTATTAGAATAAACAAAATTTTTTTAAAAGGAGTTGTTTACAAGATCTTCCTGTTCTAAAGTATCACTGTCAGTCCTGAGGTTATACCCTCCCATTGTCCCTCCAGTGGTTTTGGAAGTTTTCAGTATGTGACTAAGCATAGCAGGTTATAATTAATGAAGATTTTTTGTAGTTTTAAAGTAGTTTAGATCCCAGAAGGTTTTTCACTTGCAAACATTAAAATGAAAACAGCTTCTCTGCTCTTCTGTTTCTACAATTTTCTTTGTATTAGAGCCTATAATGATTGTGAAAAAGGGACATAAAGTAGCAATCCTGATGATGGACATTAATTTCGTTCACAGCAATATCTAGCATGATATATGCTTTTATACTTAAGAACCCTGAGTCACTTTTAAAAAAATTCCCAAATTAAGGCTGCATGTCTGATAGAGTTTGCTGTTAGAAGACTATAGTTAACCTTTTTAAACAAATATGTTGGATCCAACTTTTAAAAACATGGTATCTTTTTATGAACTCATGAAAAAGGAGACTAAATCCTTCTGATTACTTACAGCATTCAGATATTTGTGTCTCAAAGGGATATGGAGAAGTCATTCTGTAGTAATTGGCGAAATACTTGTCAAATTGCAAAGGCCATCCATTGTTGTCTCCTAAAATAAAAATCAGAGAGCAGAAAGTTTAAGAAAACAGAAATATTCTGGTGTGTTGGGAAAAATAGTTCTTCTCTTTAAAAGAAACAAGAGATTCTCGGACTTAGTAAGGTAAACATCCCCATCTGGGAGCTTGTTGACAAATGCAAATTTCTGGCTCCCCCACCTAGAGGTCCTGATTTTATAGGTCTGAGATGGGACCCCAAGTCTTCACTATGAGCACTGTAGGTGACTTTTCAGCAAGTAGTGTTTGAACCACATTTAAAGAAACAGTACTTTCTTAAGTATTGAAATATGACACACTGTTCCTAGAATATTAATTATGATTCCCTCAGTCTTCTGTAATTTAAACTGATGTTGGAGGTGTGTTGATATGGATAGACAGTCATGATTGTTAAAGAAAAGAAGAAAAAAATAACATGCTCAGCATGATTGCATTCCTTTTTTTTTTTTTTTTTAAAGGGCACTATGGTGTTTTGGATGGTTTTAAGAGGAATTTTTCTCCTCTGGGTGGGAGGAGCAAGATGGCAGAGGAGTAGGAGACCTAAATATCATAGGATCCAGGGGTTCAGCTAAATAGTTATCAAACCATTCTGAATATCTACAAACTCAACAGGAGATCAAAGAGAAGAAGAGCAGCAATTTAGGAACAGAAAAGCAACCATTTCCTGGAAGGTAGGATGTGTGGGGAAGTGAATCCCAGGCGATATGCAGGAAGATAGACCATGGGGGGAGGGGCCAACTCCCGGTAAGTAGTAGAGCAGCAGAAAACAAAATTGGAATTTTGCGAAGTCTGCTCCACTGAGGGACGTCACTCCAGAGGCTAAGGTGGGGGGTGGTGGAGCCCTTGCAGGAACAGTGTGGTCTCAGGACCCTTGGGGACACAAAAAGACCAGGGGTGTCTAAGTGCGGCAGAGCTCCCAGGTATTGGAATGGGACTCAGGGTTACCTTAAACCATGATCCAAGGCACAGTTGGGCTACTGCTCTTTGAGCAGGGACCCCACAAGAGGCAGATCTGGGGACACCTCCTCCTTCTTCTGGGAGGAGCGGCATGGGAATGTGCTGCAGGAACCTGCTGGTTTTGGAGACTCCAAACGGGGCCATGCACCAGAAATAGAAACACTCAGTCACAGGCGGGGTGAGCACAGAGCGCGGCCAGAGACCAGGGAGACGGGAACGATTGACTGCTTTTCTCTGAGGGCACACTGAGAGGTGGGGCCCCGAGCTCTTGGCTTCTCTGGGCCAGAAATTGGGAGGCCACCATCTTCATTCTCATTCTCCAAAGCTATAAAGCCCTTCAGGGAACAAAAGCTACTGAGAGTGAACCTGAGCGGATTCGCTCTCCAAACCAGGGCACAGGCCCTGGCAAGGGCAGTACAATTCTGCCTCTGGCAAAGACATTTAAGTACCACAGCAACAGGCCCCTTCCCTAGAAGAGCAATAAGAACATCCAGCCAAGACCAAGTTCACCGATCAATGAGAACTGCAAAACTTCAGAGTTACCAGAATTCAGCACATACAATTTATGGCTTTTTCCCCATGATCCTTTAGTCTTTCAAAGTTAAATTTTTAAAATTTTATTTTTTCTTATTCTATTTTTTAAAAAAATTTTCCTCTTTCCTATTTTATTGTTTTTTAAACGATTTTATCTTATCAATAAACTTTTAAAAATCTTTTTAAAATTTCATTGTTATTGTCATATTCTATACCTTCATTTTATTTAACCTTATTTTTGTATACATATTGGTTTTTCCTTCTTTATAATTTTGGGATACAGTTTCTTTTAATAGATCAAAATACACCCTAAATCTAGGCCATGGCTTTGTTCTAATCTTCAGCCTGATCTCATTCTTTCCTTTTTTTTTCTTTTTGCAACCAATTTCTTATCTTATCAATTCCTTTTTTAAAATCTTTTTAATTTTAATCTTTAGAGTCATATTCCATCCCTTCATTGTGTTTCCCCTTATTTTTGTATATATATAGGTTTTTCTTTCTTTAAAATTTTGGGAGGCAGTTTCTTCTAATAGAACAAAATACACCCTAAATCAAATGTGTAGCCCTGTTATATTCACCAGTCTTATTTATTTGTTTATTTATTTATTTATTTATTTACTTACTTATCCTTTCTTCTCTTGCCTATTTTGAGTCTCTTCTGGTTTGGTTAGTGATATTTTTCTGGGGTTGTTGTTACCCTTTTAGTATTTTGTTCTTTCATTCATCTATTCTTATCTGGATAAAATGACAAGGTGGAAAAACTCACCTTAAAAAAAAGAATAAGAGGCAGTACCGATGGCTAGGGACCTAATCAATATGGACATTAGTAAGACATCAGAACTAGAGTTCAGAATGACAATTATCAAGGTGCTAGCTGGGTTCGAAAAAAGCATGGAAGATACTAGAGAATCCTTTTCTGAAGAAATAACATCCCTTTTTGGAGAAATAACAGAACTAAAGTCTAACCAAGTTGATATAAAAAAAGCTATTAATGAGGTGCAATAAAAAAATGGAGGCTCTTACTGCTAGGATGAATGAAGCAGAAGAGAGAATTAGTGATACAAAAGACCAAATGATGGAGAATAAAAAGCTGAGGAAAAGACAGATAAACAACTACTGGACCAAGAGGGGAGAATTCGAGAGATAAGTGATACCATAAGACAAAACAATATTAGAATAATTGGGATCCCAGAAGAAGAAGAAAGAGAGAGGGGCAGAAGGTATATTGGGGCAAATTATAGTAGAGAACTTCCCTAATTTGGTGAATGGAACAAGCATCAAAATCCAGGAGGCACAGAGAACCCCCCTCAAAATAAAAAAAAAAAATAGGTCAACACCCCATCATCTAATAGTAAAACTTATAAGTCTCAGTGACAAAGAGAAAATCCTGAAAGCAGCTCTGGAGAAGAGGTCTGTAACATAAAATGGTAGAAATATTAGATTGGCAGCAGACCTATCCACAGAAACCTGGCAGGCCAGAAAGGATTGGCATGATATATTTAGAGTACTAAATGAGAAAAATATGCAGCCAAGAATACTATATACAACTAGGCTGTCATTGAAAATAGAAGGAGAGATAAAAAGCTTCCAGGACAAACAAAAACTAAAGGAATTTGTAAACACCAAGCCAGCCCTACAGGAAATATTGAAAGGGATCCTTTAAGCAAAGAGAGAGCCTAAAAGTAACAGACCAGAAAGGAACAGAGACAACATATGGTAACAGTCACCTTACTGGCAAAACAATGGCACTAAATTCATATCTTTCAGTAGTTACCCTGAATGTAAATGGGCCAAATGCCTCAATCAAAAGACACAGGGTATCAGAATGGATAAAAAACCAAGACCCATCAATATGTTCTCTGCAAGAAACTCATTTTAGACCCAAAGACACCTCCAGATTTGAGGTGAGGGGGTGGAAAACAATGTACCATGCTAATGGACATCAAAAGAAAGCTGGGGTGGCAATCCTTATATCAAATAAATTAGATTTTAAGCCAAAGACTATAATAAGAGATGAGGAAGGACACTATATTATACTTAAAGGGTCTGTCCAACAAGAAGATCTGACAATTTTAAATATCTATGCTGCTAACATGGGAGGAGCAAGTTATATAAACAAATTAATAACAAATTCAAAGAAACACATTGACAAGAATACAATAACAATAAGAGACTTTAACACCCCCCTCACTGAAATGGACAGATCTTAGCAAAATGTCAACAAGGAAATAAAGGCTTTAAATGATACACTGAACCAGATGGACATTGCAGATATATTCAGAACATTCCATCCCAAAGCAACAGAATACACATTCTTCTCTAGTGCACATGGAACATTCACCAGAATAGATCACATCCTGGGTCACAGATCAGGTCTCAGCTGTTACCAAAAGATTGGAATCATTCCCTTAGATATTTTCAGACCACAATGCTTTGAAACTAGAACTCAACCACAAGAGGAAAGTTGGAAAGAACTCAAATACATGGAGGCTAAAGAGCATCCTACTCAAGAATGAATGGGTCAACCAGGAAATTAAAGAAGAATTTAAAAAATTCATGGAAACAAATGAAAATGAAAACACAACTGTTCAAAATCTTTGGGACACAGCAAAGGTGGTCATGAGAGGAAAGTATATAGCGATACAAGCCTTTCTCAAGGAACAAGAAAGGTCTCAAGTACACAACCTAACCCTACAACAAAAGGAGCTGGAGAAAGAAGAGCAAGGAAAGCCTAAACCCAGCAGGAGAGGAGAAATAATAAAGATCAGAGCAGAAATCAATGAAATAGAAACCAAAAGAACAGTAGAACAAATCAACAAAACTAGGAGCTGGTACTTTGATAGAATTAATAAGATTGATAAACCCCTGGCCAGACTTATCAAAAAGAAAAGAGAAAGGACCCAAATTAATAAATTCATGAGCAAAAGAGGAGAGATCACAAACAACACCAGGGAAATAAAAAAATTATAAAAACATATTACGGGCAACTATACACCAGCAAATTTGACAATCTGGAAGAAATGGATGCATTCCTAGAGACATATAAACTACCAAAATTGAATTGGGAAGAAATAGAAAAACCAAACAGACCCATAACCAGTATGGAGATTGAAGCAGTCACCAAAAATCTCCCAAGAAACAAGAGCCCAGGGCCAGACAGCTTCCCAAGGGAATTCTAACATTTAAAGTAGAATTAATACGTATTCTCCTGAAACTGTTCCAAAAAATAGAAATGGAAGGAAAACTTCCAAACTCCTTTTATGAGGCCAGAATTACCTTGATCCCAAGCCAGACAGAGACCCCATTAAAAGGGAGAATTACAGACCAATATCCTTGATGAACACAGATGCAAAAATTCTCACCAAAATACTAGTCAATAGGATCCAATGTACATTAAAAGGATTATTCACCATGACCACGTGGGATTTATTCCTGGGCTGCATGGTTGGTTTAACATCCACAAGTCAACCAATGTGATACAAGACATTAATAAAAAAAAGAACAAGAACCATATGATACTCTCAATAGATGCTCGAAAAGCATTTGACGAAGTACAGCATCCTTTCTTGACCAAAACTCTTCTCAGTGTAAAGATAGAGGGTACATACCTCAATATCATAAAAGCCATCTATGAAAAACTCCAGTATCATTTTAAAACCCCCCAAAATAGTAAAAGTCTTTCTTTGGGGAGAAAGAAAGAAAATAATTTTTCTTCATAGAATTCCTTATGACCTTTTAGTTATTTTTATACATAAGAGATAATGAAACCAATCATGTGATAAAATGGAGGTGTAGACCCAACTTCTCTGGAGATCTTTGCAGATGGTACAAGCCTTCACCCTACTGGGAAAGTTTGAGTGTGATCCTTTCCAGAGGTTCTAAAATTTTGTTGGAATGTTGCCAGGACTCTTTAAGGATGCATAAACATATGAGCAGATAATAAAAACTATAGAGTTTACCCTGCTTTTATAAACTAGTATTAAACCTAGTATCAGTTTTTGTTTTTTAAAGATTTGACTTATATATTTGAGAGAGAGAGAGAGACTGAGAGTGACAGAGATAGAGGAGGAGAAGGGAGGAGAGGGAGAAGCAGGCTCCCTGCTGAGCAAAGAGCCCAACTCCGACTCTGGGCTTGATCCCAAGACCCTGGAATCGTGACCTGAGCCAAAGGCAGACAATTAACTGACTGAGCCTCTCAGGTGCCCCAAATTTAGCATTGATTTTATAAATTATTTCTGCCATGGATGTGTAATTCAAATCTGAGACTTGAATCCAGATATTACAACTTTGCACAGTTGCATGGATTTAGTGACATGGTCTTGATTATATCCATGGTTCCAGATCTTATCAGAAGACTTACAAATTATAGCTCCAGTATGCACTTTTCCTACTGTGATAATATGCACCTGGTTTACTACAGGCATCTCAAATTCAACATTTCTAAAATGCAACTCATTACATTTTTCCATATAATCTTGTTACTCCTCCAAAATTCTCTGGATTGGTGAATGGTCTCCACAGTCTATCAAACTGTCTGGAGCTGAAAGGTTAAATTCCTGGGAATATGCTCATATCTGATGAAATATAATTCGTACGATTTCCTCCCTTCTCCAGGTTATTATTTTTTCATACTCATTAACTCCTCCATGAAGATCATCTGGTAAAGAGGAAAGGCATAGTACCATAAATGCTGTTTATACTTGTAAAATTGGACTTCCTTTTATAAAGAAATCCCAGGAAAAGTGAAAAATTGGAGAGATTATTTAAACATTGTATTTAAAATATTCTCCTTCCTTTAGCATGCTTCATTAGTTTTAAAACTCTTTTGTCTATAACAGAAGACTTCAAAATAAAGCTAGCAAAGTAATAGAATGAGATCTCAATTCAGAGGGAGATAAGTGATGGCCCTTAAGTTTACCAACCACGGCCCTTAAGTTCAGCACGAGACCCCAGCTGGGTACCAGTAACTAGGTGGCAAGGAGCAACATCCTAGAAACAACAAATACCAACCATCAAATACCAAGGAACCTGTTCAAGGTGCCTCCCCAGGCTCTGACACATCATGCGGATGACATCTCATGCAGAGAAGCAGAAAGAAGGGGAGGAAATTGGAAAGCCTGAGATTGTACAGCCAACTAGAGACTACAAGTTACTGAGAACATGGTGGATTTTGTGCGGTTTGCTCTTCCTCTTTCTATAGTGGGTTTAGAATGCTTTCATATTCTTTAGAAATTGGTAACTCAAATCTATGTTTTCCAGACCTTGAGCAGCTAGCGTTCTTGTTATAGATAAATTTCTACCATTTGGATGCACGCAAGTGAGACTGCAAGTTTGTAGATACGGCAACTAGTGTGAGTTGGGGAAGTTACTGTAGCCAGGCTCGGGCTTTATTTTCACAGGTAAAGAGATGATTAGCAATACTAGTGACACATGAGTGCAACAGCAGCAGATGCTTCTTGATCTTGAGCTTGCAATAATGGTGGTTTTTTCCCCATTCCTGGCTCCTGCTTCTACAGCCTTTCCAGTGATTCTATAAACACCTTCTTCCTTGTATGAAATCTCTTTCTTCTTAAGGGATCCCCCCCAAACCCCAATCTAGAGTGGTTTCTGTTTCCTTCTCCCAGAGGGGATTACAGATAACGGACTCTCAGGGATGGAAACATTGGATTGATGATCTGACCTGGTTGGTTTTGAAGATAATGGCAATACTGTTACTATCAGAAAATAGGACTCTCAAAAGTTACGGCACACTGAGACAAAGAAGTTACTTAAGTGATCACTTACGGCTTCTTTATGACATGCCTCTTAGAAGGCTACACTCTGGCAAAATGGTTGTTATGATAAATCGTTAGCATGAAAATGAGGAATTTCAAGGGTTGTGGAATAAGATAGCTATGGAGATGTCCTGGAGAGATTAAAGCAAGGAAATGATAAGCCCAGTGTTTAACATTATCAGTTCGAAAAAGTTCAGAGACCCAGGGAGCTTCCATGACCACTCTAAGATAATCTTTTATCTCTTGTGATCTCAGAGGTGATGTAACCTCAAATCAGATAGAATCTGATCCAGTGGGTTTCCAAGGTTACAGTAGAAGCCCAATTCATGTGTTGTTATCTCCTTTAGGTGAACGTTAGGACACTGATTTGGAAGGAGAGAGACCCTTTGAATTGTAATGGAACATTTAAATGTGTTGAGTTAAATTTGAGTACTCTAAATCCTAAACCCATGCAACCTCTCCTGTCAGCATAAGCAGCTCCCTTCCCCTGTCCCCTGAGTTTGGCTGTACTTTGTTGGAGACATGCTAGCTACTTTACTTGAGGTAAATACTTGTGATGTCTCTCCAGGCCCCACAATTTGAGCATTCTTCCTTGACTCCCAGCCTTTTTAAGCGCACCCCAGAAGCCAAGCACAAGTTAGATTTAGAAAATGGAGATTGACATACCAAAAGATTTTGCTATTTTAGATAGGCAGAAACCCAAGGAAATTGTGTGGGAACAATTTCTGAGTGTGTGAGACCAAGAGGGTGGATTATAAGTTTGATTGGGCAAAGCTCATTAATATGGGTTTCTGGATTCAGTGTGCTAGTTCAAGCAGTAGTTTGCCAGATTGTTGACAGAATTCAGACTCAATGTTGCCTTAGGCTAAATAAAGTAGAAAGGGTAATACTGGGTATTAATTGAGTCACCAAAGGGACGAGGGACACAGCCATTGTATTGTAGAGCTGCAATAGACCTGTAGTGGATACTGTAGATTGACTTGCTCAACCTCCATTCAATTCCCCCTTCACTGGTGTGTTGTTGGAAAGCAGAGACTGAAAAGCTTACAACAACATCTCACATCTCCTTCACAGCCAGGACTGGGTGCATTCACACATATTTCCCTGCTTGTATGTCTAGAGCAGAGACATCAAGAGACGATCGTGGCAGTGGCAGGGCAATTTGGGTACCACCAGCTTTGTCAGTGCAAAGAGGCAGTTGTGATTGTGGTAGGGGCAGCAGGATCAGCAGTGGTGGTCGTAGCCGCTGTCTCAGTCTCTGGATTGCAGCTATGTTGGTGTGCGGTTGGATTCAATGGCTTTAATGAGAGCCTTGTTGACACACACTCTTCCAGCCTTACTGCGAATTTTGTAAGTATCTGATTTCTGTTTAACATACCTATAATGGGTTCTGTTTTATGCATTAAACTCTGATAGATACAGAGACCATTTGAATTATTGAATTAAAATACAGTTTAAGTGTGACTGGACACTTACAGCATTTTGGGAACTCAAGTGGAACCTCATGAGTGAGGACAAAGTGCATTTTTTCTGTAACTCTGAGCTTCAGCATAGTTGAGTTTTGTGGTCTCACTGCAGAAATGATGACACTTTTCAACTTTTTTCTGCATCTGCCATATGGGTTCTGGGGACAGGGTCAGGAGCCTTACAAAACGTACTACTCTTCTGGGTTCCAGAATTATCTATTTATATCACTTCTTGGCCTTCTGGATAAGATTGAGTGCAGAATTTTCTATTCGTTTCCTTGGCTGTCAGGTTTTGGTTTATGGCATTGGCTTGTCCCCCTTTTCTGGTCTGGTTGTGTTTGTTGGCTTTTTGGCAAGTTTTTACTTTTAAAAACTTAGTTCATATCTTTAGAAATAAGAAAGGAGAATTCTGAGAGATTTTGATTCTCCCATTTTATTTTATTTTAATTTTAATTTTAATTTTTTTTAAAGATTTTATTTATTTATTTGACACAGAGAGAGAGATTACAAGTAGGCAGAGAGGCAGGCAGAGAGAGAGGAGAGAGGAGGAAGCAGGCTCCCTGCTGAGCAGAGAGCCCGATGCGGGCCTCGATCCCAGGACCCTGAGATCATGACCTGAGCCGAAGGCAGAGGCTTTAACCCACTGAGCCACCCAGGCGCCCTTATTTTAATTTTTAAAAAAGATTTTACTTATTCATTTGTCAGAGAGAGTACAAGCAGGGGGAACAGCAGGCAGAGGGAGAAGCAAGCTCCCTGCTGAGTAACGAGTCCAGTCGGGACTCGATCCCAGGACCCTGGGATCATGACCTGAGCCAAAGGGAGATGCTTAACCCATTAAGCCACCCAGGTGTCCCTTGATTCCCCCATTTTAACAGAGAAATTGAATATTAGCATTTAGCCCTGAGGAAACTTGTACTTAGTAATTACCTTAAGTACTTTATTTTGTCAGCATAACTCTCTTTGATCATTATTGTCATATCCATTTACAGATGGAAAAACTGCTTCTAAGAAGTTTAAGTGAAACAGATTATTAAAAATTACTAAGGAGTTAAAATAATAAAATTATTTTCACGTCTTCTTTTGTAGGCCAAATACATGATTTATCAGTTGATAATCTACCTACAGAATTCCAACTTTTGTGTGACATCAGCTTTAAATATCTATCAATTACTATTTTTCTGTTTTCTATTTCATTTCCATTATTGAGGCTTTTACATCAGAATTGTGTGAACTGTTCAAAAATTCACTAAAATAACAACCAGAAGTAGTTATTAACTGGAATCTACGTTCATTGCTATTGTTACTTATGGAATCAGTGAAAGCATTGTAAATCATTAAAATATTACCAAAAAATTAATTTAAAAAACAAATTAATTTTCATATTTATGTTATGATTTTTAAAATGAATTCATAAATGTTATAAATAAAACAAGTAAGATAAGTCATTTGACTCTGGATATGTTGAGGCATTAATTATTTTTATAAGCAAGTTTGTTGTGTATCTACGAGCAAGGGAGGAAGTGGTTTGCAAAGGTCTGAAGAATTTCTCCTTGCAGGCTGCCAGCACCGTGCTGGCTTTGTTGGAGGAGGACGTACATACCCCATGTTCAGGTTCACGTTCCTGACACATCCACCCAGACCTCAGAAAACAGCCATGGAAACTACGTGAGGTGACAGCATTCCGGAACACAGGGCTGTTTCTGTGGTTAGTGTTTCACTGCTGCTAGGAAATTTACGAGATCAGGGAGTTGGGTGAGTGCCAGTAGATGCTGATTTTCCTTCACTCTGGTTCTTAGCAAGCCCTGTATCGAACTGAACTTTTACAAATGAACTTTCAATGTGCCGCTTTTTTTTTTTTTTACCATTAACTGATAGTGCAATGCTTAAAATCACAGACTTGGGGCCCTCTGCTAATCATTTGTCCCTCACCATTGCCCTCTAGTTTAAGGGGTTCACTGTATATGGCCTTGGTTGCAACATTTTGGTCAAATAAATTCACACAGTTATTTATGTAGTTATTTATGCTGTTTTTCTTTCTTTCTTTCTTTCTTTCTTTCTTTCTTTCTTTCTTTCTTTCTTTCTTTCTTTCTTTCTGGTTTATTTATTTGGGGTGCCTGAGTGGCTCAGTCAGTTAAGCATCTGCCTTCAGCTCAGGTCATGATCCTGAGGTGCTGGGATCGAGTCCAGCATCGGGCTCCCTGCTCAGCAGGGAGCCTGCTTCTCCCTCTGTCTCTGCTCCCCCATCTTGGGCTCTCTCTCTCACTCACTCTCTCTCTCTCTGACAAATAAGTAAATAAAATCTTGAAAAAACATTTATTTATTTATTTTAGAGAGAGGAGGGAGAGCGAGCAAGAGTGGGGTGGGAGTGGGGGCAAGGAAGAGCTGGGAGAGGGATAGACAGAATCTCAAGCTGACTGCCGTCTGAGTGTGGAGCCCTAGGCAGGGCTCGATCCCATGACCCTGAGATCACTACCTGAGCTGAAACAAAGAGTTGGACATTTAGCTGACTGAGCTACCCAGGAGCCCCTCTTTTCTTTTTCTTAGTCCTATTCCTTTTCTCTCCTTTTCTACCTTATTGTACCTCAACACAACACATACACATGCACGCAAAGGGTGAAAAAAAAAAAAGAGAAAAAAGAGGAGAAGAAGAGGTGATGTCAGGATAAACGTGGGGAATTTTCGAGTGCAAAAAGAAACAGGACAAACCTGCTTATACATCCCAAAGATAGAATATATCTTTTCCGGGAAGATCTCTTTTTCAGCAGCAACATCTTCAAACACAAGCTTTTTAGTAATTAGCTTTTACTTTCCTTTCTGCCTTCCTAAAGCATTTGCTTCTTCCCACCCATTACTTCCTTCCACCAGAAGGCAGGAACATAGAACATAGCAATTGTAGCCAAAATTGCAAAGTTGGAAATTTAGCATTTTTAAGAAAACAGCTTTTGGTATATGTGTTTCTATATTTCAATTCCTTCATTTTTAAGGATGTCTGGGGCAGTGAGCAGAATGGTTTTTCATACTTGGTTAATGATCCCACTGAAGTTTGGTTCTCTGATTTCTCTTGAGGTATCGCAGGGTGGTGTAATGAGCACTGTCTTCAAAGAATACTGTGGTAGGGGTTATGGGTTCCTATGTGTTGGTATTGCTGCATGAACAGCACTGATAACAGATATATATGTTTATTAAAAAAGCTATTTTTCTAACTAAAAAATGATGTAATGATGCTTGTATTAAAAATGAGACAGCAGGCCCCAAATAGTGTCACTGGTGCTAATCCCCGCATCAGCAAACCGAAAACTTAATACCTAACCTAACTGCAGTCTGAACTCCCCAGGAATGTGACCTTGAACCAGCCAACCTGAAATTTCCGGGTCAGCACTAGGAGGTAATCTGCTGATAAACCCCTTCTGTTTCTTTTAGGAGGGCAACCTTGCCTAAAACAATGCATTCTTTGTTAATAATTTCCTTTTCTCGGTTCCCTCTCTGCCTTTAGAAACCTTTCCTTTTTTTTTTTAAAGATTTTTTTTTCTTTTTTAAGATTTAAGATTTTATTTATTTATTTGAGAAAGAAAACATGAGTAGAGGAGAAGGGCAGAGGGAGAAGCAGACTCCCCACTGAGCAGGGAGCCTGATGATAGACTTGATCCCAGGACCCTGGGATCATGACCTGAGCCAAAGGCAGATGCTTGATCAACTGTGCCACCCAAGCACCTCTAATAACCTTGCCTTTTTAACAGCTCAACAGAACTTCTTTTTACCTACTAGTTTGGATGCTGCTTGATTCATGAATTGTTAAATAAAGCCAATTTGATCCATTTATTCAGTTGAATATTTGTTATTTAACACAGTGTGTATAAAAATTAACAACATAGACTAAGAAAAATCTGGTGGTGCGTGCTGCCTGGGCTCAGTAGATATTCGCTGAGTGAACGAATGAATGAATGAATGAGATTCTATCCTCAAACACACTCCAGAAAAAACCCAGTCTCTTCTTCTACAATAAAATTTGGGAACTGGAGCATTTATCGAAAACACAGTTTTCCAGTCTCTTCTACTGGACATTCTGATTTATGTGGTCAGTATGGGGTCTAGGGATCTGTATTTTCCATAGGTGTCCCAGATGAGTCTTAGAGCAAGTTTTGGGAGAACTGCATTGGGAAATTCACCCCAGTCAGCTAGAGCCCTTCCCACATGCAGTGGAGGACAGCTAGATTTAGTAACAGAAAAATCCTGTCAATCAGAGGAAGCATAATTCTTTAGCAAAGATGCTGACTGTTAATAATGAAAATTAGTCCAAACACTAATTAAGATTAATGCAAATGGTCCCTCATTTAAGGGCACTTTGCTTATATCTGTCTTATTACACTTACTGTAATCTGCTTCATACTATGCTTATTTATATGTGTATTTTATCTCCTTATGAGAGTATGGTAGGAAATAATCTTATAAACTTAACACATTTTTTATATACTTCAGTGACTATGGGGGTACTTTTAACATATTTAAAATGTGGTATAGGAAATACTAAAACATTATTTCACTTGCATCAGGTATTTGTTATAATTTAGTTTTATGGAAAAGTGGATTACACATCAGTTAGGATTCTCGACAAGGAACCTCCCCTGTCCATGCTCTCAGATTCTCCTGGCACTGGTGTGGGGTGCAAGACAGGGGTGGGGGTTGAAGGGATGAGGTCTGGATGCTAATCAAAAGGTTCAAGTTCCTTTTCTTTCTTCTTTCTCTTTTTAGAAACATGTTTTTATTTATTTTATGTAGGCTCCATGCCCAACATGTGGCTTGAACTCACGACCCTGAGATCAAGAGTTACTTACCAGCCATGTAAGCCCCAGGTCCAAGTTTCTTGAATGCACTAATTTGCTATGGTGTTGTGTTAGGCTTTCCTCAAATAGTTTCCTGGGATTCTCCATGAGAAGAGAGCTCCGGGGTGAAATATGTTTGGAAATGCTGTGTCCTATATAGCCACTTAGGATCAATAGTGTATGCTGGCATGAGGAAAGGAGAAGGCAGGCATTAAAGAAATATCTTGAATTTTGTTGAATTCTTTTATAAGATGCCATACATTTTGGAAAGTGTTTGCTTTTGCATTTGCACAAGAAAGAGTATGCCTAGATCACTGGTTTTCAAAATGTAGATCCAGGACCAGCAGCATCAGCATCACTTGGGGACTTGGAAGAAAAGCAAATTCTTGAGCCTCACTCCAGTGGCACTGAGTCCGAAACTGGAGATAGGGCCAAGCCCTGTAGGTTTTAACAAGCCTGCTGAAGTTTGGAAACCACTGCTCTGCACGCAATAACTTTCTTGGTGTTCTGAATACAGCAATAAAATTGTGCATCAGGAAGTGAATCATTTCAAAATGTTAACGAGTGTGATATTCATCTGCTGTGTTTGTTAGCAATGCAGATTTCTGGGCTCCCATACCACCTACAAGATCAGCATTTCAGGGAGTGGAGCTCAGAACTCTTGCGCCTCTCACCAGCCCCCCTGGTGACAGTGCTGCAGCTAGTTCTGAGAGCTGGCTTCCCCAGAGTTCACACAGATTTGCAGGAGCCACTCCTGGGTACCTTTGATATTTGGATTTGAATAATCAAAAGTTAAGGGACTCAAGTCTCTGAGAGGAGGCCAGAATACAGGAGGATATAAGGATGCTGCGTCAACCGGCCTCCTCTTTATTAAAATGAAGGCATAAATTCTATGGGTTACAGAGCATACCTGCTTATTGAGGAATGAAGGAATAATTTATAAAGTTTGGATTTACATAAAGTGGAGCCTTCTTGATTCTTAGACATTTACTCAATTCTTAGCACCCATACTTGGGTCATTTGGAGAATCTTTCTCAGAAAGTAATGATCCCCGACATAAAGGTGTCCCGGGTCAGTAGAATAAACCTTTGGATGCTGGCTGGCCAGGCAGAACAATTCTCCCAGCTAACTATGTGACAATAGGAGTTTGCTGGACAGAATGCATTAGCCCCCTTGTAAGCCCTTAACACCTTTGGAGGCAACTCTGAAGAAATTAAGGGGTGTGACGTTATCCTGGGCCTATTTTAAAGGATATTAAGGCCACCGAAGAAACTGTCCTTCGTGGCCTATCTAGTAGGAAGTGTTCTGAGATGGAAGTCTTGGTGAAGCTAACCTAAACATTGTTAAGCATTTTTGGATAAACAAACTTGAGATTAAATCGAGGTTTTTCAGGACACCTGGGTGGCTCAGTCAGTTAAGCGTCTGCCTCCAGCTCCGGTCATGATTCCAGGGCCCGGGGATCAAGTCCTGCATTGGGCTCCTTGCTCAGCAGGGAAACTGCTTCTCCCTTTGCCTGCCGCTCTCCCTGCTTGTGCTCTCTCTCTCTCTTTCTCTGACAAATAATTAAAATCTTAAAAAAAAAATAAATTGAGGTTTGTTGAGCAAAGGGGAAAAAAAAAGAGGGGCAAACCAAGAAACAGACTCTTGACTGTAGAGAACAAATTGATGGTTCNGGGGGGCTGCTGGTGGTGGGAGGGGTTGGGTGAAATAGGTGATGGGGATTCAGGAGGCCACTTGTTGTGATGAGTACCGGGTGCTGTATGGAGGTGTTGAATCGCAGGTGTTGTACACCTGAAACTAATACTACACTGTATCTTAACTAACCAGAATTTAAATAAAAGCTTAAAAAATTAAACCGAGGTTCGTCTGTATAGAAAAGTCAAGAGTTCAGCTACTTAGGTATTTCCAATGCTATTTTGAGAATAGGAAATATAAAATCAGGTATTTTTGAACATACAGTGCATGGTTATGTACTAATACATACTCATGACCCATGCCACTTTTCCTTTTCCTTTTTTTAAAAAATCTTTTATTTATTTATTTGACAGAGAGAGATAGAGAGAGAGACAGCAAGAGAGGGGATACAAGCAAGGGCAGAGGGAGAGGGAGAAGCAGGCCTCCGGTTGAGCAGGGAGCCTGATGTAGGGCTCAATCCCAGAACCCTGGGATCATGACCTGAGCTGAAGGCAGATGCTTAATGACTGAGCCACCCACGCACCCTCGTCTTGTGTTTTTGACCTTAAAAAAGGTAAGCCACCAACTTTAAGTGGAATATTCTATAATGAGGAGAGCTAAGTTCTACATTAAACTGCCTGGCATTGCCATCATTCTGACAACTGGATAAAAAGCTGTATTTAGGAAATGAAGGAATATATGATGTTCCAGAATTTTCAGTTCAGACCCAATTAAAAATTAAAGGAGTCCTTGAATATACTTCAAACATTCTTAAAATCTTTTTAAAATTTAAAAACATACGTCATCACCATCACACTCATAAATAAATACTGTGTATCTAATTCTCATAGGGTAGGAAGTGCCAAGCCAGTGACAGGAAAATATTTTGGGTTATTAACAAAGTTTTTCTTCCCTCGAAATTTTTGCATTTTCTGTCCTTTTTCCTACAGCAGGCAGCTGAATTTTTCCGCTTTCATTACCTCGGGGAAAGGACAAGCAGAAGCTTGCAGTTAACAAAAGGAGTCACATTCTTAGCATTCGATTTTCAAAGGCCTATATTTGAGCATTGTGATTTGGAAAAACAAAAAAGAAGGACTGGCTTTGGTGTTCCTCATTTGCATAAGATACCTAGACCAGAGAGGGAGAGAATGGAAGGGACTTCTTGCCCTCCCTTTTCCCTAGGAAGCAGAATCTGGGGGAAACCAGAAACTCTTTAACTTCATCACATCTGCAAAGACCTTATTTCCAAATAGGGTCACATTCTGAGGTTGTAGGGGGACATAAATTTTTACCAGCTACTAGCCTACTATACCACTCAAAATGTATTAGAAGAGATTTCTATTTCCCCTGTGGATTATAGAAATACTAACATGGAGGGGGGCCTGGGTGGCTGAGTCATTAAGTGTCTGCCTTCAGCTCAGGCCATGATCCCAGAGTCCTGGGATCGAGCCCCACATTGGGCTCCCTGCTCTGCTGGAAGCCTGCTTCTCCCTCTGCCACTCCCCCTGCTTGTGTTTCCTCTCTCGCTGTATCTCTCTCTGTTAAATAAATAAATAAAATCTTAAAAAAAAGAAAAGAAAAGAAATACTAACATGGAAACAGAATAACAAATGTCTTCATCCTTTTTCCTGTAGACATTGTTTTCCTCGGCTAAATTGAGGAATGTTCAAAGAAAAAGTCTACAGAGGGGCCGCATCAGGACTCGGGTCTTCCTGGTAGAGCAATTCAGCTGGGTTCCAACGGGGAAATGAGGTGGGTTGATGTAACTTCGGTGGGAAGTCCTCTTTGTATGACCATCTGCTTATAACACAAGAGACGGAAAGCTAGCAAATTTCTAATCCGGAAATGCAGAATTCTTCTTAAATAAGAATCTAGAGGTAGTGAATAAATGCTATAGTATCTGAGAATTTGATTCTACTTTAACATTTCATTTTTACTACGGAGTTAGCACTCCATTTAAAATGGACATAAATGGTTTCTAAGTGAGGGGCCTCACCTTTTTGTAATCCAATTCCCTCGGTATTTACCCAGATGTATTTTCCCAAGTATCTGAGTGTTTTAGTTGAAAAAGTGAAAGGTCTGTCTTTTTTTGGTTTGTCATTCTTGCAACAAATACTGCTCTAATGATTCCTTAAGACTTTTTTTTTCTTGGTTTCTAGCCTGTTTGATTGTATCTGTGACAGTTCTAAGAAGAAAAATGGGTTAGTGATACATGGCAAAAACATATGGAAATCGTATGGGAATTATATCAAATGGTATAACTCAGGGGAAAAATTGTTCATTTCCATATTGAAGTTTATCAGCAAGGATCAAAGTTATTATAAAAATGGTGCAATAGATGTCCATCAACAGATGAATGGATAAAGAAGATGTGGTATATATATACAATGGAATATTATGCAGCTATCAAAAGAAACGAAATCTTGCCATTCGCAACGACATGGATGGAACTGGAGGGTATTATGCTGAGCGAAATAAGTCAATCAGAGAAAGACAATTATCATATGATCTCTCTGATATGAGGAACTTGAGGGGCAGGGTGGGGGGTTGTGGGGGGTAGGGAGGGAAAAATAATGAAACAAGATGGGATGGGGAAGGAGACAAACCATAAGAGACTTCTAATCTCATAAAACAAACTGAGGGTTACTGGGGGGTGGGAGGGTAGGGATAGGGTGGATGGGTTATGGACATTGGGGAGGGTTTGTGCTTTGGTGAATGCTGTGAAAGATGTAAGCCTGATGATTCACAGACCTGTACCCCTTGGGCAAATAATAAAAATAAAATTAAAAAAAAAAGGTGCAATAGATTTTGACAAATGTGTGACAAATGTTTCATTCTCTGAAAACAAAATAAGGATTGCATCCAGAAGCTCTCAAAAAATAGTAAATATTTAAGTAAATAATTAAGGAAAAGTCCCCCCCTTCCATTACAAAAAGGTTTTTTATTTGGCAATATACTGTTAAGTTGTAAATGATCCCTCTGAAAATAATTTTTAGTTGTGGGTTTTTCTTTTATTTATATGCTAAGATACTGTATTTTATGTGATTGTAAATATGCTTAATGCTGCTTATTCAAATATGCATGAGATTTACATATTCTGAAAACCAACTTTCTGACTTAATTTAATTAGCATTAAACAGAATATAAACATGAATATCTTAAAAACGAACAGCTAGGGGAACACAAATTATCCAGATACTATAAAATGAGAAGAAAAAAAAGACCAAACCCACAGCTGGTGAAGGGAATTCAGTAATAAGATGCAAGAGAAATAACTGCATTTCATCATTTTTATCACCGGGGCCCTAAAGGTGGTGGTAAAATTCTGTTATCCTTCCCAGGATATTTCAGCTTACTCTCCCGTGGAGAGCAACAGCATGTCAGCTGACCATTGTTGAGGTTTTGACCAGAGTTCAATTTTTTTTCTTTCTTTTTTTAAAATTTTTAAAAAAATTTTTGGATTTGTAGATGATTGCAACCAATACAGTGTCAGAGTTTCTTATGGAAATAAACACATTTGGCAATAAAGATAATGGAGTTTGTTAGCAAGTGAGCATGTTGGCATACCATATGGAACACTTGATTCTAGTTTATTTCTACTGATGCTACTATTTCAAATGCATTCCTTATTTTCTGCTCACTTGGCTATTTATTGGTCAGTGGTTCTCAAGTGGTTCTATATCTCAAGATATAGTGTGCACCGGAATGACTTGAAGAGCTTGTAGAAACATTGTTGAGCCACTGGCAGAATTTCTGATTTGATCAGGCCGTGCCGGGGCCTGAGAACTTGCATTCCTAACACCTTCATGGCTAATGCTGAGGGGTTTGGTCCAGAACTATGCCGGGAGATCCGCTGGTCTAGATGAATTTCAGGAGAGGTATATTTCTGATATGATATTGGGAAGAGTTTAACATGGTTTTGTTACATAGACATGTTTTCAAAAGAAGAGATTATGATTTCACCCATATTTCGAAAACTGGACTTGGGGGTTTTCAAATGTTGGCAATGGTGAATAAAGAAGGTTTAAGATAGCATACTCTTTTTGGTTTAATAAAAACATTTTAATATTAATTGCTTTTCAAATATCACTTGTATTTTTTTTTTTTTAAAGATTTTATTTATTTGACACAGAGAGAGATCAGATCACAAGTAGGCAGAGAGGCAGGCAGAGAGAGAGAGAGGAGGAAGCAGGCTCCCCGCTGAGCAGAGAGCCCGATGCGGGCCTTGATCCCAGGACGCTGAGATTGTGACCTGAGCCGAAGGCAGAGGCTTTAACCCACTGAGCCACCCAGGAGCCCATCACTTGTATTTTTAATAATTAGTATTTTTGATTAAACAAAATGCTGTTCATTTTCATATGCCAAGGTTAAGGTCTTTATATACACCTATAGTTAGAACTTGAGTTATTTCATCTGTGACCTGAATATTTTATTTTTATGAATGAATTCCCTGTTCATGTCAGAGGTCCTTAAGACAACAAATTAGCAAAATTTTCAGAACAGATTGCTTATACTATTTTGACTCAACTTGCTTCACACTTTCCTTCATACACACAGACCAGGATTTCCCTGTTTTGAAGTCCAATCAAATATAAACAATTCCTGGGATCGAAGTAAAATATGTAAACTCTACGATAACTACTGAATATAGAGCTCAATAATCTGATCTGCACAGATTGATTGCCTGATATATCTACCTATCTATATATATACATGCAAATTTTTATACATGTAATTCACTTAATTCTCACAACAAATTTATATTATCCCAATCTCACAAATAAGGAAAATGGGACTGAGCCAAAAAGTGATTTGCCCAGGTAACAACCGATAGAAAGAGGCACTTCTAGGATCTGAGCCTGAACTTTCTGATACCTGGTTGAGGAATCTTTCAACAATTCTGTTTCTATTTAAAGAGAAATCAAAGAAGATAAAGAAAATTCATCATTGCTATTGTGATTATTTTTGTAAACTACTGACAATATAATAATTTTACATGAGTGAATTTGGAGTGCTAATTGGGGGAAATTAATTCCAACTCAGGATTAAATAGTTTTTTAGGAGATTTCTGTTTTAGTCAATGACAGGGATTAGGAATCTTTTGCTTTTTAAAAATTATAAAACCTTTTGCAAAGCTAATGTTATGGACACTGTTTTCATTGAAAGTCTACATGTGCACAAATATACAGCATTTTATAGTTTCCAGGGAATTCACAGAACCCCCTGAAGATTTTCTTGAACCTCAGAGTCTACTGACCATAAAATATAAGCAACTATTCTAGGATACACAGCCCAAGGGCGCAGTAGGGGTAACAGGTATCTATTGAGTACTAGATAGAAATTAAAAGCAACTGCTTGGGGTTTTTTTTCTCTGGAGGTGAAGATAATAAAATCTTTTTAACAACCAGTTTATAAACTCAATGAGGTGTGCTAAATGATAATTAAAGTCTAATGATGGACTTGGTTTGAGAGAGAAAAGAATAAAGGAAAAGACAAGCATGAAATAGAAGGGGAAGTTGAGAGACTGAAAAAAGGGATGGGGATCGTTATAGGGGCAGAAAGGAAGTGAGAAGGGAGACACGTGGAAATGATGAGATGGAAGGAGAGAGAATGGCTCCTGGATCCACGGAGAGTTGAAAAAACACTGGGAGGGAGAAAAAGTGAAAGAGGTGGAAAAAGAAGAAAGCATGATGGATGGATACATCTCTAAACAGATTTTTATTCTGATTGGTATTGTTTTCGCAAGAGTTAAGCCCAAGCTTGTCATCAGAATTCAAATTCTATGTATAAAAAATAGGCCTTAATATTTTCCCTGTTCTACCTCTCTATTAAAAATTCACCGGGGTAATTAATCAGGTTAACTAATATAATTAAGGTGCAAAATATACAAATCTACACAGTTTACTCCCCTCCCCCAAATAAACTATAATTACATTTTCAGGAGATGTGGGAAATCTTATGCCCCTCCTGACTATCCCATAATCAATAGGATACGCGCACAGCCACCCACCCACACATACACACACATCTACTTATATAAATATATAACTGCAAAAGCAAGTGTATGGAAAAATATCATTCCTTCAAATATGAGCTGCTGTTTTAATAAGTAAGTAGACAAACCGTGGTTGTTCCTAGAAATACTTAAAGTGTTTAACTGACAAGACTTCCTAAAGTCACCAGGTGGGGACTCTGAGTCACTGAGAGTTAATAAGAATGCTTGCGGGGGGGCGGGGGGGATAAACAATAATAATAGCACCTATGGTAGAATTTGCAGAAGTTGCTGCGCTCCCTCTGCCCAAGCCCCTGGCAGTGTGACTTTGCAGCTCTTTTCATCAGGAAGAGGGGTCCATTTCACCCCTTGAAACAGGGCTGGACTTGTGACTTGCTTTGGCAAGGACGTGGGGCGAGTGTGCCATTTTTGAGCCTAGGTGTCAAGAGGCCTTGTATGCTTCCAGTTGATTCCTGGGTGCCATGTCTCTACTTCGAGAACAAGCTTGGCTTAGCCTGCTGGAGGGCCACTCTGGAGCTGAGATAACCAGAGTTATCTCAGCCGAGGGCCCAGGCATGACGACAAAGCTGATCCACAGATAACCGTGGATGCATGAGAAAGTCCAACTGAGCTGAGAAGGGCAGGGCTGCTCTCCGCCGAGGTCAGCCCGGTTGTTGACCCACAGAATGGTCAGCTAAATAAATGATTAGTTCTTATGTCACTAAGTTTGTAATAATAATAGCTCGTTGATACACAAGTTAACATTTACTGAATGCTAATTATGTGTCAAGTACTGGGCTGAGCATCTTAGATACAGGAATCTTTTGAATCTTTTGAAGACTGGGTGGACACAGATACTTTTATTATTCTTATTTCACAGAGAAGAAAACAGCCATTTTTACCCTCTTCATAGCCAGAATTGAAATCCAGATCTCCTGAGCCTGATCTCCACACTCCAATGTCATAGTGCCTCCATCTGAATTTGCTGGCTGGTAAATCCTGAGAAACTTGAGTAACTAAGTATTATCGCTCTGAGGATTGTTACTTTTGTTACTTGGTTTCTTTAAATTTAGCACTAAAGCAAGAGCTCCCAAACTTTTTTTTCACTGAGAAACTACTTTTGGCGGCGAATTTCCTGTCCCACCAAGTTTTTTCCTGCTTCCTGCCAACATTACCATTGGTGGGAAGCTCTCAATCCACTCTCTCTATCTGAACTGCATGAAGCTTGAGAGGCAAGTGTCTGGCAGTGGCAGAACACTTCTTTTTTCTTTTTTAAAAAAATTTGTTCAGTATTTAGGTATTTAACAAGATAGAATATACATATTTTATATTATATATAAAATATACTTACATGTATTTTATATTAATATGTGCTTATATAAAACATATATTTATTTATATATTTATATATACTTTATATTTATACATACTTAAAAATACATATATATTTTCAAAGAAGAAAACACGTATGTATACCCATCCAAATCAAAGGCAATTTTAGCTTAAGCTCACCAGTTTAGAAAGTGTGTTTTGAGTTAACCTCCATCACCTAGATAAACAATGTTCCAAATTGAGAAGTTTAACTCCTTCAAAGTGATGCCTTAAAAAGTCTCTACTACTTGAGGGAGTGAAAATATCAAGTCCTCTTCAGTGTATTATTTATGCAGCACTTCAAATTGTTATGCATGTCTTTGTCCTCCAAAAATAGTACCTTATTTCTCCATGAGTGAGAAATCTCATTATTTTACATTATTAACCAAAGCTTATTTTCCTGGTGAGTCAAATCCAGCCAACTGAAGTTCTTTTATAAATTTGTGTTTTTGAGGCTTCAGAATTTTGAACAAAATTCTAACCGAAAGCCAAGTTTTCCAGATATTCTAGCTGGCTGGAAGCCCCACTTGTTGACTTAAAGAGATTATAAATATGATTGTTGGTTAATTAACAGGTAAGCTGGACTTATTGTTTGTTCTTTTCTAGGAGGTCTCATTTGTCCTTCAGAACTGTTGTAAGCAAAAGATAAGAAAGGACAATAGATGTTAACACTTAACTAGCACCTGCTCTACGCCTGCTTTCTTCTAATCCCTTACATATAATCTTTCCAACTTCTCTTGTTGTTGGGTCAATTTCCAAACCCTTTTCTAACATGAGAAAATGGAGGCAAAGAGATGCTAAAAAACATTCTCAAGGCTACATCGTTGGTTCTCATTGTATCCGGGTTCAAACCTGACAATCTGGCAGCAGAGCCCATATTCCCAGTTTCAGAGCCCCCTTGAGGGTAAGACGGTAACTGGACCAGTTTGCAGGATAAAAACCCTAACGATGTGCACAATCACCACTTTCCTGAAATATTGGCTTTGAGACTAATACGTGGAAAAGAATGGATATTTTAAGCTAATAAAAGAAATGTAAGATTTCCTTAAGTGACTTCTATTTTGTATTTCAATTTAGTTTTCTCTTTCCCTTTTTCTCTTCTCATTATGAGAGGTCTCAGCGACTTCACCTTTGGGGCTTCCGCCCAGAGTCCTGCGGTCACTATGGGTGCTTCACTCACCGCAGTTGTCCTCATCTGCCTGGTTGCCACAGTCGTCCACACCGTTGCAATGAAGCAGCTGAGGCAGGCACTTGGTGATATTCCCACAGGGGAAGTAGCCGAGTGAGCACTTGACATCCTGCCCACTCCCAGGAACCACTGGTGAGGAGTGAGGAGAGAAGGTTAATACAAAGACATTTAAAAAAGTGGTTTCCTTCCAGTATCCTAAAACTTGTAGTCTCATTCTGGTGGGCACAGCCCTCTATATGGGAACCCCACCTTGCTTACTAGCCTGATGCCAACTATTTTCCAAGAACATACATGCTATTGGGACATTCTTTTCCATGTCCCCAGAAGATGCCAGGATACTCCTTTCTTTGCCTTTTATCATTTCTCATGCTGTTTCCCACATGGAATGTCTCCCCCCCCGCCCTCGCCAGCTCCCCCCACATGAATCCTTTTTCTATAAAATGTCTGCCATACTTTATAGTTTAACTCAATTCCCTTCTTTTTCAAAAATCTCTCAGCCAGTCATTTAAAAAATCAGGAATTTATTGTGTTCTTACTCAGAATCAGGGCTGATTTGGTACTAGAGGAAGAAGACACAGAGAACATCAGGAAAGTACATGAGCCTGCTCACTCACGGATTGGATAGTTCCTATGTGTGAGGCTCTGTGCAAGATATTGTGCAAACCGCATTGAATGAAGCGAAGTTCTGCCCTTTTCAGATGCATTTAAGTAACATGCATTTAAGTAACATGAATTATGTCTTTTATGGCTTAATAACTAATTTCTTTTTAGTATTGACTAATATTCCATTATCAGAATGTATCCACCGAAGGACAACTTGGTTGCATCCAAAGTTTGACAATTATGAATGAAGTTGCTATAAACATCCACATGCAGGTTTTCGTGGGGATATAAGTTAACTCTACCACTTTAAAACCTCAGATTTATATAAACGTTAAAGATTATTGGAGACTTCAAATGTAATTCTGTTGCTTATTATCCTTATCAAATTTGTACATGCTTGGAACTTTCTAGAATATTGTCAATTATAAGAAATAAGAAAAGAATAGTTTGAACTGTCAATAGCATTTATTTTATAAAGATGTATTTGTAATTGTCATCAAGACATGAATAAAAGTGACTATTTTCTTTGTAAGATGCAGCAGGACATTTTAAGAATGGCAAGTGACATTTTTATAGAGAAGGAATCTAGCTATGTAAGGTTTTGACTGTACTTAGTTGTTTTAGAGCACATCATTTGAAGAAGGAAATAGTCAAATCTATGCGGTAATGAGCTATGTTGTAAATAGTATTCTCACTTGTAAAATTATTTTAAAATTATCAATATTTTTTCAACAAATTGATTGAAATGAAGTCAAAGGATTTGTATACCACAAGATGTCACTGGTAGAACACCACACATTTCAGAGACTTCAGGTGTACATAAAATAAGATTAATCTGTGTTGATACTGACCTTTGATATCTTTATTAATTTCTTAAGAACAAAATTTAAAATTCAAGGGTTTCAGGGGCATCTGGCTGGGTCAGTTGGTAGAGTATGAGACTCTTGATCTCAGGTTCATTAGTTCGAGCCCCACATTGGATATATAGCTTACTTAAAAAAAAACAAAATCAAGGGTTTCAGAAAAATTCTTTGATGAATTGTCAGCCTTTAGCCACAGTTACCTTTTGAAGATATTTTAACTAGACATACCTGCCTGTGTTTTCATGCTGCTATTTTGGACCCTGAGATCATGACCTGAGCCGAAGTTATATGCTTAAATGACTGAGCCACCCAGGCGCCCCCAGTCCATTTATTTAAAAAAAATAGTTTTTATCTTAAATGATGACTGCCAATAACTATTTAAGATATTTTAAAACAAAACAAAAATATCAGTCATAGCAGATGATTGTAAATACATGGGGCAATTTCAGAACTATATATTCACATATGTATGTTGAACAATAGTATGTATAGTTTGATCTTATTTATATAAAATAAAGGCTGTATTTTACTTGTATTTATTAAATGCTGATGTATTCACAACAAATCATCAACAGTGGTCATCTTTGGGAAATGGGACCAATATTTGCAAGACAAAGGGGAGATTTTACTCTGCATTTTATATCTTCAAGAAAATTTGGACTTGTTTTTTTATAAGTGAGTACTCCTTTAGTAATAAAAATAATATGAAGTTATTTACAGGCAATTCAAATGTGTAAAAATTTGGTTTCTTAGCTATAGATTAAACACCTCATTTGTAATAATAGTTTTCTTTAGACCGTTTGAAACGAGGTAGTATAGGGTCAGTGGTTCCCAATCAAGAATGATTTGTTTGCCGTACCCCAGGGATCAAATTGATCAAAATTTATTTTTTATTCCCATGACTTGGAGGTGGGAGGGGCTGCTATGGGCATCTAATAGGTAGAGTCCAGGGATGCTGATAAATATCTCACAATGCACAGGAAGACTCCCTCAAACAAAGATTTATCTGTCCTAATGTCAATAGTGCCCAGGTTGAGAAACCCAGGACTTGGCATTGTTGAAGAATCAATGGGAAAGCACTCCTTGCTTGCAGACTACTGACATGAACTCACTTGCAGAACAGGCAATAAATTACTTAATTAATACTTAGTGGCTGTTCATCTTCTCGTGGAGACTTTCCAGCTGATTTTAAGAGACTTTAGAAATAGATAGACATTGCCAAACAGAGGGACCAGTGTAGCTCTTTATCTCTGGATTGGTTTTGTTTTGACAATTGGGAAAGCGCCTGCACATTGTGATGTCCACTAATGTCTGGGAGGACGATCATGGTCATTAGAAGGAATAATTTCTTAGCTACAAGGATTATTAAACAATGGATTAGGTTACTAAGATGGTCTCTGGAGGTTCTGAAAACTGGATAGATAATTTAAGTATATGCTACCAAAAGTAAAAAAATCAGCCACAGAACATTTTCAGGCCTCTTGAACCAGTTCCATGATTCTATGAATAACAAAAGAGATGTTTAAAAGAAGGTATTATTTAAAAGGACATTTTAGATTTCAAGTTTGAGAGCTTGAGATGTGTGCGTTCTGTATATACACACACAAAAAAAATCTTGAAAAAAAATTCAATCGTTTATATCACAATAAAATTGAAAAAAATAGCCAAAAAAAAAAATCATTTGCTCTGGCAAAATCCAGGTACTCAACAGCTGTTAGTGATATTGTCTTAGCCCAGTTTCTCATTTTAAGTATTTTATTATGATTTTTCTTTAACTTACACTGCTCCAGATAAATTAAATTTAGTTTTCCAAGAATTATGCCTTTCTCTAGGTGGAGGGTATTAGGAACACACTTATTGTGGGGCACCTTGGGTGACTCGGTCACTTTAGTGCTCTGAGTCTTGATTTCGGCTCAGGTCATGATCTCAGGGTCATGAGATTGAACCCTACCAAGGCTCTGAGCTGGGTGTCAAGCCTGCCTGGGATTCTCTTTCTCCCTCTCCCTCTGCCCCTTCTACCCACTCCCCTGCCCTCCATACATGTGTAATCTCTTTCTTAAAACAAAAACAAAGATTGCACTTGTCATGATGAGCACTGAGTAATATATAGAATTGCTGGATCATTATACTGTACACCTGACAGTAATATAACACTGTATGTTAATTATACTTGAATAAAAAATAAAATACTAAACTAAAATAAAATACCAACTAAAACAAACAAACCATTCTTCCAATAACAACAACAAAGAATTATGACTTTATCGTTGCCTGTCTTAATTCCAGTCTGACTTAAGGCCTTACACAGAACTGACCCAAGGACAGACTGTTTGCAATCCCCAAATGTGTCATGCACATTGGTGTTTCCTACCAAAAAATGGCGGTAGATAGGCCTGGGTGGCTCAGTTCTTAAGTGTCTGCCTTAGGCTCAGGGTCCTGGAATTGAGCTCCACATTGGGCTCCCTGCTTGGCAGGAAACCTGCTTCTCCCTCTCCCACTCCCCATGCTTGAGTTCCCTCTCTTGCTGTGTCTCTCTCTATCAAATAAATAAAATCTTAAAAAAATAATCAGTGTTTTCCTTATTTACCTGCCAATATCCTATACTTTAATATAGGATTCACATATCACCTTCCTCTGAAAGCTTCTATTCTCTAGGCTGGATAGTATATTTCTCTGTTTTCTTAGCATCCTGTACATATCCCATTTCAACAGCCCGCTGTTGCACTATATTGTAATTGTTATCCACATATGTCTCTTCTGTCAGCATTCTGGGAGCAGAGAGACTGTGTCTCAAAACATAGTCATACATCTTGTGCTTAGCATGGTGGTATAAGATGACGATCAATACTTATGAATGAATGAATGAATGAATAAATGAATGAGTGAATGAGGATAAATGATATGTAGTGAATTGGAATTAACTGGAGATGGACTGGATTTTCATTAGCATTATCTACTCATTCTCACCAGCTTAATAGTTCATGCCCTATTTCACTCATAACCTCTCTATATCATTAACCTAGGACATGCCATTAAAAATAACTTCCCATAAAAACCAAGATAAAAGAACCTAGAAAAACTAAGCAAAATATGTTATATTTTAATTAAGGTCGTGTCTTTCATATCTTTCCATTAAATTTCATCTGATTTTTAAAAATTTTGGCTTACATAGCAACTTCTTACTAGACATGTCTCCTGAGGCAAGAGAAACAAAAGCAAATATGAACTATTGGGACTTTATCAAGATAAAAACTTTTGCATAGCAAAGGAAAAAATCAACAAAACTAAATGGCAACCTATGGAATGGGAGAAGATCATGCAAATGACATATCTGATAAAGGGTTAGTATCCAAAATATATAAAGAACTTCTCAAACTCAACACCCAAAAATAAATAATCCAATTAAAAAATGGCAGAAGACATGAATAGACATTTTTCCAAAGAGGACATTAAGATAGCCAACAGACACATGAAAAGATGATGAACATCACTAATCATCAGGGAAATACAACACAAAACTACAATGATATATCACCTTACACCTGTCAGAACAGCTAAAATTTGCAACACAGGAAATGACGGGTGTTGGTGAGAATGCAGAGAAATGGGAACCCTCTTGCACTGATGGTGTGAATGCAAACTGGTGCAGCCACTCTGGAAAACAATATGAAGTTTCCTCAAAAAGTTAAAAATAGAAGTAACCTACGATACAGCAATTGCATCACTAGGTGTTTACTCAAAGAATACAAAAATACTGATTCAAAGAGATACATGCACCTGATGTGTATAGCAGCATTATCAACAATAGCCAAATTATGGAAAGAACCCAAATGTCCATCAACTGATGAATGGATAAAGAAGTGGTATATATACACACAATGGAATATTACTCAGCCATCTAAAAGAGTGAAATCTTGTCATTTACAACAACGTGGATAGAGCTAGGGAGTATTATTATGCTAAACAAAAAAAAATCGGAGAAAGACAAATGCCATATGATTTCACTCACGTAGAACTTAAGAAACAGAACAAATGAATGTAGGGGGAAAAAAAGAGAAGCAAACCAAGAAATAGACTCTTTACTCTAGAGAACAAACTGATGGTTGCCATGGAGAGGCGGGGGAGTTTGGAGGAGGATGGGCTAAATGGATGATGGGGATTAAAGAGGACTTGTTATCATGAGCACCGGGCATTGTATGTAAGTGATGAATTGCTAAATTCTATATTGAAACTAATATTAGACTGTATGTTAACTAAATAGAATTTAAATAAAAATTTGGAGAAAGAAAAAAAAATGTTGGCTTATTTGTGGAGTCTTAGAGCTTGGTGGGATAAAGTTTGAAAATAATGGCTGAGGTTTTTTCTTTCCTGAAATTTTTTTGTTGCATGGGCTCTTTACTTATTTCAGTGATATTCATTGTTTCATGAGGTGGGCAAGTATAGTTGAGAACCAAGAAATACATCCCTACTGGAATTAATTTACAACTTTTAGATGAAGCATTATTATTGAAAGCCTGGATTTCCATTGCAAGAGCCAACAATTTTTTAAAAACATTTATTTATTTATTTGAGAGAGAGAGATCATGGCAAGAGGGACAGAGGAAACGGGAGAGAAAGAATCTCAGGCAGACTCAGTGCTGAGTGTGGAGCTGGTCCTAGGGCTTGATCCCATGACCCTGAGACAGTGACTTAGCCAAAACCAAGAGAGGATGCTCAATTGATTGAGCCACCTAGGTGCCCCTGCAAGAGCCAGAACATTTCTTTTATACTCCAAAGGCTGACTTGTGTGGAGTACTTAGAACATCAAATTTATACATAAACCACAGAGAATGCATATGTAATGGTTAGTTTTATGTGTTAACTTGGTTAGGCTATAGTACCCATTTTTTCATTCCAATACTAATCTAGGCATTACTGTGAAGGCATTTTGTAAATGGAATTAACATCCACAATCACTTTAAAGGAAATTACCCTTGATAATGCAGGTGGGCCTCATCCAATCAGTTGAAGACTTTAAGAGCAGAAATTGAGTTTCTCTGAGGAAGAAGAAATTCTACATGTGGACCACAGTGTCAACTCCTTCCCAAGAGTTTATAGTCTGATGGATTTCAGACTTGACCAGATAGACCCCACAACTGAGTAAGCCAATTCATTGCAATAAATCACTCTATATCTATCAATCCATACATGTATATGCATACATACATACATATATATATGAGCATATATGCAAATAGTATGAACATAAAATCACCATATGTATGTGTGTGTGTATATATATATAGAGAGAGAAATACATATAAATAAAAAAATATATATCCTATATGGCTTCTTTATCTCTTGTAGAACCTTGACTGATTTAGCATATGACGAGGTGATTTTCCTGCCTCCCAAAGATATAAGGATTCATCAGAAGACAGGTGGAAATGGATTGGACGGAACCTCCATTCCCCTGGGCTAGGATCATATAATCTGGAGGGAAGATCAAAAAATAGTAGGAAATTATGCCCTAGGTGAGTAAAGAGATCACAAACTTCAATGAAACTTTTTCACCCCCCACCACATGGTTTAGTCTCAGTAGAAGAAAATGGAGATGTGCTTAAGGATAGAGACCCAAGGGCTCCTTTTTGCACTCTCATTTTATGAAACCCTGGACTGGAATGGAAGGGCGTCCTGGAATTTATAGCACTCCCTAGAGCGGACAGAAGTAGCCAGGAATGAGGTAGCCACCTGGGAGAGGTCTCACGAGGGGAAGGAGGAAGACGCAGATTGAAGGGCAGTGTGGGGGAGCAGATGCCTTCACAACAGATATGACAGGGATGGAGAACCAGGAACGAAGCATGCATGGTGTGGTTTCCTGTGTGAAAGATCCAGCAGTGGATCGAAGCCCCTCCCACCGGAGGCTACGGAACACTTAAGAAAGAAGTTGAAGATGACCGAAAAAGGTGGAACAAGGGCCTGAAAAGGACAAGATTTCTTTCCTCTTCTTTTGTTTTTTTAATTCTTTTTTTAAAGATGTTGTTCATTTATTTGACAGAGAGAGACACAGCAAGAGAGGGAACACAAGCAGGGGGAGTGGGAGAGGGAGAAGCAGACTTCCTGCTGAGCAGGGAGCCTGATGGGGGGCTCCATCTCAGGACCCTGGGATCATGACCCCGGGATCATGACCCCAGCCGAAGGCAGACACTTAAAGACTGAGCCACACAGGTGCCCCTGTTTTTAAATGGTTTTTAAGAATCAAAATTTTTGAGGTTCCAGGATAAGTGATCTTCAGTTGGGTGAGATGTTATTGTAAACATGTCTTAGGGCTTTGTACTATGCCATAATAACTATTCAGTAAGTATTTATTGAATGGATGCACATATTTCCCAACACAAAGAGTAGCCAAAGTTTCTGCATATTTCAAAGTTTCTAGCATATTTCTCAGATCATGACAAAAGTGTTGTCTTGACTACCCAATCAGCACATTTTATTCCTACTCACTGGTAGGACAGCAGTCAGTTTTATTGATTACTCTAATGGAGCAGCCAAGAAATAGAGATCCTAAATCAAGGGCAGTTGTATTTCTTAATAGCACCTCCATTCAGCACCATATTTCCATTCCTACTGTCTTGACTGATTCCAGTCTGTATTATGTCATGTCCAGGTAATAAATTTTTAGTGGTTTCCTTTTGATTACACTTTTAGCCTTATAGTTAAAGAGGTCCCAACTCTCCATAACCTAGTTTTTTAAACCTAATAATCCATTACTTTAATCTTTCTCTTGGATCTATAGTTCTTTCATGCTTTTGAGCACTTAGACTATGTGACACACGAGGCTAAGCACTTCACATGCCTTGCTTCATTTTATCCTCATGAAAACCCCATGAAGTAGTTATTAATATTACCATAACCTTACAGTTTAGAAGGTAAGGCATAGAAGAGTAAGTTGCATGGGATAGCAGAACTGGCAGTGGCCCAGAACTGATGCAGACCCAGGTCATGCTCCTTCCGAGCATGTGTTCTTAACATTGTGCCTCAACTCATTCCCCCATATTGACCTGCTTGTGAGCCCCTGAGAGGTCATTCATATTTCAGCCTTCCTTTTTTGGCTTATGACAGTGTCCCTATATATCTTCTTTTTCTAAATCTTACCCTTCATGATCAAGGTCAATTATACCTTCTGACTGATTTCCTTTTTGACTTCTATTCTGGGTGATCTGTCTCTTTTTTGAAATCTTTCCAGTGCAAGGAACAGATACTACTTTATCTGGATATTTTATGTTTTTGTTACCCTGGATGTTCTAAGATATTTCCCCACAAATGTTAAAAGATGAACATAATGCATCTAAATAGACATTTTCCTATTGTTTCTTGGCAGATGTGTTGGAGATGGCAACTTTATAAATTCAAACTCATGGTTCATATGGCACAATGATTTCCAATGAAGACAATGATTTCTTACCCTGGTTTCTCCTTTCTTCATATTTAGAGAGCAAATAAAAAATTTAAAAAAGGAGAAATACAATTCTCATGATCTTTCCTCTTAGAGAAGTTTCCAGAAATAAACAACTGAATTGATGAATCCTTGTGGAGAATTTTATATTTAAATGGCCAAGGTATAGGCAAAAGGAACCAGACAGAGCAAAGTGGACAAATATGCACCATTTATTCTGATATTTAGTATCAATACTGATGTTCAGTGGAGTTATATTTTATTCGTGGGTATGTCTCCAAATTGATGGGCAAATGTGGGCAAGTCACTCCCTCTTGCTGGATTTCAGGTTTCCTCACATGCTGAGAGAGGAGACAGTACCAGCTATTGTAATATTATTTGATTCTGGGTGGAAGATAAAATGTTAACAAAAATGTTTGAAAGTTCACTTTTCAAGAGGAAGTACTAGGAAGAGAAGATAAATGAAGAAAAATTGAGAAGAAATATAGAATGAAATTGAGAATTAGAGAATGGATCCAGTTAAATAGTGATTGGGAGGAGATAGAGGAATTTCTAGTTGCCTACTCATGATCTATTTCCCCCTTCCCTTTCATATTGGAATACACCCCCCCCCTTTTTTGGTGGTGACAATGTATTCGTACTGGAAAATGAGATGACAGGACTCAACAATAATGGTATTCCTATTCCCCACGTTCCCTGCTGCTTTGGCCGTTAGGCAGGCTATGTGACCAAATTCCTACCAATGAGATCTAAGAAGTAGAAGTCTTCTTGGTGGAATTTCTGGAAAAGCTATTGCTTTCCTGATTAAAGGGGAAAGATAGAGTTTCGTGTTAATCTTCCCTTCTTCCTGCTTTGAACGCGGATTTAATGTCTGGTGCTACAGTAGCCATCTTGGCATGCATTAGGAAATAAGCATTTAACACAGTAACCAATGCATAAAAGATGGTGGAGTGAAAGAAAGAGCTTAGGATCCTAATGGTATGGCCGAATAGCTGATTGAGCGTCAGCAGGCACTTACTTCTGGATGGCGTTCATGCAAGAAAAATAAACTCTTATTTGTTTAATCCATTGTTGCTTGGTCTTTCTCTTTGGGGCACCTCGAATGCATTTCTGATGCAGAGGGGATTGATGAAAATAGTGATGTAGACTCCCTACCCTGGAGGGGAGCCTGAGAACTATAAGTGTATCTAGGTAAAGGAAGCTAGGAAAGTGAAAATCATTGCCAACAGGTGAAGGCTAAGTGTGGGCTTAGGTTAAGGCGCTAGAAAGAACTTTGAGCCTGGGTGACTCAGTCAGTTAAGCATCTGCCTTCGGCTCAGGTCATGATCCCAGGGGTCCTGGAATCAACATCCTGGGTTCCCCGTTTACAGCCCTGCCTCTGGCTCCCTGTTCAGCACGATGGGAGCCCCCTTCTCCCTATACCCTGCTCATGTGCTCTCTCTCACACATAAATAAAATCTTAAAAAAAGAAAAAAGAAATGAGTTTGAAAGTCAGTCAGGGTAGATAAGTGTGATGTTTTTGTTTGAAAATTGGCGGAGAACAATGACGAGAACAAGTGAGATGAAAACAGGGAGTGTTCTGCAAGCCCTATCTTAAAGACAAAATGAGGTAATATGAGGAGACAATTTAACAGGAGATGAGCCCCCAAACATAGCATTTAGCTTTCCTCTGGTATATTTCTATGACAGCTTCTGTAACAGTCTTGTATTAAAAAATTTATTATTTTAGGTATATGTAAAAGCGTACCCTTGAGTCAGACAAACCCAAACTAAGGAATGTTCTGCAGAACAGTGTTCTTCAAAACTCACGTCATTGTCTTCAGATTAAAGATAGAGCTGTGGCTGCTGAATGCAAGGTGTGATCCTGGATTGGAGCCTGGATTAGAAAAAAAATAATTTTTTTTCTATAAAGGTTATAATAGGATAATTGATGAAACATGAATATGGACTTTATGTTAGTCTGATTTTATCAGTGTTAGATTTTTCTGAATGTAATCATTGCACGGGGGCTAAGAGAACATAATTCTTAGGAGATATAACCTGAAGTATTTAGGAGGGAAGGATCATGATGTCTGAAACATACTCTCAAATCGTTCAGCAAGAAAAACATGTGTAAGTTTGTGTGTTTGGTGAGAGACAAAAAGCAAGTGTGGGACAATGTTAACAATGGGTGAATCCAGGTGAAAGGTATAGGGGTGTTCGTTTATTGCTTTTGTAATCTTTATGTAGAAATTTGTAAAATTTTTCAAACTTAAATTTAAAAAAGTTTGGTAAATATCTTAATCTTTTAAACTTACTGTAGCTGAAAAGCGTTGCAAGTTCTCAGGTTTATTTGTTTGTTTGATTTATTTATTTATCTAATTAATTTATTTATGATTTTATTTATTTGACAGAGAGAGACACAGAGAGAGGGAACACAAGCAGGAGGAGTGGAAGAGGGAGGAGCAGGCTTCCCCCCGAGCAGGGAGCCTGATGTGGGGCTCAATCCCAGGACCCTGGGATCATGACCTGAGCTGAAGGCAGATGCTTAACGACAGAGCCACCCAGGTGCCCCAAGTTCCCAGGTTTTAAAATGTTTATTATTTGAAGAATATCTAACCTCCCCTCTGCCTGGTATTTGGGCACATACCCACATAATCTTTGAATAAATGGGAAATTCCCTGGACACCATATGTGTGTGTGTATGTGTGTATGTGTTTGTGTAATGTACGTATGCTTTAAGTTTTCTGAGCATTATGAGTGTGAGACACAAACAAGTTTAAATTCCAGGCATATTATTGATAAGATATGTCATTCTGTATCACCTGTGTGTTTATGACTCTGAGCCTGTAGTTTCTTCGCCATCTTTAACCCAAAGGACAATTTCAAAGGCATATTTATAAACCATGAGAGTTGGACAAGGTTTAATTGGATGCAGCATATATGTCTCAAGGTACGCAGTGGGGATATTACCTCTGAGGGAGAAATACAATAGGCAAGACTCTGAATATCATTACAGGGCTGTTCCAGGCACCACTGACTGTTGACTGACTGCATGTCTGCAGGCTAGGTCAAGTGACGGCTGCTTCCTTTTTAGAATTCCCATGGTGGCTATTTTGTTAATAACCCCTGTCATGGAATTAATTTTAATGCATTTCCATATAGCTACTTATTATTCAGTAAAATCAAAGAGGCTTATTTAAATCTATTTTCCGGCATGTGTCTTTCCTTAGAATTACCACAACCTCAGACAACAGCAGTCCTCAAGACTTGAGCCCCACAGGGGTACTGCATGTTCCCAGTGTAGGCTAAGTGTGGCTGATGCCAGGTCGGTGGGGTTATTCTTGGAAGTTCCTAGTTGTGCCATTGTGGATTTTGTGCAGTTTTCGTGACTTCTCAGTTTCCTCTTCTAGAACATGGGGACTAGTAAAATCTCCCTTCCAGGTTTTTTGGCATGATTAGATGAAGCTAATGGATGTGAAATTGTTCCTCATTGCCTTTCACGGAAGTCACGTGTACTATGTGCAAATTTCCCTTCTTTCTAAGTCCATTGTTTTTAGTTTCCAGATTATTTCTATTGTAACTAACAACTGTGCTGAGAATATATTTAATAGAATTCCTTCCATCCAATCGATCATAGATCCATGAAATTGTAAGCATCATGGGCTTACAATATTGGCCAAGATGCTAATAGTCACATGTAGCCCACTTTGATGCCAAGACCCTCCTGATAACAAGTAGCTATTGCTTATACCTTTCTTTTCTTATTGATGTCTATCAGGAATTAGTTAATACTCTCCTTAATCTTTTGTAGGACACCCCCACTCTCAAACCTTTCACAACTGATTTCTAATGAGGTGGATCTCTGTGGGTATTTGTTTGTGTTGTTGACTGCCTGACTGCCTATTTCTGTCCATGCTGCCATCTCAAATTGAGCTGAAGCCTGTACTGGGAGATGGTTACTAATTCAGGTCACCAGGTTAGGTAGTGAGGAAGGATTCATCTTCTCTTCTTTGGTCATACTCTAGTCTGGCTGTTGCCAGCTGGGCGCCCTCTGAGTGGCTGCTTGCTGACTGCCCATCTGTACCAGCTCATTAGACTGATAAATGGGTTGGATGCTTATCTGTGGCAGGTAAGGGGAAGCATCATGCCTCCAGAATTGAATTATTACACAGAGAATCTGTACTTTACATGGCCATTTTTCTACATATTCTTCTTTCCTTTAAAAGAAAATTCCCTTAGCATATCTCTGACCCTTTCATTCCTTTCGCCTTCTCTCACCTTTTAGGGATAAAGGATTTTATTTCTCTGTGTCCCTCACCTCCTACCTGTGATCCTTTAGCAAGGGCTGGCGACTTTCTCTTCACAGCTATCCCGAAAGTGCCAATGTCTCCTCATCTCAGCTTCTTTCTTCCCTCATAGGGTCTGCCACTATCTTTTCTTAGCTGCAGTTGTCTCTCACTTGCACTTCCCTGCTTCTCTTTTAAGCTGTTCTCCATACGTTAGCCAGAGGGGTCTTTCAAAAAGAAATCAGATCACAAAATATCCTCTTTCAAAACTGATAATGTCACCCCATTATTCTTAGGATAAAAATCCAAACTCTCTGTCCTCCCCTTTTGACCTTATATGAGTGAGCCACTCTTATTTACTGATTTGGTTTCTTTTCACTTTTCCCGCTTCAATTAATTTCAGCCATATTGACTGTCCTCTCGATGGGCTGTTGGTTCCTAGTTTAGAGTTTTTGAGTTCAGTGTTCTATCCACTTGGATGCCTGGATTGTTCTTCCCCTGGGTCATGGCTGACTTGCTCATTACTTAGGTTTCAGCAGAAATATCCCTGCCTTGCAGAAACTAGGATCACTCTATCTCAGGTCTCTCCACCTTTCTTGCTAGTTATTATCCTACTACACTGTTTTTTTCCCTCTCCTTCTTCACAACACTAATTACTATCAGGGACATTTTATTTATTAGTTTATCTTTTTATTTTTTTTTGTTTTTTTGTTTTTAAGATTTATTTATTTATTTCTGCACATGAGCAAAAGAGGGGGGCATGAGCAGGGGGAAGGGGTAGAGGGAGAAGCAGACTGTAAATTCCCATAGGCAAGGCATCTTTCTTGTTTTGTCTACCATTGATTTCTGATGCTTGTATTGGTATTAAGCATATTGTAGGAACTCAAAAAAATATTAGTCAAAGGAAAGAGAGAATGAATAATGGTCCATGTATTTGAAACATTTAGAATAGTATTTTAAAATTGTGCTGTGCTGTGAAGATATCTGTGGCTCTTCTTCCAGACTCTGGCTTCAGCTAGTTAGGACCCAATTTCTGTAAATGCCCCTGGGCCTGATCCTAGTTTAGCCACCAAATCTTTGTTTCTTCAAGGACATTATCCCTTTTACCAGACTTGTAGCAACTCTAGGAACCACAATTTTTGTCTGTGGAACAACTAGACAAAGGATATATATATATATATATATATATATATATATATATATATATATATATATATATCCTATATATTTATATTTGTGGCAAGGGGAAGAAAGGATGAAAGGAATAGAAAATTAAGGGAAGAAAGAGATGCAAAGAAGAATATTTGAAATTCGATGAGCTCTTTGGTATAGCTAGTGGTGGATAATATTGTATTTACCTTAGGTGTAACCTGTCACCAAATCATGGTAAAAATCCCAAAGAGAGGTTGGATTTTAGATTTTGAATCTCGAATATGCATCTGTATTAATCAAATGAACAAAAATCCAAAAGCTAGGTTTTCCTAAATTGACAAACTGGCATGGAACTTACTCTTCTTAGGGAAACTGTACGGAAAACTTAGTGAATTCTCCATGTGTGACATTCCTTCAGCTCACCACTGTAAACCCTACATAGTACACGGATATTCCAACTCCAGAATATATGCCGTTTTCTGACTACGTCATTTTTAAGAGTTAATGTAGTCTCCAAATAAGCATTTAATTTACACCTGAGAGTAATTTATCCAGTGGAAGGATTTGTCCAGTTGAAAGTGAACCTCTTGTACTTTCATAAATGTATAGAAACTATTTTTTAGTTTTCTGTGACTAGTGATTATAACATTTCCAGTTACAGAAGCTGTTAACAATGGTTTTTACATAATGTTTACAATATCTGCAAAAGGAGCCCACTTTCAGTTGTATATTCCTTTTGGCACCATGATCTAACCAAGTAAGCTAACTGGTCAAATCATTCTATTTCCTTCAGTTTAATGCTTGCAGGAATAATAAAATATACTCATATTTTGAAGATGTTCTGGGCAAGCTACTTTTCTAAATCGCATAACCATGGATCTGCAATTTTTAGAGAGACTAGAAAAGTGCTGAGGGTTGAGGGCATCTCTGATGCTTGATCAGTAAAGTGCCCTAAACTTTCAACACCATTTCGCCCCATTCTTACCATGACCTTCATCAAAGAAACTCCAAGAATTAAAATAATGAATGCACA
The DNA here is from genome assembly GCA_002007465.1 of Ailurus styani. Lineage (NCBI taxonomy): Eukaryota > Metazoa > Chordata > Mammalia > Carnivora > Ailuridae > Ailurus > Ailurus styani. The sequence goes on along the minus strand of LNAC01000374.1, from coordinate 391,929 downwards.
CTTGTACTTCAAACTTATCATGAGTAGTGTTACTGACTAAAACACCAACATACTAAAACAAAAAATAAAATTATATCTTACAGATATGCCTTGGCCCTATAAACACAATATTTTACTTTATTTAAATCTATACTGTTTTCCCACTACTGTGAGGTTACTGTGTATTGTGAGTTCTGAGTAAAATCTCTTAAGTTTGTTTACTGACACTTTCTTAGTAACAGCTTTGTGTTGCAAAGTTACTTATTGATTAAGGAGTAGAGATTGTACTTCTAGATAGTACCTTCCATTTGATTCAAATAAACACATTGTCCATCTATTGTCCATTATTGCATGTATGTTTGTTAACAATGTTTTCTATTGTGTTTTGTCTTTTGCCTTATTTTCAATTTGGATCCAAAAGCTTTATGCTATTAAAGCAAGCAGTGAGAAAATAACACAAGAAAACTAAGAAACATGTAAATACAGGCAAAGAGTGGATCAAAAGACTCTTTTGGGAACTAGAAGTAGGGATAATCATTGGATGTTTGTGGAGTGCAATGTCAAAAAAAGCCAGTCATATCATAATCAGGGTAGTAGACAAAAACTTTGGCTTGTATTCCACACATAGTTTGTGTATTTTATAGGTAAAAGTCAGGGAAAAAATATATTAAAAATACATTAAGGTCTTATAAAAACAATGTAAAAACCAGCAGCCAACTTGACTTGGTCATAGCCTCTACCTCTCTAGTGACTCCAGTGCAGTGGACACTTCTTTTAGGGATTGTTTTCAGTGTTTCACATTCTAGATCATTTTTGGTAAGTTGCCAGAATAACATCCAAAACAATCCATCTCTTTATATTATTCTATGCATAACTTCTGCTACAATCACTTATGTACTATAGTCTAAAGTCCATTCTTGAGAGTGGCTTACATAATCTGGTTCCAATGATCTTCTGTAACTTTATCTGCAAGCGATTGCTTCCGTGTTTTTCTTAAACCACCCCAGCTTCTCATTTCCTGCACCAACCATGCCCTTTCCTGCCTCTCTGGCCTTGCCCACACTCTATCTGTGCCTGCCAGTGACTTCTCCTTTTCCCCGGGAAACAGTTAGTGACGGATCTGAACTGAGTTCAACTTGCTTGATCAGTTTGCTTATCTGTAATTGGGAATAAAAATGTTTGTTTTATAAAATGAGAGATAATATGCAACAATTATGTCTCATGATTTGGGTGTTTGTATGAGGAGTGGAAAGAACTCAGACTTGGGTGAGATACACCCGAGTTCAAGTTTTAAATTCAGCACATAGGAGCCAGGGATCTTAGCAAGTTCCTCAATCTGAGACAGTCCCTTGTGTGGAGAGGTGAGAACATATTTACCCTTCAGGGTTCATGTGAGGATTTAATTAGACAATACCTTCAAGTATTTATTTTCAACAGAACTTCAATAATGTAACTGACTCTAGTTATAACTTCAGCAATATAAATAATTCATGTTAATAATCAGAAGATGGTAACTTCGGTCTGGCACATTTTGTGTATCTAAGTACATAGACTATAGCACATTATAATATATATTAAACATTTGCAGCAATTGCCCCAGAATAAGTTTAAAAATAGTGTAGGTTCCGGGGGTCCGATTGGAGAAGAGTGTCTGTGGTAGTGTAGCTTCTGTAGATGAGAGCATCATGCAGACTACTCTTGGTTCCTTCCTAATGTTGAGCACAAACTCTATGGTTCCACACATTCTATTAGAAGAAAGTTAGTAGGTAAACACAATGATTTGGGATTTTTCACAATTCAATAAAGCTTTTATATTTTGGTGTTTTCATCTATAACATTCTGATCAGTGTTGGTTAGAACAACAGGAAAAGAAAACATATAGTAAAATATAGGAAAAAGAGATTAAAAATAAGAATTATGCAAAAGATAGATGTAAGTATAATAAGAGGAACTGGTTTGGGCAACAGAATGAAAGTGTGGGAAGAAATGGTACCAGCAAGAATATAGGATATAGCCATGACATTTGGGTTAGAATCCAGCTAGAATAGGTACATTTTCATGTGACTTAAAAAAAACAACACCAAAGGAAGATATTCCTTGATAAAGTGAATAACCCTATCTGCCATTATTTAAGTTGTAAGTATTCTGATTTTCCTTTAGAATTTTCTCAAAAGTGAGAATAAACATGTATATTCACTTGTATCCATTTATCATTATTGGGAAATCCAGGTAAATATTTGATATTAAATATTTTTCAAATTCTCAAAAGAGTTCCTATTTTACTAAAGTATGGTATTGTAATTAATTTTTCAAATTACTATGGTTTTGTGTATATAATTCCTGCTTATCAAATGCTGCATGCTTTTATCACATATCTAAATATTCTTCTTTCTTAGTTATTCATTTTTTACCTTCTGCCACTAATACAAGGCAGTTGGACTGTAATTTATTGCTCAAAGAAGGTAGAGCCCAAAAGCACCTTTGTGGAATAGTCAAATTCTTGTCTGAGTTCCAAAGCTTAAAAGTCATGGCTTTCAGCTGCAAAATCCAGATATTGAGAGAGCCTATTTTTTCTTTTTATTTACTTTTTTGAATGCCACCATCTTGGTTTTGACAGTCAAGACCAAATACTGAAGGACTCAGAGAACTGAGTGTTTCTCCAACCTGTAGAGGTGGGTAGGCATGTATGATACCCTCAAAGCAGTTTTCTTGAACTCAGTGGAAACAAGATGTGAGGATGAAGCACCCTGTCAAAGTGGAATCTAAAACTCCTTTGGGGAAGAAGGGAGGTAGAAATCACTGAGAGAGCTTGGGGGGTTGCCCAAACAGGTGATTCTTGTCCCAAATCCTAATATGCAGCACAAGGAAAGGGCACGTCCCTAGCAGAAGCCATATGTCCTGTGTGATACGAGGCGAGTGAGGAACTGTGGTGGCAAGGTAAGCTAAAACAGGCTGAGTCAACCCCATATCTCCCTGGGCTCCCGACAGCTGAAGGCCATTTGAGGGTTTCCTATGCTCTCCGGAGAAGGCTGCTATGGACAGACGGTCAATGGAGAGAGGCTTTGCTGCCAGGAGAGAAGCATGTGGATTATCCGGCCCTGCCAGCTGGAGAACATGGAAGTGTTTGAACGCTTTGGTGAGTGCTGAGGCCAACACCTGACAGAAGAGCTAAACCTCACATGGAGCTGGCAAAGTTACTGTAGATGTTCATCCCTCCACCTGCCCTCCACTTCCATGATTCAGAAGCTGCCTCTGAACCTACGAGCTACTGGGAAGAGGTGGAAAATGCATGGGTGGACTGGGTAAGAACTCTTAAGGGATTAAGATTGTACTTTAAAGATAAAGTTGCCAATTTTTAAACGAAGCTGCTTTGAATTAGCAAATTTAAATGTCTGTCATTTTTTTGTGGGAGTCATGAGCTCTAAGTTTAGTCACAAAATTTCACCTTTGCACGTCTGAGATTTGTGGCCTAAAAATGAAAATTTGTATATTATACCCTTATCTGGTTTTGATATACTTAATATTAATGATGGGACAAAGCTATTACTCTGTGTGTCTTCGTGTGTGTGTGTGTGTGTGTGTGTGTGTGTATGTGTGTAATAGTTTATATCTTCTCCTGAATTCTTAAATTCCATGACCAATAATGTTGGCATTGCCTTTTAACCTTCTTCTCTGAACTCCTCCTCTACCCTCTACTTCCTGAGGGGGGAAAAACCCCCAAAACTGAGAGATGAATTTTCCTGAAAAAAGTAGTTAGAATAGAAAACGAATTTCATGTGCAAAGTTTTGTGTGGCCAAGGAGCGTGCTGTATCAGGAGTGCATGAGGAGTGACGGCTGAGTGATGGGGGGAAAGGAGGCAGGAGGGGTCCACACGGTGTTGCATCAAAGAGAGAAATTTGGGGGAAGTGTCAAAAGTTCTTGGAGATTGAAGAATGATAGAGAAGAGTGCATGGTACTTCAATAAGACTCGTGTAGACTACATACAATGGCTGATTCTTTAAATCTTTTCAGAGGCATGAATAAAGGTGAATGCCCTTATTCTATATGAGCTTCATTAAATGCGAACCCATTCTGAGACTGGGTCACATATAATAGCTTTATAAAAGTTGCACTAACCCCATCACCAACACACACACGCCTCAGCTTGTTCCTTCTGCTGCCTCTCCATCATGGACTGCTGGGAGATTTCACTGACTTCTCTAATCTTCTCATGCTTACTCTCTGTCTGCAAACACTCCTTATTTTTATTCTATATGACATAGCATCATTCTTCCTTTGATTCCTCCACAACACACTGCTTTGTTGAGTTCCATTTTTCCTGATCAGTCCCACATTCATTCCTTAGTTATCTATTCAGGTATTCATTAGAGCTGCACCACAGGCAAAATGTCAAAGGGATTTAATCATGACAAAATGTTTGGCCTTGACCTATCTGTTCACATCTTTAAGTTAATAATTCTAGCCTGTGCCTATTCGGATCTATCTTATAAGGCAGACATTAAAGCTGTCGTAGATTGTGAACTCCTAGAGGGAAGGGAATAAGTCTATTTAATTTCTTTGTGCAGCTCTTCCTGGGTAATGACTATAATGGACCATGAGAATAATATTGAACCCGCCATATATTACCAGTGTAGAAACTTTGAAAAAGATGCCTAAGAGCCAGCAACACTACAACAAGATTTGTATAGATTTTTTTTCCATTAAAATGGATTTGATGGACAAATGATTTGCTTTATTATTTCAGGTCAACTCTGGGGATGAATGCTCAGTTGCTGAGAAAAGTTATTGAATTTGAACAAACAAAAACAATCCTTCTTTCCAGGGAGCTCTCAAGATCACGGTTGAGGGCTACAGGCAGAAGTGGAGAAATAAAAATCTAAATTTAACTTAGCTAAACTAGCCACCTCTCTTGATTTTAATACAAAGAGGGAGGTTAAGTAGAGGTTAAGAGAATCTAACAGAAAACATGAATGATGACATCTTCTTGTCTAAGCTGGAAATGGGTGAGAAAGTAGAAACATTTATAAACCACGAAGCAGTTTTTCAGTTTTCAACAAATCAGCCACAACTAGGAAAGTAAAAATGGCTTATCTTCTGGACCATTGAAAATGAGTCAAGTATTTCTAGCCTGCTCTGGGGAAAGCCTACTAAAATATCAGAAGGCCAAGGGTGAGCAGGAGGAGAGAAGAAGCTGGAATGGAAAGACAAGGATCAGAGTTTTTGTGGGTGAATGTAATAGCAGGGTCAATTGTGTTCTATGTCAGAAGCTGGTGCCTGGTGCATCTGAGAATCTAATCAGTTATTTTCATTAATTTATACCTGTGCCAGGAAACCTGGATACAAGCTTTCAAAACAGCTTTGTGTGGTAGCTTACATGATGTCTCTCAGGAGATCCAGGCATGTACATTTATAAATTTTGTTCAGAATTTGTCATTTCATGTCTAATAGCATGTTTTATTCTCTAACATTTCAATTTCAAATCTACAAAAAAAGATTTATATGTTAAATGGTTACAGCTAGAGGAACCTGTAGGGTGATGATAGCTCCCTTAACGTTGTGAGGATCAGATGTTGGAACCAATGTTCCAATGAATGTTGCAAAAATTAGCCATAAAGTCCCTGAATGCAGGTAACTGCAAAATAGGTGCATATGTAATCTGCAGAAAGTGGGTTTAATAGGAAACTTTCCTCTTTGAACCTCCTAATTCATGAGGAGGGGATCTTAAAGATAAGAGGTGGGTAGAAATAAGAATTCTGGTTGCAAGACTGGGGACCAAGAGGCAAGAGTTTCCTCTTGGTGTGTGTTTTGTCAAGAGGTACAGTGTGGCTGAGGAATAGAGACAATGGTTAAGACGAAAAGGGAGAGATCAGGTGGAGGTGAGGGGGAAGAGGAAATGGTAGATTAGAATTGCAAATCAATATCTGGGCCCCTTGGAGGTCAGGCAAGGAAATGCTGCTGGTTTCACTTGGCACTAAGCAGACCGTAGGTGGGAGAGATGTAAAGGAAGAGAAAGTGAGCACAGGGCAGGATCAAAGCCTGAAGGACGTGGGAAAGGCCAGGGAGACGCATTCAATTTTCACATACCCATTTCATCTCAAGGCAAAGACCATCTCACCCCACAGGATAAATAGGAAATCAGATTGGCATGGTAGCAGGTAGCTTACAACCAGTGTGGGATTTATTTGCTACCAATTCATAACTTGCTAATGCCTTTGCTAATGAACTTTGCCTAGCTTCGCACAACAGCGAAGATGCATTGCATTACTTCACTAAGTGTCCTTTCAATATCCGTGAAGTCGGAAAACATATTATTCCGTCTCAGGAAATTGTGTGTGCTGGGGTGGGTGAGGGACAAAAAGAGCAATTTAGGGTGACTCTATTCAACATGAACATGGTCTCGACTGTATCTCTCCCCTCGGGCACCAGCCTCAGTACAGGAAGAAAGGTGGATGACATAGTATTCTTTTTTGGCAGGGAGAGGTGATGGGAGAGGTTAAGCATTATAGGTATTTGGTGCCCACGCTATTTGGGGGTACCTAGAGAAAAGCAAATATCTGTCTGGAAAATAGAAATGTCAGGAAGATTCTGATAGTTCACAGATTACTTCTGAGGAGTTGACAAAGTTTCTTCTACCATAGCTTCAGTGGACACCTGTATAGCAACCCTCAGACTCCCCCATCTCAGAGGCATGGTCTCAAGGGCCAGATTCAGTATCTGCAGGGCACACCACGGAAGGGGCTGTATCTTTGAAGACAGTTTAGTTGTGGGGTGCTGGGTGGCTCTGTCGGTTAAACGTCTGACTCTTGGTTTTACCTCAGGTCATGATCTCAGGTCGGAGATCAAGCCCTGAGTCAGGCTCCACTCTCAGTGCTTCTCTGCTTCTCTTCCTCTCCTTCTGCCCTTCCTACGCTTGTGCCTCTTGCTCTCTCCAAAGTAAATAAATAAATCTTTGAAAACAATTTAGTTGTCTGAGGAATAGCATGGGAGCACGGGCTGGAAAGGGAAGACAGATAATGAAAGCATCCCCTGAATCTTCATCTATTCTGAAATTGATAAAAGCCCCTGTCATTAAAGTTTCTCTGGGTCTGACGGCAGGCATGGACTTGGAGAGACGTGACCAGACCCTTCTCTCCCTGCCCATTCTCTACCTGGTTGTGAGAATGATTGAAAATGTTTATCTCTAGGAAGGTAAGTGAATAATGATTATACTAAGCTTAGTGTATTGGCAAAGTCTTAGTATTTGAGGCTAAGATTTTGGTGGTAATTAATTTATTTTAATTACCTCAGTGTAGTTTCTTTCTACTTTAAGGTGATGTTCTACACTTCTTATATTTCTCACCCTTCTTGTCCGACATATGAAATTTGGAGGCCCACTTTTAAGAGTGAGTAAAGAATAATACAACAGACAACAAAAGGGAGCCCAGCTATATGACCTCAGTTTCTTCCTATGTAAAAAATGAGGACTTGCTACTCTATAAGCTGACTTTCTCTTGAACTCAAAAGCCTAATTTTATGAAGCTTCAATTAAAAAAGTATTTGAGAGACGTAAGATGAAACTGTCTGACTAGATAGCGATTCACTGGAGTCTCAGATGCTGGAAACAGAAAAGACATTATTTGTCTCTAAATATATTAGTTAAGAGTTAAGAGAAATGATGGTTAGCGGCCAGCAGCATAATTACATGTTTTAATGAATTAGCTCATGTAATTGTATGGCCTCTCAGTTCAAGTGCATATTCAATTCTCTAACAAAAACAAATTAAATATTTTAACTCTTGGCTGCCTTTTAAGAAGGGTGAATCTTACTACTAAAGAACATATCAGATTATCTGCTGTCCCTTTTTGTAGCTAATCATATGGGTGACATTTGTTTCAACTGAGCACCTTGACTAAAGGTGGACCTGGCGTTGAGTTTGGAGGAAGGAACTCAGGCCAGAGAACTGTGTTGTTTTTCACTATGGAAGGAGAACTTGAGTTCCAGGGACAATACTGAGGGGAAGTTGAGGAGGAATGATGGAGATGGAGAGTGGAAGGAGGAGCTGGGATATCTGCCAGAAGCAAGGGCTCCACATGGTATCCAGCAGCAGGTGCAAAATCCCCAAGAGTCCACACAAAAGATAATTCTCAGAGGTTTTTTTTTTTTTTTTGAGAGTACCGGTTACTTAAAAAAAGATATATTTGTTATTATGGAAGATTTAAGAAATAAGGTGACCCTAGTTAATTCATGTAATACTGAAATAATTATAAAATGAATCAACTTAGCAAAAAAAAAATCAAACAGCCAAATTACTATAAAATACAACTGTTTCTTGCTTTCTTTTGAGAGAATGAGTGCACAGGGGAGGGGGTGGTAGGGAGCGGCAGAGAGAGCAGGAGAGAGAATCTTACATAAGCAGGCTCAAGGACCAGCATGGAGCCTGACATGGGGCTTGATCTCACAACCCTGAGATAATGACCTGAGCTGAAATCAAGAGTCAGATGCTTAACCCACTGAGCCACCCAAGCACCCCAGGAAAATATCATTTTTAACACAAGTAACAGGAGCTCTCACTTTATACAATTTTTTTTCCTTAACTTGGATTTTGGCATTATTGTGATAGACAATAAACCCAAATTTAAAATATTCATGTCTTGTTGATTCCCGTTTATCTCCAAAGAAGGAAAAAGCTTTTGTTTGTTCTGATCAGAGTGATGGGTGGAGGTGCAAAATTGAAGAGGACGAGACAGTATCTGATCCCTATGTGCAGGACAAAAATTAAAACTGCTAGGGTTGAGGGGAGAATATATCCAGGAGGACAGAGAGGTAGGCTAACTTGGGAATTGAGTAAATATTTATTGGTACTTTTATGTGTATAGTTCTGTATCATGTGCTAAAAATAAAAGTGCCTTCTAAGCAAAATCCTGGGGTCAATACAGGTTGAGTTTAATTTTCTATACATTCAAATTATTTACATGGGTATCATAGTACTTCTGTTGGTGTACACTGGGAGATATCTGTAGAATGGATGGAACGAACTCATAGGAGGAGATCCATAAATACCGGGCATGGATGAGGAGGGCCTTACCCCAGGTTGTGCAAACTTTGTTTTTGTTTAGATGTACCAGTTTTGTGACTTTGGGCTGGTCAATATTTCCTTATTGCTTAATCTCTAAAATGGAGAAATATCTAGTTTGTCTCAAGGCCAGTGTGTTAGATCAGATGATCTTTTAAGGACCCTTTTAATTCTAAGATATTATAGTATTAGAAAATATTAGAACTGAATCATGTTTTACTACCATAGGCTTTTCAAGGAGATAGGCTTGGAATGAAATCTCTTTTGCAACAATTACTAGGGAATGATCCCAGGCACGCTACTCAATATTTCTCATTTTCTGTTTCCTCTTCTGCAAAATGAGAATATCTCTTAGGGCTTTTACAGGGATAAAATCAGATAATGTTTATAAGGCACTGAGTACATAGTTCATGGTCCATGGAAAGCTCTCAATAAATGATAAATATAATAACTACAATTATAACCACAATCATAGTGCTTGAAATAAAAATGGTATAAATGTTTACAGTTTTTCAGACAAAACAAAAAACAAAAAAACAAACCTAAGTAGAACACCCAATTCCAAGCACATCTCACTTTAACAAGTTTGTCCTAATGTGTGAAATTATGTTCGCAAAACTATTTAGTTCACAAATGCAGTACTTCTGTTTCCCTTTATACAGATGATGATGGTGTATTTGAACAGACTTGTTAATTTTCTATTTAAAATTTAAAAATATGATTCCAAACTCAAAGAAAGAACAATACAAACGTATTAGTAACCTTCAAAAATATAAGGTGGAATAATAGATAATTCTGTAGTCTGCATATAGGAGAGTTTATTCTCTCATCTTTTGGAGGTGGGGAAATAGGTCAGTATTCTCTTTTTTCATATCCTGATGGTCTGTTCTGGGAAGACCTCTTCCTTTCTCCTTCTTAATGGTTAGAGGAAAATTGCTAGAAGATATGCCTACTGCAAGACCTAAGGAAAAGCCCAGATGGTCTTGTGAACATCCATTTGGAATCTAGAAGCGAGGACTTCCCCAGCTCCATCAGTTCTTGGCAAAACACTGAGGTGCATCAAGTTTATGTTTGGGTTTCTTCTGTTTCCTGTTTCCTCACTGGTTCCTTGTCTCTCCGAAGTATTAAGTAAAATGATTGTTTTTGTTTAATGATACTGTTTAGGTAATAAGTAAAGCATTTGCTGATAAGGACTCATGATACAATTCTTCTTGGGGATTGTTTTTTAACTCTTAATTTTGAAATATTATAGACTCACAAGAAGTTACAAAAATAGCACAGAGGTCCTATGTACTCTTTATCCAACTTCCCCTAATGGTGATATATTACATAACCACAGTACATTATCAAAACTAATAAATCAACAGCAGCACAATATAGCTAACCAGACTACAGACAGAAAAATTTTTGGAGAATTAGAAATTCTCAAGGGTGAAAGAAAACCTTTTCTAAATCTTAATGTGGCCCCAATCTGTGTGCACCTAGATTTTTGCCCTTGTCTCACTGGTAATCCTAGATTAACTTTCTGTCTTCTCCTTTCTCCCCTTCAGAGCAAGGATCATACTGTAGTCACCCTTTAGTCTCATGCTTATTAAGGTAACTGGCATTCAATAAGTATTTTTGGTTGAAAAGATAACTAATAATTGCTTTTGTCTTTACACACACGATCTCACAGAGTGTTCACAGTCTAGGGGAAGGAGTATAGGCTTTAAAAGCATGCAAGTCCTCAGTCTTATTATTATTTATGAGCCTGAGTCTTGTGACAAGGTACTGAATGTCCTTGGGTCTTGCCTTCCTGGTGTGCTTCATTTTATCTACATAATAGAGCTGTTGTCTAGATTCAAGGAGGTAATTTATGTAATAAAGAAGCAAACATGAGGGCTCCGGGGTGTGGATAGGGTGAAAGATTTTATTGCCATTTTACAAACTAAGGGTAAATGATTTTTTTTTTTTTGCCATTTTACAAACTAAGTCTCGAGAGGGTAAGTCATTGCTACAAATCTTAGAACCAGGACGTGGGGGTGCTGTGAAGCACGTTAGGCCAGCAGTCTTCTAGGAGAGCCTATTGCCTTTCTCAGGCAACAGGAGAGTGGATTAAAAAACAAACACACAAACACAAAGAGACAGTAACCACCATAGGGTAGTTACAGAGACTTAAGATTTTGTCCTTATATAGTTGTTGACTTCTTTTGCTTTGGGCATAGGAAATCCTCTCCTGGTAGAGCTGGATGGTGAGATAAAGTAGGAGGTGAATTATGGGTGTGGGTTGTTATTTTGGACGTTCCTGCCAAATGCCCTTCCACCCTCCCCCACTCCGTTGACACCCTATAGCCAGGAATCCTGCCTGCCAAACTCTGCATCAGATGTTTGTACTTTCATCCTTTGCAGATGGCGTGGAAGGATGAGAACTTGGAGCCCTTAAGTACTTACTCACACTACAATGTAAAAAAAAATTTTTTTTAAATCACAAGATAACTTAAATTTTAAAGAGTTGGAGGGTTTTGACATCATCATCAACATCGTTATCATCTACTTTTTATTTTCTTTTCATGAAAGCATTTTTTTTTAACAAAAGAGACTATGTAAACAGGGAACTTTCTTTTACTAAGCTGAATTGGCTGGAAACACATTAGCTAAACTTGGTTTTCAACTGGCCCTGAACACATTTTACATATCCTTGAATTCCTCATATTAGAATTCCATTTTCCATATTAGAATGTCTAACTTCGAAGTATTCCTTTGGCTTATTTACTCTATTAATTTCATTGAAATCGAATAGGAAATAGTAAAATGTTATTGATTTATGAGTGTTTTGGCTACAAATGTTAAAAACTCTGGTAACTTAAACGCTTGGATTATAATGAGAAACATTCCATTGTTAGTGGTGGTTTGCAACTTGGCTTTTGGCTCTCTAGTTAAGAAAATGGGTAATGGGTCTTAAATGTAGGAATTGAAACTATGAAACTTCTAGGAGAAAACATAGAGACAAAGCTCTTGGGTATGGATTTTGGTAATGATTTTGTGTGTATGGCATCTGAAGCACAAGCAACACAACAAAAAAGAATCAAGAATCAACTACACCAAACTAACAAGCTTCTGCATAGCAAGGAGAACCATCAACGAAGTGAAAAGAAAACATACAGAATGGGAAAAAGATTTGCAAATTGTATATCTGATCAGGGGTTAATATCCAAAACATAGTAAAAACTCAATAGCAAAAAACCAAATAACCCCATTAAAAAATGGGCAAAGGACCTGAAAAGATATTTCTCCAAAGAAGACATATGCAGGGCCAATAGGTACATGAAGAGATGGTCAACATCACTAGTCCTATGCTAGGAAAATGTGAATCAAAACCACAATGAGATACCACCTCACACCTTTTAGAATGGCTATCATTAAAAGGACAAGAGATAAGAAAGCTGGCATGAATGTGGAAAAAAGGGAATCCTTGCACGCTGTTGGTGGAATTGCAAATTGGCATATTCACTATGGAAGGATCCTAAAAATAAAAATAGAACTATCATATGATCCAGCAATTGCACTTTTGGAAATATATCCAAAGGTAATGAAAACCCTAACTCATTAAAATATGCACTCCAGTATTCATTATACCAGATGCACTCTGGCAGCATTATTTACAATAGCCAAGACATGAAAGCAAGCTACATGTCCATCCATGGTTGAGGGAATGAAGAAGCAGTGGTACACACACACACACATACACACACACACACACACACACACACACACACACACACACAATGGGATAGTACTCAGTGATAAAAAGGAAAAAATTCTACTACTTATGACACATGGAGGGACCCTGAAGGAATTATGCTCAGTGAAACAAGTCAGACAGTGAAAGACAAATATTGTATGACCTTGCTTATATGTGGAACCTTAAAAAAAAGGAAAGTCTCAAAATAAATTCGTGGAAAAAAGATAAAACTGTGGTTACCGGAAATAATAGGGGGGTGGAGGGTGGTGGAAGTGAAGGGAGGTGGTCAAAGGATACAAGCTTCCAGATACAAGAGAAATAAGTGCTAGGGATGTCATGTCCAACAAGATGATGACAGCCACCACTGCAGTGTGATGTACTAGACAGGTGTCAAGAGAGTAAATCCTATGAGTTCTGATCACAAGGAAACAATTTTTTCCCTTTATTCTTTTCTCTTTTCCTTTATATTGTATCTATATAAGAAGATGGATGTTAATAGCTAAGCCTATTGTTTTATCATTTCACAATATATATAAATCAAACCATCGTTCTTTTTGACTTAAACTTCTCCAGTGATGTATGTCAATTATTTCTCAATAAAACTGGAATGAAAAATGGAATCTCAGTTACCAAGATTAGAGGCAGAGAAAGTTAGGAGCTAGAATGTTTCTTCAGGATTCTGAATTGTTGCCTTGGTTTTGATGCTGTCTCTCACATTTGACCATTAAAGTAAAGCATACTGGAGGTCAAGGGAGGAGAGGAAAAAAGAAATCACGTTGATGCAAGACATGCCATTAGAACTAGAAGAGTTTGGAGGGGAATTTACTTGGAGGCATTGTCAATAGATTATCTTAGTGAAAACCGACTTCTGCAAACTTTTAAGAGCTGGAGGGATGTAAACATGTATGTGAATTCTAAATTTGTTAAAGCTTAATCACTCCCAGCATCATAAGGTATTAAAGATACACGGAAAGTTTTCTTTCTTGATTTGCTTTGGCTTTCTCATCAGTTATTATGTAGGAAATGGAAACATTTTATTTCTACTTACATAACATCATTTAAGTAAGGTTGAATGCAGAATGACTCTCTCGATTTACTTTTTTTTTTCTGAAAAAATAAACTATAGCACACAAAGAGAGAGCAAGAATTGTCATTATAACAAAAGTAAAAATGCCCATTTGGGCTCCTGGTCTGTGCTTCTCATTGCTTTGTGCTTTTCTCTGCTTTTCTTTCAAGGAAGAGTGAGAGATCTTGTTAAATAAAGAAGGAGTTTTATGAATTCATTTCTCAGTGAGAAGGCACACCTATGATATCAAGTCACAAAGACTGGGACCACGAAGCATTAAAACTACACATAAACCAGAATAAATGTAGACTTTACCAGAATATTTCAAATGGGCATCTTACTTGAACACCATCTCTTTAAAGACTGCTTCTCTTGAAATAGTATCAAATTATTTATAAAGTAATTGTTGCTTAAACAAATTGGTTGTTATGAAGCACAGGTTTGTATGTCATGTTAATCTTGCTTAACTACTGCCTCTGCCAGTATATTCCTGTTTCCAATATAAATACCAGAAATGACTTAAGAATAACTCTGAAGTGAGATTACAATTTTATCAGAAAAAACAGTTTTATATTAAAAGCATAAATGTAAGTAATAAACATTTGTAATTGTGATTAGATCATACAATATTATTAAGGTATATAAAATTAAATACTGAGCATACTTACAATATTTACCCAAAATTAAGATGTAGAAGAAGACAGGACCAGATGTCATTTCCTTCTTTGTGAGCAACTGATTAATAAAAGTGAGTACAATTTGGTCTTGGTTTCTGAGTCGCACACAGCTCACGGTGGTTGTGTGCTATTTCTGTCTGCAATCTTAGCAGCTACAAAGCAGTCCTCCCTCCTTCCTCTCTCATTTCCTCTCCCTCTCTTTCCATTCCCTTTTCTTTTCTTTCTTCCTTTCCGTTTCTCAGAATCTCTCCTCCCACCCTCCTTCTCTAAAAGTCTTAGTATCCTTCTTTACTACCCCCCCACAACCCTCCCCCCCGCCCGCCCTGCCACAGCAAACACACACACCCCAGCGTGAACACAGACAAAGCTGAGCAGTGAGCAAAAGTTTCAGACAGAGAACATATAAGCTCTTCTTGTTGACTCTAAACGTCTTTTCTTCTATGTCCTACAACAGTCTGCAAATGACGGTGTGTGTGAACTGACAAACGTCCGAGCTGATCAAAGTCACACTACTAGAAAGAAACCGAGAGATATATTACAAATGAAAAGTGCTTTTTATTTTCCCCTCAGTGACTTGGGACTAGGAAAAGAACAGAAGTACACAGGGCAAAATGCCTTTGTGGAATTAACTATAAGGCAAGAATTACAATGTAACTATAGCGATCTTTCGTGATCTGAGTCTAGGCATTTGAATAATAGGATATCGTATAAAGAAAAATACAAAGGAATAAAAAACAAATTTTAAATTTTCTGGAGTTCGTGAGTTTTACTACAAGTGGAGACCACGATAGGTCATTGGATGTGGAGTAAAGCCTTTCTGGGTTTGAATCATAGTCTGATTCAAATTGTTAGTTGTGTAGGTGCTTGCTCTTGGCTGAGCTTTGGTTTTCTGGGGGAAAATATTTATTCAATAGCGAGGTGGCGGTGATGTTCAGCCCCATGCATACTGAATGTCTGGCATAGGTTCTAGTACATAATAGGCGGTTATGGAATGGCAACCATTCATATGATGATGACTTTTATCAGTAGGGGAAAAAAAAGCATGCAAATATAAATAAAATTTCCATGAAATGCTTTTTCTTTTAACCAGGCTATATCATTCTTATTTTGCAGTTTAATAATTTATTGTTAAGACAACTGAGTAGCACCTTGCCAGGAGAAATTGGCTTGTGAGGTTAATGCCTCCTAATCACTCTACCTGTAGAATCTATTTAAATTACAGATCTCCATATTATTGACTTCAATATAAGAAGCTTATTTCTGAATTGTGGATCAAAGTTTATATTAACACTAGTTTTCTTTTTTCCTATAGAGGTAATTAATACCACAAAAGGAGAAATAAGTTATAGGAATCTTTTTTTTTTAAGATTTTATTTATTTATTTGACACAGAGAGAGATCACAAGTAGGCAGAGAGGCAGGCAGAGAGAGGAGGAAGCAGGCTCTCTGCTGAGCAGGGAGCCAATGCGGGGCTCGATCCCAGGACACTGAGATCATGACCTGAGCTGAAGGCAGAGGCTTTAACCCACTGAGTCACCCAGGCACCCAGGTATAGGAATCTTTACAAGTCCTTTGTATGTCAGTAGATTTATTTAATGAAGACATTGTTATTTTAGTAGAAATCTTTATGGTTAACTGAATTTGAAGACTCGTTTAATGCTCATTAAATGTTTATTAAGTGCTTATTCTTTATAATAATACTGGAAATGTTTTAAGTGGTTAATGATTTTTTTAATTTATTTTAGAAATAGTGTTTCCTAGAAGGGTGCTGAGGGACCTATAAAGGGTAATTTCTGAAGGGGAACCCATAGGAACCTTCTCAATGGTAAAGCTGAGGAACTTGCTTTGAGAATTGTTCAGCATAAAGGTTAACTCTTGACACTGGGTTTTCAAAGTAATCCTGAGGTTATTTTGTTAGCTTTGAGCATTTTGCCTGAGCAGATTATTGTAGACATATACAATTAGCAGGCTAATAGCCGGGAGGTAGTCTTCAACAATATATACATGCATTGTATTTTTAATCTCAGATTATCCATGCAAAACTTCAAAATAATTTCTCATTTCACTGAGACTATGTTAGATTTTGCTAAAATAGATATTTCTCTGAAGGAACAATTTTAGGCTTTTTTTTTTTAAGAATATCAAATCTTTCTTACTTTAAGCCAAGACAATGAATCTGGAATATTAGTCTCATATAGGTATATTGGTGGACAAAATCTAGGAATGAACATAGAGTGCCCCTACTGCACACTGCAGCACGCAGTATTGGTATTTTGGGCTGGAAAATTCTTCGTTGTGAGGTACTGCCTTTTGCATTGGTAGAATAATTAGCAGCATCCCCGGCCTCTACCCACTAGATGTCAATAGCACTCCCTAGTTGGGACAATTAAAAATGTCTCTAGACACAGTCAAATGTCCCCTGGGGGGCAAACTTGCTCCTGGTGGACAACAACTGCATTGTAGCAAATGACTCGCCCAGACAATATTTGAGTATTGATTTTTACTAAATAATTAAAATAGAATTCTTCTCACTTAAAATTTTAATGAAAATGTATTTCCTCATTTTGTTGTTCTGCAGGTTGAAGACATACATTAAAGTATTTTAAACACACGCGGACAGTGTGTGTTCCTAGCCTTCTCTTCCTGCTCATATTGTTCAATTATAAACATACACTAGGGGCCTGAGAGGCTCTGATGTCATTGCCTCTGTTTGGCTGAGTACTTCATGGTTTTCCACATTAGATTTGGTGTTGACTCAGGCTAATAGTTAATCCCCTTTCTTACCTTGGAACCTCTTCGAAAATCTTACTTAAGCTCTCTGAAGAATAACAAAACTTTCTATTTGAAAATTACTTCTCGGAACAACCTAATGAGTCAGGGCAGACAAGCATCATCAATCTGTATGCACTATATAGAGTCAAGTTTCTGATCTGTGGTGTTTCCATCCACTGAAATACACTAGTACGTCCTTCAGCATCATATTTTAAAATTAGATCATGATACTTAAGGTTTTTTTGTCTGCGTGTCTCAACCTATTTGCTACCATCATTTCCAATCCTAGAAACAGCCATTATATGTTTGACTGCAGACCTGGGAAAGTCTCACTGAAAGAGGTTGGTAACATCTCAGTCAGAGACTCATGATGTAGAGATATTCAGGCAATAGTAAAGCAACTCATGAATTAAGAGTAAGTACAATCCCAGGCGAAAATGCGTGCACTCAAATTGTTCATCCCATGGATCCGTTCCTAATTGACAGCTGTCAGTCAGGCAATACTCTTGAGATACTCATCATCTCTAAGTCATATCAAGATAATTTTAGCTGTCTCAATTTAGCATTAATTGCACAATTCTGAAATGAAATGATTTCTGGAGAATGATATCAAGCAAAATGTGCACTGGGACAGAGTCACGAATAGGCGTAGCTATTTCAAAAGATATATTTAAAAAATTTTTTTTATTAAAATTTTTTTTTAAAGATTTTATTTATTTTTTGCCATAGAGAGACACCGTGAGAGAGGGAACACCAGCAGGGGGAGTGGGAGAGGGAGAAGCAGGCTTCTTGTTGACCAGGGAGCCTGATGTGGGGCTGGATCCCAGGACACTGGGATCATGACCTGAGCCGAAGGCAGATGCTTAAAGACTGAGCCACCCAGGTGGCCTCAAAAGATATTTTAAACAGAATCTAAACCATTTCATGCTAGATGGAAGTGATCAGAAGCTCTTACATCAGTTAGCAGAAAATCAACCATTAAATGGTAAACCAGATCCCATTTGGTTTCATGTGTTTCCTTTGAGGGATATAACAGGGATGCAACCGAATAGAACAATCTTTTGTAAATTTGACATTGTGAAGAAGTTGAGGACAGGGTTATCTGTCTGTATCTATCTGTTTATCTATCTGTTGATCATGATCTTATGGAGTAAATATCAGTTGCTGGCTTTCGATAAGTGAAAACAATGCACAGAACTTAACTACTATTAACCTTGCCTGACTTAGTTCCCCCAAACTATTGTAATCAACGACATTCAAGTTTCAGGCTCATTGTATCTGGATTGAGCCTACGTGGTTCAAGACCAACAGTATAAAAGGAAAAATGTAGTCTGTTGATTAAGCCAGTGGATGGGATCTGGAAACCGAAGTTGCTGTTTCATAGGCAACAGACTGCGTGCTCACTGTGCCTGCAGCTTCTTCCCATCTTCTACAAGTACGCATTGCACCTGCTCAGCCACGATAGGCTTCAGTTTCTTTAGGTTTCCAGCTTGAGCTTCAGCTCTCCTGCTGTCAGAGAAGCTTTGCCTCTAACCCTGGTTTACTTGCTTGTTCTGCACTCCATGGGGTCGATCCTGCAGGAGATTTAGTGCTCTTATCCTTAGCTTCATAATCCCAGTGTTCTCCCTTGAACGCACTATCCTACTAGTCTGCTGTTGATGCCTCTTCATGGCTCACCTGAGACCACCTGATTTGTGCCAGGGGTGTTTCCTGCATGCTGGAAGGAGAAATAGATTAGAAAAGTAAAGGTGGCTTGTTTCAGTAGTACCAGCAGAAGGTGGGCAGGTAGTTCCAGTCCCAATTTTGCCACCGATTACATATGTAACCTCTGATAAGTCACTTAAATGCCTCTGGTCCTCAGTTGTTTCACTTGTGAAATAAATATTTGATCTTTTATTTATTTTTTTAAATTAAAAAAATTTTAAAAAGATTTTATTTATTTATCAGAGAGAGAGAGAGAGAGAGAGAGAGAGAGAGAGAGAGAGAGCACAAGCAGGCAGAGTGGCAGGCAGAGGCAGAGGGAAAAGCAGGCTCCCCGTGGAGCAAGGAGCAAGGAGCCCGATGAGGGACTCGATCCCAGGACCCTGGGATCATGACCTGAGCCGAAGGCAGCTGCTTAACCAACTGAGCCACCCAGGTGTCCCCCCTTTTTTTTAATTTTTAAGTAATCTCTAAATCCAAGGTGGGGTTTGAACTCACAACCCGAAGATCAAGAATATGCTCTATTGACTGAGCCAATCAGTTGCCCCAATAGTTGATCTTTTAGATGAATTATAGCTCTATCCTTTTGTGAAACATAATGCTCTGCTTCAGAAAAACTTGTAATTTAGTATGTAATGCATATATGGGTTACCTAAAATACAATTTTACCAAATTTCTCAATGAATGTAAATTGGTGCCATTGAACATAAGGTAGTAAAGAAGGTATGAGAGGGCATCAAGGAAATTGATAGAACTAGGTGGACTCAACTATGGAAGCTTCTTTAGGGAAGAAAACTTGGATAGTGAGCGTGGAAGGAAGAAAAGGTCAGGGGCTGACAGGGAGTAATAGAAGCAACATATCACTTCGAAGACGAGTGCATGCAAACATGTGCAAACAGCAGTTCTGGATGGATCTAGGCCAAAATATAGCAAGAAATGGTATTGTAAAGTTATGGAGTAATCAGCTATTGGAGAGTGTCAGACTTTAGGTTGACTAGATAACTAAAAGTAGGATTAAAAGTTTATATCAATTTCTGAGCAATCAATTGATAAAATCAAAAGAAGACTAATAAAGAAGACTGGTCTCATGACCATGTGATGCAGAAGATGAGAAAGGACAGACTTTAGCCAGGGAGATGTGGCTGTTGTGTAACAGATATAAGTCAGCCATTAGGGTTTGGTGTGACTGCAAAGGCTGCTAACACCAGCTACTGCCAGAAAGAAAACAGTTTTAATCATGGTTGATTCTGAACAGACTTTGATTTTAAAACAGGGATGTCTCTCTTTTTTTTTAAAGACTTTATTTATTTATTTGACAGAGAGAGACACAGCGGAGAGGGAACACAAGCAGGGGGAGTGGGAGAGGGAGAAGCAGGAAGCCTGATGAGGGGCTGGATCCCAGGACCCTGGAATAGTAACCTGAGCTGAATGAAAATGCTTAACGACTGAGCTACCCTGGTGCCCCTAAAACAGGGATGTCTAAAAGTAGTATAAAAGGAGCCACACATGCAATTAAAAATTTTCTAGTAACCACATTAAAAGAAGTAAAGAAAAACCAGGTAAAATTAATTTTAATAATACATTTATTTAACTCAGTATATTCAATGTATTACCATTTCAACATGTAATCAGTAGGAAAATTATTAATAGATATTTTCTTCCTTTGTTTTTACTGTCTTTGAAATCTGGGATATGTATCTTATACATGCAGCACATCTCGATTTAGACTAGCCACGTATCAAGTGCTTAGTAGCCACATGTGGCTAGTGGCCACCATATTGGACAGTGCAGCTCTAGAGGATGGTGCAAAAGGTTTCTTTATGATACCGTCAGAAGTTTTTAGATCTGAAGATCAAAGAAAATGATTGTTTTATAATTAAATAGAATTTTAATAACAACAATGGGAACAATATAAGGTTACCAAACAGTTTGGTCAAGTACAAAAATTAACAACAAAAAAAGCCTTACTTACCACTTTTTTGCCACCATTTTATAAATATAAGGACATTTGAATATGACAAAATTAGGGAAGATACAATGTTCAAACATAAAACAATCCTTTAAACTAAATATATTTAGTTTCATAAAAAATGATGACATTGTCTTTGCTTTTCTCATTTCACTGCAAATAAAAGTAGAGACTTCTCCAAGAACCCATCTGTGGACCATAATTTAGGAACTACTGATTTCGTCTAGGCTCAGAGTCTCTCTGGCAGCTCAGGTCCTTTAAAACCTTGGTGGACTGCTAGTGTCTTCGGCTTTGAGGCACTCAGCTATTAATCAAAAAATTTTAGAGTCTTGGTCAATGAATCTAGGGACTATGTGGGGAGCCTTGTGCCCAGAGGGAGTTAACTGATTGAGCAAAGGCTCTCAGCTCCCTCAACCGAGGATCCGCACCACTGACTGGGGCAATGGAACACTCTTGACTGATGGAGGAATATAGCTTTGTTTGCCTGCTTATACCTATGTGTACACCTAATCTGAAGTGGCCAAAGAGGATGACTGGCACAGGGGCCTAGACGGGGTCCAGGAGAGGGAAGCTGAGGGAAGCAACAAGGAACTACTGACCAGACACTGGTTACGGGTGAGGAACTTGACCTAAATATTGACTTTGCTGACGTATGAAATATGAACTGATATATACTCTGTGCTATGAAAAATAAAGTTGATGCTGTTGCGGCAATCGCTGCCGGTGTACCTCCCGTCCCCATCCTTTTGCAGTCTTCATTTTTCCTCATTCCCTTTCCCTCGGTTTCCTGGTCGATTGTCGCGCGGGCTGTGACAAGTGGCGCCCGAACAGGGACCCGAGCACGAGTACGGAAGAAGCGTCTACATGAGCAGGTAAGGGGACCTACATTAGGCACAACAGGAGTAAGAAATTATGGGGCAAACTCAGTCTTTGGAGCACACCTATTTTTTAGCTGCTTTACAGGCCCTTTTGTGTGAAAAGGGGTCCAAAGTCTTTCGGAAGGCTTTGCAAGATTTTCTCTCTGTAATTAAAGACTTGTGCCCATGGTTCCCTAATGAAGGAACCATGAGTTTAGATGCTTGGAGACGAGTAGGACAAGAAATTAAAAATCAGAAAAAAAAAAAAAGAAGAAGAAAAAAAATTAAAAATCAGATTGCTTTGAGGGGACCTGCCGTTTTCCCTCCAGGTACCATGGATTTATGGACACAAATAAGAGAGGCATTAGACCCACATCATAGCTCTGAACTTGAATCTATTAAGATTGATCCTGAGCTGGGAGATGCCTGGGATCTCATCTCTAATCTGGGAGAAGGCTCTGAGATTCCACCGTCTTCTGAAAAATTACTAGAAATGGTCATGACACCCCTTCCTCCTCCTGATGCCTCTTTCGAAATCATTCCCCCCTTGCAAGAAACCATTCCTAAAGAAAGCGTAGCCCCTCCACTACAAGACGGAGGAGATGAGTTTGGGGATGACAATGTTTATCTTGATGATGATAAAGAGGCATACGCCTTGTCCTCATCCCCAGCCCCTTTACGGTCATTTTTACAACATCCTCCTTTGCCAGATTCAGGATAGAGATCAGTAGCGGTCGGGACTTCCCCCTTTCCCTTGTGTCGGCCTGCACACTCTGCCACTACAAGGAAGTGGTCAACTCCCCCCTCATTCGGACTGAGGAACCATAGTGAAATGGGAACTCAAACCCAGACGCCTGCAACCCAGAGGTTAACCGCTCCTCTTAAAGTGGCCTTTCCCATCATGCAGGGTCAGCAGACGTCTACCCCATTCTCCGCAGCTGGAGTTACTCCCTTACAAAGAGCTTTATACCAGGCTCAACAAAATGGGGAAGATACCTCAGGCTTTGCAGCTTCTCCGGTGACCCAACAGGGTGCCCAGAGGACGTATGTTGCCTTAAATTTCAAGATTCTTAAGGAAATTAAAACAGCTACAGCTCAATATGGCCACCCTCATGGCCTGCCCATGAGACTTCCACCCCTATAAAGGGTGTTGGACAGGCCACCTCACCACGTATCAGCTCCAATTACTTAACTTGGAAAACCACAGAGGGACATCAAGGGACTTTCCAGCCTTTTATTCTGGACATAGAAATCAACCTTTGGGGACGTGATATTTTGTCTGATATGGGCCTTACTCTAGAAACTTCCCCTATTCCTTTACGGAACCAACCAGCTGCAATTATGGCACTCATGACCTGAATGGGTTACCAAAAAGGGAAGGGGTTAGGGAAAAATTTACAGGGTATTGTGTGCCCGATTGAGCCTATAGGCAGTCAAAATAGGCACTGTCTGGGTTTTTCGATGGGCCATTGATCAAACCACACGTGCTGCCGTTGGAATGGAAGACTGATACTCCTGTGTGGGTAGACCAATGGCTCTTACCGCATGAAAAATTAATGGCAGCTATTAATCTAGTACAGGAGCAATTGGTTTTGGGGCATGTTCAACCATCTCATAGTCCATGGAACACCCCCATCTTTGTCATAAAGAAAAAATCAGGGAAATGGCGTTTATTACAAGATTTGAGAGCCATCAATACAGTTCTCAAACCTATGGGGGCTTTACAACCTGGACTCCCTACTCCATCAGCCATCCCTATGAATTTCAAGTTATTAATAATAGACCTAAAAGACTGTTTCTTCACCATACCTTTAGCAGCAAAGGATTGTGAACGCTTTGCTTTCTCTATCCCAAGTGTCAATCTACAAGAGCCCTATCAAAAATTTCAATGGACAGTCCTTCCACAGGGCATGGCCAATAGTCCTACCCTTTGTCAGGACTTCGTGGCCGGTGCCTTGGCACCATTTCATAAGCAGTATACGGACCGCTTATACTGCATTCATTATATGGATGATATTCTTTTGGCAGCACCCGATGAAGCTTTATTACAGAAAGCCTTTGGAGATTTGTTCTCCGGTTTAAAGTCCTATAATTTAGTCATATCCCCTGATAAGGTGCAAACCATGCAACCTTTCGAGTATTTGGGTTTTATCATGGAGGAGAAAATTGTCCGACCACAGAAAATACAAATTTGCACTGGACAATTAAAAAATTTAAATGACTTTCAAAAACTCTTAGGAGATATCAATTGGGTTAGACCTTTTCTGTCAATAACTGCAGAACAATTAAAACCCCTTTTTTGACATCTTAAAAGGGGATAGTAACCCTTCCTCTCCTCGAGCCTTAAATCCTGAGGCTCAAGATGCCCTCCAATTAGTCAATGACAAGCTTTCAGAGGCTCAAGTTTATCGATACAACCCCTTGGAGCCCCTCTATCTGATACTATTACACCCTCAACAAATGCCCGCTGGATTGATATGGCAAACTTCAGGACCTATAGAATGGCTCCATTTAGCTTTACACCAGTTACATGTAATTAATAAATTTACTGAACTGTTGGCATCCTTAATTAGTAAGGGTCGTCATAGAGCTATCCAATTGACTGGCAAGGAACCCGCTTTTCTAATTTTGCCTATGCTGACCCGAGAGAAATTAGAACTCTTACTGATAAATGACATCAATTGTCAAATAGCCCTTGCCTCCTACCCTGGACAAATTAAATTTCATCTGACAGCAGAAAAACTTCTTCAGTTTTTTGCTAATGTGCCCATTCTATCTTTATCCACTCTGGCCTCACAACCCATTCCCTCTGCCACCAACATTTTTGTAGATACTAACAAAACAGGGCACATTGCCATTTATGCTGACCTCTCACCAAACCCCATTTCTCATCGGTTCCACTATCCCACATCCTCTGTACAGAGAGCTAAGTTAAAAGCCATTCATTTGGCTTTGGGCTTGTATCATGGTCCTCTTAACATTTTCACTGACAGCCAATAAGTAGCTTGCTCTGTCCCGCAACTTCCCTTTGCCTATATTCTTACCAACGATGAAGAGTTATTACATCTGTTTACTTCTATTCGAAAGCAATCGATTCTTAGAATTCATCCTGTATGGATCTCCCATATACGAGCCCATACCAACCTTCCTGGCCCCTTATCTCATGGTAATGCCAAGGCAGATGCTCTGACTCATACCTTCCCAATCATTACCTCAAATTTAGAAATGGCCAAGAAAAGTCATGCCATGTTTCATCAAAATGCTCAGGCCTTACTCAGGCAATTCCACATCTCTAGAGAAGAAGCACGCCAAACTTTCAAGGCATGCTCAATCTGCCCCACCGCACATTCTCAGCCTACCTATGCTGTCAACCCCCGAGGATTAGTACCCGATCATCTCTGGCAATCATATGTCACTCTTTACCCCCCTTTTGGACGTCTCAAATATATCCATGTGTCCATCGACACTTTTTCGGGATATATCTTCGCTACAGCACATTCAGGAGAAGCTTTCGTAGATGTTCAAAATCATTACTTTGCAGCTTTCGCACAGCTTGGAATGCCTAAGAGCATTAAGACAGATAATGGTAGTGCATATTCATCCTCTGCTTTTGCACAATTTTGCGCCACCTTTCACATCGCTCATGCCACAGGTATCCCTTATAACTCCCAAGGACAAGCAATTGTGGAACGAGCCAATGCCACCCTGAATGTATCTGAAAAAATTAAAAGAGGGGGAGTTCCTACAGGGGACAGTTAAATACTCTCCACATTTGCACTTATCTATTACCTTATTTGTCCTTAATTTTTTGAATGTGGATGACATAGGTCGCACTGCGGCTGGGCGCTTCTGGCATCCGGATTTCTCCCCCCTACCATATGCCCGCTGGCGCGACCCTCTAACCGGGGAGTGGAAAGGCCCCGACCCGGTCCTCAGAAAGAGCCGAGGTTTCGTTTGTATATTTCCCCAGAATGAAGAAATGCCGCGCTGGCTCCCGGAGCGATGGTGCCGCATTGTTGCTGATCCACCACAACATGGCCCGCCTGACGCTGAGAACACCCCGGCGGAAACGTCATCGCCGAACCCAGCTACCAACATGAAGTCAGATCAAAGCTCTGACAAGCAAGGCGACTGAGGTGGTCAAGGAGTCCGGCAGGACCTGCACTCCAACAACTCTGTTTCTGGCTATGACCTCCTTGATTACCATGTCATCCACGGAAGCATCCCAGGTGCCATCTAGTCTACGGCCAGCGGCATGTACCATGCCGAGTTATGGAAACTGGTCGCTGCCATGGGAACAGTTAAGACTAACGCCACTGACTGGCCAGTCCCCCACACAGGGGATTCTAGTATGCATTTGCAGGCCTGAGTGCCTCAACCTTTCCTATTGTTGGTAGGATCTGGGAGTGTTGTGCTCACCTCCATGACTGGGGGGAATCTAATGTATCACATCCAGTGTCTCGAATGCATATTAACCAATTGCTTGCCAGTCAAGAGTGACTTCCCGGCTTCTCGTCCGGTAACTCTGTTCTTGGTAATGCAACCCCCTTATGTCTTGCTACCTGTCGAGGTCAATGGTCCTTGGTATGCTGACTATGGATATCAATTCGCCCTAGAGTTACATGAACAACTCCGCAGGGTTCACAGACTTTTAGGGCTGCTTATAGCCGGCGTAGCTACCCTTGTGTCTCTTATTGCTTCGGCTACGGCCTCGACCATTGCTTTGTCACAATCTGTACATACTACTGATCATGTGAACTCCTTGGCTAAAAATGTTTCACATACCCTAGCCACCCAAGACCATATTGACCAGAAAATACTTAGCCGGCTTGAGAGCCTTGAGGAAGCGGTAGAATATCTTGGGAATCAACTCGCGTCGTTACGAACGCAGGTCTCATTGATATGTCATGGAGGGTTTCAGCATATTTGTGTTATACCCATGAAGGCTGATAATGTTACCTGGGACCAGGTTAAAAGGCATCTGCAAGGTATATGGCATAATACTAACCTAAGCCTTGACCTGGCTAGGCTGCACAGAGGAGATTAATGCTATTGGGCAACCACGCCTTGACCTTATTGATCCGGCAAAAGTTCCTCACAGGTTTTAGACAGCCTGAATGGGTTTAATCCTTGGAATATCCTTCAGCATTCCTTCTGGCTCCTCTTAGGCTTACTTGTGTTGATCCTCCTCTTGGGAGTCATATGGTGTATCATTTGCACTTGTTGGAGATGGTATCTATACCGTATACAGGTCCAAATGTACCTCCTGCAGTTAAAAACAAGGGGGAGATATGGGGAGCCTCGTGCCCAGAGGGAGTTAACCGATTGAGCAAAGGCTCTCGGCTCCCTCAACCGAGGGTCCGCACCACTGACTGGAGCAATGGAACACTCTTGTTTTGACTGATGGAGGAATACAGCTTTGTTTGCCTGCTTATACCTATGTGTACACCTAATCTGAAGTGGCCAAAGAGGATGACTGGTGCAGGGGCCTAGACGGGGTCCAGGAGAGGGAAGCTGAGGGAAGCAACAAGGAACTACTGACCAGACACTGGTCATGGGTGAGGAACTTGACCTAAATATTGACTTTGCTGACGTATGAAATATGAACTGATATATACTCTGTGCTATGAAAAATAAAGTTGATGCTGTTGCAGGAATCGCTGCCGGTGTACCTCCCATCCCCTTCCTTTTGCAGTCTTCGTTTTTCCTCATCCCCTTTCCCTCGGTTTCCTGGTCGATTGTCGCGCGGGCCGCGACAGGACTACCTTTGTTAAGTCTTCGTTTTAGCATGTGCTGGAGTCCCCAACTCTATTTTAAAGGTTGCTACCTTGGCTTCTGCTTCAAAGCAAGGAGAATAATTTGTGGGTTCATGTGACAGAGCTAATCTGCCATTAATGCCAGGATGCATTCCAGGGAATGGTGCTTGATGAAGGGGGGCATTGTTACCTCTCTAACTCAGATGTTGTCTTGTGGGCCATCTTGGAGAAAGGTTGGGAAGTTAGGGTTTTCTTATTTCTTTAGCTCTTTTTAGGTATTCTTCCTACTCAGGGCCCTAACTTTTGGTTTGGGTATGTAATTGGATTTTTGCAATGCTGTACAAAAAAAATATATTATCATTTGACCTATAGAGGTCTTTATAGAAAAGGTCTTTCTTAACACAGTTTTTTTTTCTTTTAGAAGTTCTCTCAGTCAATATACACTAGATTACATGCTGTGATAAAATGTAACCACAAAAATCTCAGTTGCTCAAATCAACAGAAATTTGTTTTTCACTCTACATGACCAACATGGGTCAGTAGGGGGCTCTTATCGCTACAGTCTTTCAGATTTCAGGCTGATGGAGGTTCCATATTGACACTTGTGTCCATGATCATTAGGGCAGGAAAAAGGTAATATAGTAAATTGCACACTGGCTTTTAAAGATTCTACCTGAAAGTGATAGACATCATATCTGCTCACATTTCATTGGCCTAATTTCAAAATTGGTATGGGAAGGACAATTCAACCGTGTGCCTGGAAGGAGGAGCACAGAAATGTTTTGATGAACAGCACTTATGACAACTTCAATCCGCCTTTCTGATTACCTATATATAATATGCATATAATCTATATATTTATGGTATAATACACTAATCTCTTTTTATAATACACTAACCTCACCTTTCTGATTACCTATATATTATATATAATATAAAATAAATATAGCATATAATATAATAAATATATATTTATAATATAACATATAATATAAAAAATATATTTATTAATATATAAGTATAATAATATATAACGATATATAATATTTATATAATATAAATAATATAACATATGATAATATATAATATTTATATAATATAAATAATATAATATATGATAATATATAATATTTATTTATAAAAATATATATTTATAGTATAATACACTAATCTCTTTTCTAAGGCAGACATTCTAGCAGTTGATCCAGTCACAATATCAAGCCCAGGTCAGGGTCACTGAGGGATATATTGTGGGTACTTTTCACATGATGTCTAGCAGTGACTTATCTTGACTAAACATCTATGAACTAAAAAGACAATCTGTATTCCCCCAATATGCGATGGTGGAACAGGGACAAGATAATTTCAATAAACATTCTTACTGGAAAGCAGACAGTGAGGAGACACCCCGAAGATAGCTGTGTGTAGCAATTCTGAAATCCTGGTGGGCAGATGAGATGGGGTTTCTTACCCTGAAGATGGGGAACGTTCCTTAATTAGGCTGAGTCTACTCCCTGGGAGGGGCTCTCCTTGATCACTGTGGCTCTTGGTCTGCATTCTGGAGTGTCCTTCCTTTGTATGATCTGATTTTCCACATCTATACTGGACTTTGAAGAATATGCCCTTCAATGTCTAGAGTTGGGGGCTGAGCAGAGTTCACGGCTTCCTTTTTGCTTTCACATGGTTGGGTATCACCGTCTTCCTTCCTTCCTCCCTCCCTTCCTTCCTTCCTTCCCTTTCTTCTTTCCTTCCTTCACTCTTTCCTTTCTTTCTTTCTTCCTTCCTTCCTTCCCTCCCTTTCTCCCTCTCTTTCTTTCTTTCTTTCTTCCTTCCTTCCTTTCTTTCTTTCTTTCTATCTATCTATCTTAGTTTCTTTCCTTCCCTCCTTCTTCTTTTTCCAAACTGGCCAATTCTTTCTTTCTATCTTAGTTTCTTTCCTTCCCTCCTTCTTCTTTTTCCAAACTGGCCAATTCTTTGCTAAGCTCATTTGCTTTTTGTAAAATCTTGTGAGACATAGACAATGGCAACCAGCAACAGCAACAGCAGCTACTAAATTTCTATGATCTCTTGTCATAGGATTACAAATTCACTAGGTACACTGTCTGCTTGCTGGGTTATCACTGGTGACAATATTACCAAATGCTTTGTCACTATGTAACGTGGATAACTATCCTTATAGTTTCTATAACAGTTTCTTTCCTGTATGTCACTTGGCCTTTAAGCCAATGCCACATATTCTCTTTTTGTTGTTATGACAGCACACCGTGTCTAGTTACCAATTTCTGAATCAGCCAGCATATGCTGAGTTGAGCTGCTGTAAAAAACAGCCCCAATGGAAGTTTTTTCCCTCACATTGTGGTCACTCAGGGACCCAAACTGACAATAGTGTCTCTCGATACTCATTTTCACAATTGTAGGAAAAAGGGAAAGTGACGTGCCATGAGCTGGTCCTAAGACATGACAGGTGATAGTTTAATCAGATGACTTCTGTTGAATAACTAAGTTGCCAAGTTCCCAGTATGGGATGGAAGAAACTTTATTGCTTTCCACCCCTTATCAACTCAGGTATGCCCACATTTTAGCTTCTCTTATTTATGACAGTCCAGTTCCTATTTTTGTATTAGGTCTCCCTGGAGGGTAGATGACAGAAATCCAACTCAGCCACGCTCATTAAGTCTCTTTGTCTATCTCTATAGGTATCTTCTTCCTTTCTCTCTCTCTATTTTTTTTGCTTTTGCTTCTCTCTGCTTTATCACTTTAGATAGATTTTCTCTATATGGTTGGCATAATGGCTACTGTTAACCTCTGGTTCTTATCTTTTCAGATCCATGAATTAAGCATTGTGTCTAGGGTAACAGGGCCTTGTAATTATCTGAGACTAGATTATGCATTTATCTTGATGATTAGAAGGTAGTATAGAACATATTACCAGAGGATGGAGGATAGATAGGATTGGTGGGCAGGTACACAGTCTATCACAATCTAGAACGTTTCTCTGCCCGTACGTACAGAAGGAAATAGCACCAAGGCTGAACATGTTTAGGACCTGTTCAGAGTTAGTGAATATAAGTAAGAGGAAAATGGGGCAGGGGTTGGGGGTAAGTGCTGAGAAAAAGAAAGATTGACAGAGGAAAAGACAAATGGTAAATAAATGGATCAGTAACTAATGTACATTGAATGAGAATATTGTCAGGTTTTATGAGTTGGTGTATATGAACTTATGAAGACCATGAAAAGTGACTGCTGTTATAATGGTCATAAATGCAAATATTAAAAAAGCAGTATATCATCATGCAATTAAGTTTATGATTTTGCTATGGTAAGGCAGATCAGTTTTGTCATATTACTTTCCCCTGGTGAGATAACACTCTTGAGGCTGTGTGACTGATATAAGAAGGTGTTGGAATAAGAAATCCTAGTTGTGAAAACAAAAATGTGTTTCCTAGTTCTCATTGAATCTTCTTTTAGAATTACTTGAGGTCAAGTCTGAGTTCCTGGGATTTCTTATTAATGTGCCAGATAACTGGCTGTTGCCCACGTTAGCTCATCAGGAAATAGCTATAAGGAATTTCTTAGCTATTGTAGAATTTCTTAGCTATCTTCTGGAAACTAATCAAACTTGGGTCTGGAGGTAAAAATCTTAATGAAGACATTTTTTGGCAGCTCCTCATTCCTGTACTGTTTACAGGCTGCTATTTACTTTTTGAAATGTGAAGTTGGATTTTCTCTACAACTTGTCAATCTGCAAACGTATCAAATAGTCATGTATTGATAAGGGTCAAATATCTTATCAGCTTTGCCATGGGGAAATAAGAACTTTTCTGGGTGGAATATTGTAGGACATGGATACATGTTGGAACCAAGGGGGAGGTGGAAGGGAGGTACTAGAGAAACAGCAGCTTCAATCATGGCACAAAGGGACAAATTATGGACAAGAGCTGAGTAGAATCATGAAAATTCAAACTGGAAACACTAAGAAAAAAGAGGCACTTAATCAATATTAAGGCACTAACAGTTATTGGGTACTAACAATGAATGAAAGAGGATAGGAAGGCAGGGGGAATGAGAATGAGGCTCTGAGTGTATCTGCTAAATGAGCACACCTTGTGTGGGGGATATCTTGCCTCTGAGACTCTTATTAGCCAGTAGCTAGTAAGACTTAGACTGTTCCTGATAGTCACATGTGTCTGGAATCTGAGCCCTGGTGATTTCCTGGAGGAGACAAGCTTGGAAAAAGAGTGATGCATTAAATCATTAGGAAGAGTAGGGTTGGAAAGGCAATGAATCCAAGTGTGCTTTGTTAAATTAGCCAATTGATGGCAAACTTTATTTACTTGAATATCTTTGATGATTGTTTTTGGATTTAGCTTTTTTTTCTTTCTTTAGGATAAGTAGTATCCATCCTTTAATTCCAGCAATTTACTCATCTTTGTTAATTTTGCCCAAATTAACTTTATATAGTAATTAGGATTTGCTCTTTATAAGTTTCCATGCCATAGTTGTAATTTATTTCCTTTTGAAAGGCTGGGAGAATAGGTGTCTTAGCATGGTTAAAATGAGTTTTTGGGGCGCCTGGGTGGCTCAGTGGGTTAAAGCCTCTGCTTTCTTCTCAGGTCATGATCTTAGCGTCCTGGGATGGAGGCCCGCATCCGGCTGTCTGCTCAGCAGGGAGCCTGCTTCCTCCTCTCCCTGTCTCTCTGCCTGCCTCTCTGCCTACTTGTAATTTCTCTCTCTGTGTCAAATAAATAAATAAAAATCTTTAAAAAGAATGAGTTTTTGAGCAGGGTTGTAATTAAGACCATGCTTGATTATTAAATGTCATAATGAGAAAAACAATCCAAAGTTCTGAGAAGAGTCTTGTCACCTTGAGGTTATTTTTGTCACCACAAAATTCTCTTTATTTGCAGTAGTCAGTATATAGCAGAGGAGTTAGTTTTCAGAGAGCTGAACAGCGAGAGGCAGTCAACAAATACACTAATTTAAAAAAGTGCTTCGAATTAACATAAAAAATATACAGGGCCTAAAGTCAATTAAAATTAAGTTCCCAGGCAAACATGTTAAATAAGTTGAAGTTTCAAATCTTTAATGAAGGAAAACATTTCCTTTGGACGTTAATTTACACCATAAGATTTAGGAAACTGATATGGGACACTTATTTCGAGGGTGACTCATTTATTCTCTAACATGGTATGTACATTTAGGATTTAAGATTTAAGGTAAGTTGATTTTTTGATTAAGTGCCATTTCTTAAATTATCATATAAATGGTGATATAATAATATGTTTTACACATTGGAAGTGAAAAAAAGGTGGCTTTGTCTTAAAAAGAGGTAAAAATAATTGGTAGCAAGCCACACCCATATCATCATGTATAACTTTAGAAAAGTTTTACTTTAATTAAGTTGTTTTTCAAGGGTTACACAGTGTCTTTAACTTTCTATTATTCTGAAATAAAAGATACATGTTCTTTGGAAAACTGTCTAGAAACTAAAATAAAATTAATAGCTGTGCTTAAACTTAAAAATAGATATAGTATAATAATGTTAGACATTTTTTATTTGAAAGAATGGATATTTATAATATTATTTCTTACTAAAATTCTTTTAAGAAATATTGTGAGGTTGGGGTGCCTGGGTGGCTGAGTTGCTCAGGCATCCAACTCTTGATATCAGTTCAGGTCATATTCTCAGGGTTGTGAGACTGAGCCCCATGTTAGCCTCTGCCCTTGGCATGGAGCCTGCTTAAGATTCTCTCTCTCACCCTCTCCCTCTGCCCCTCCCAACCTGCTCACACACACACACACACACACTCTCTCTCTCTCTCTCTCTCTCTCTCTCTCTCTCAAAAAAGTCTAATTTTTAAACTTTTTAATTTAAAAAAATTTTTAAAGAAATGTGAGGTCTTGATAAATTTTAGAGTCAGAAGTATGAATGTTTTCATTTTCTTTTGTAGTAATTTAAAGCTATTTTTTGTGACACTTTTTATTTCTTATTGGACCTCTAGAACAGTCTCTAACACTTGTTCTCATAATGTGGGCCTGGGAACTGGCTGGAAACACAGCCCCATCTACTGAATCAGAAATGTAGGGGTGGAGCCCACTGATCTATAGTTTAACAAGCCTTCCATGTGATTGTGATACATGCTCAAGTTTGAGAACCCCTGGTCTAGAAGAAGAGAGATCTTTCTTGTGTTGTTCGAGACATGAAAAAGTAGTGAAGAATTTTTGTCCTCAGGTTTAGGTCCTGCTCTGCTGAATGAGTAAAACCACATAAGTAAAGAATGCCCATCAGCACAAATCATTAGACAAAAACAATGAGAATTCTTCTTATGGTGACTTTTCAAGTTGGCAATTTGGAAAACAAACCACAGTATCAATTCAGGGGGACTGCAGGGTAAAGTATGTTTATTTAATTTCCCAGAAAAAAAAATTTGAAAGTGGTTAAAAACTATCACTAACTAGGCTTTGGGCCAGATGCTAAAAAGAAATCAAGGTAGTCTAGAAGACAAATCCATGATTTAAAATAAAAACTATTTTATCTTTTTAATTGTTTAGTTTGGAAAACATGTCTTAGGAATCTGTGAAGGAATTTTAAGGATGTTAAATGTTCTCTAAAATCCGAAATGTAGGGAGCAATGGGGTAGATATATATAGGCATAAGCAACTGGTTTTACACTGCCTGCTTTTGAAGGGAACAAGGAAATTTTATATTTTAAATATCACATTTGAGGCCAGTGATTTTAGAAAGTTCTGTTATGAAGATCTAAAGCCAAACTCTATTGTTGGAACCAAACCTGGGCCTGCTGTATCTTTAATTCCAAGTGAAACACCTGCTCGTAGATCACATTGCCATTTTAAGTGCAGTGAAGCAAATGTAACTGTGAAACTCTCTTGCAGAAGGACTTTGATAGTTGTAGGAATAAGAAACATTGCCAAATGCCACATTACATCCTGATGAAATATTTACTGAACTAATTTACATTAAATGGTTTACTTTATTAAAGAAATATACACAGTTCTTAAAGAATCTCCAAGTTAATGTATGGTTTCTCCCACTGAACTAAAAGGGATTTCAACTGCATAAGTAGGCTGTGGTTACGAGCCGAACAGATTTTCTCTATTTAGAAGCAAATGATGTAAGTAATAGTTACGAATTTCTAGTGTATAAGGAGGTTTGTTTTTGCTAGTTCTGAATTTTAATTTAAATATCTACCTATGTTATTTAAAAGAGGTTTCAGAATTTTGCATTTATAGGAAATTGTGTGACTGGGATTTATGTTGAAGAGATCTAATTTGAAAAGGTAAAAGTAAATAAAGACAAATAAGGTTATGATATTTATATGTGGAACCTTAAAATGCTGAACTTGTAGAAGCAGAGAGTAGAACGGTGGTTAGTGGGGGCTGGGGAATGGAGGAATTGGGGAGATATTATTTAAGGGCATCAACTTGAAACTAGAAGATGAATAGTTCTAGAATCAAATGCGCAGCATGGTTATTACAGTCAATAATACTGTATATGTACTTCAAAGTTTCTAAGAGACTAGATCTTGCATGTACTTATAACAAGAAGAAAATGATAATTATGTGACATCAAACTGTTAGCTAAAGCTACAGTGGTAATCATGCTGTGATATGTATCAGATCAACATGTCGTACACCTTAATCTGTAACGGTGTGTAACAATGTTATATGTTAATCATCTCTCAATCAAAAAAAAATAGACGGAGGTGCATTTTTTCTTGAGCT
Organism: Ailurus styani; assembly: GCA_002007465.1. Lineage (NCBI taxonomy): Eukaryota > Metazoa > Chordata > Mammalia > Carnivora > Ailuridae > Ailurus > Ailurus styani. The sequence continues at coordinate 356,636 of LNAC01000374.1, read as the reverse complement.
CAAGTAAGAAGTGGTTATGAGACCAATGCAGGGGCTGTTATTTTCCTTTATTTTTCTAAATAAATTAATTTTGGTTCTATACCCACACCCACCTGGCTTCATTCTTCTCTTCCTTGGATGACATGGGAATTCCAGCTCCTGGATGTCCTGGGTGGTCGCCATAGTTACCATTGCTTATTTGATACGTGATTGCAGACGTCAGTAACTTTGCAGCTCTGGTGGTTAAGACAGTGATGCTGTTTTCAGAGTCTGGCTCCTTTATAAGGTCAAACGTAGTAGACACTTACCCTTACTTTCTTACCCAGGTGTGTAAGGCTCGGAATGCAGGAAGCTCTCTACCTTTGTCATTAGAACTCTTCTTCCCCTTTGAGATGTTGCTTATGAGCTGGGCACAGGTGCCAGCACTTACACAGCCTGCCATTCTATGCAACTCCCTGTCTTGCAGAAGTTAAACCCGTCACTTGAAACTTAAGCAAAGACCTTCTTCTGGCCTAGAGTAGCCGGCTCCCCTGCATTTCCTTCAGGGACCCTGGAACCCCAATATTTCCTGGATTGGCACGGGAATATTTTTTTAAAAGGGGAAGTTTCTAAAATCTAATCTCTAATCTCTCCCTCCCCCAGTCAAGTTGAGACTGGGAACAGAAAGATTTGGTTATTGTTTAGGAAAAGGAAATTGAGGGAGACCCAAGGGAGTACAGAGAAGCATGCCACACCTGTGACTGAGAAGGTGCAGTGCTGAAAGCCCCGAGGTGCTCACGTTCCTTTCCCACTGGACTTGCTCCAAAAGTGGGCAATGGCTGGGGTGCCTGGGTGACTCTGTCAGTTTAGTCTTTGACTCTCGATTTTGGCTCAGGTCACAATCTCAGGGTCATGGGATCAAGTCCCACATAGGGTGCTGTGCTCAGTGTGGACTCTACTTGTCCCTCTCCCTCTGATTCTTCCCCTGCTCTCTCTATCTCTTTCAAATAAATAAATAAGTAAATAAATAAATGCATAAATGCACAGATAAATAAATAAATAAATAAATAAATAAATAAATAAATAAATAAATAAATAAATAAATATTCAAAAGTGGGCAATGGTTTTTAAGAAACACCAACATCCTAGGGGCCCTAGCATCATCTCCTTGCTTACTCCTGTTACTTCCATATACTAGCTAACCATTCACCCGTAAATACATGACATAGAATGAGTGTGAAAAATGTAGCGACTCATACTTCCTTTTCCTTTCAGCTCTTCCTGATTTTAAGTCAAAGGTGGAGAGTATTGCAGAATGTGCTGTGTCAAGAAGTGACATAGAAACAGTTAAGTTAGTTCTGTGCAGTATTTCCACTGTTTTACTAAGTACGACCTGCAAAACACAAATCCTCTAAGTTTGGTGATATTGCATACAAGTTAAATGTTCTTATAGCTGCACTTAAAACCAGCATTATACAATGTAAAGGCAGATGACAAAATTCGTGCTAATAACTTAAAATTTTAATTTCTCAGGGTGTCTGGATGGCTCAGTCCATTAAGGTCCAGGGGCCCTAGGATGGAGCCCCACATCAGGCTTCCTGCTCAGCAAGGAGTTTGCTTCTCCTCTCCCTCTGCCTGCTGCTCCCCCTGCTTATGATCCCTCCCTCTCTCTCTCAAATAAATAAATAAATAAAATCCTAAAAAAAATTTTAATTTCTCTTTACTTAGAACAATATTAAATAAGAAATAAAAAAACACTGTGACAAGTCAAGAGAGAGAAACAGAGGGAGAGAGCAGCAATGGAAAAAAAGAAAAGGTTTTATATTTTTATACTTTTAATGGCAGTTTGCTCTGTTTTTTTAAAGAAGTGGAGTCCCACATTTTCATTTTGCATTAGGCCTTGCACCTCATGTAGTTGGCCTTGTGCCTGTAGCAATGAAAACAATACTCACATGTCAACTTGCCTTTTCCTGTTCTTGACTCTTAGGAGTCCGTATACCAAGGAGGACATGGCTGCCACTTTGAAAATACTGCTGTCCCACGCAGTATTCCTTTAAGGCAAATCTTTAAAAAATGTGTTTCTTTACAAGCTCTTTGATTGCACAGACCACCTCCTACCTGCATCTCTGAAGCTGAATATTAATATTAATATTAATAAAATATTAATATTTTAGAATTTAACTCAACTGTTGTTCTGAGTGTCTGAGAGTGGAAGTATGGAGTACATTGTTCAAGGGAGGATTTCTTCTTGTCTTGCTGAGTTTATTTGTAGCAAGTGGTAAGCATGGCTTCAATATTAAAACTAAGGAAACATGTCTACGTTCAATAAGATAATTTTCTACAATTCTGAGAAATAAGATATTTTGTTGAAAATGAGTGTGTAGCATCATATTAGAACGGTTGAAATACCTTTTAATGTTGTTTAATGACTTTAATGTTCTTGTAACTCAAATTGCCCTCATAAAGCAGACTTCAGTTTTCCTCAGTGAACATTTATAGTCTAAATGCCTTAGGACATTATATTTCACAGCATTTAGCTTGTAATATAATAAAAGCCTTTTGAGTTGTCCAGTGTCCTTGGCCTTTAGCAAATTTTGACAATGGCTCTATCCCTTCCTATTTAGCATTATGGATTATAGAATAAAATACAAGCTGTAGATCACATGAATAATAATTTTTATTAGTGGAAAAGAAAACTGACAAGTGAGTACAAATGTCAGTGATGAATCTTTTTTGTTACCTTATTGTTTCATTATCTGCTTTATTTTTCTCCCTTTTCCCTTGTAGTCCACGAGGGCACTCCGCCTGAATTGTCATTTGTAGCATTAGGAAATAAATGGGAAGATACACATTCACTTGTTCCACTTAGTCACTCACTTAAAAAATATATATGAACCACCTGAATCTAATCTATTTTTGGAGCAAGAAAAGGCAAAAATCAAATGGAAAAAAATGGTAGATGGTCTCTGATACCAGTGGGTCAAATACTCACTCAACGATTAGATTCCTTCTGTTCCAGGCATTGGGGACTCAGGCGTCCTGCCCACAGGAAACTTCCCTGTTAGTGGTGGAGGTATATACCTTATTCCATATACATATGAATACGTAGGTATGTATACCTAGGTACACCATATAGATACCAAATATGTATGTGTGCTTGAGATAAGTGGTCAGAGAAGGCCTTGCTGGGAGTTGGCATTTGAGTTGTACCCTGAATGATGGAATGGGGCATTCTTATACTTGAAAGCCTTCCTTCTCTTGGACCCCAGCCTGAATCTTTCTGCTTCTCTGACTCTTGCCACCAGAAACTTTTCAGACTCTGTCTTAGTCACGATGCCTTTTATGTGTATGAACAACCTGTTCTTCAGCATGGGCTTCCTAGATGTCTTCATTTCTGAATCTAGGCCTCTGGGTCAAAACCTTTTGGGGTCATGAATTTTGGAGAATCTGAATAAAGATATAGACCCTATTCCCATATGAAATGAACATGCTCACAGAATCGTGCATGATTTTTAGGGGATTAACAGAACCTGCTGAAGATAACTCATAGAAACTATAGGGGTGCATGAACCCTCAGTTGAGGACCCCTCCTTTACCTGCTCTTCCTGGTTAATTTCGACCACACTGATGGCTTTAGACACACCAAGGACTTTCTCATTGCATTGTCATTGACCAGGTAACCAGTCCCCAGGTTCACTTCCTTTAATTTCCACATATTTTCATCTATTATTTCTCTTGAATCCTTTTAATAGTTTCTTCATACATAATAATGTTCAATTCAGAACTGGGTGTTTGATCCTAGTACTTTAGCCAAGTCAACAATTATATATATCTTTTATCCTTAAAAAATTGGAGATCTTGTGGTAGATGGGAGTTAGGGCATGCTGATTAGATTTATACATGATACTATCAGGCAAAGTAATTTAAGGCAATACAACACAGAAAGTAAAAATGCTGAGAAAATATATATGGTTAAGCATCAACATATCTGAGATGGGTAGAAAAAAAGTGAGGCCAACATAAAGCACTGACTAAGCACTGACTATATGCATATCAATGATTTTTGGTGGTGGGGATGTCTTACTGGGAAACTATTATAGCAGTTCACAGAATGGCAGCCTTAGGAAATTTCTTTCCTGTGATTCTTCCACCTGTGCTTTCATCCTCAGCTGTGCTCCAAGAAGCCCAGTTGAGGGAGGAGATGTGCTCTGATTTTTCCCCAAGTGGAATGACATCTGGGTTCCTACCTCTCACTCCCACAGAAGCAGTTCTTATTTCATTTGTTTTACATTTTTGACTTCTCTGGAAGATTGTATTTAAATGCAGAGTTCCAGGAAAGAAAAAAAAAGAAAATCATTGTTAAGGATGATGAGTAAATTTACTCTCTACACAAAATATTTCTTTTCATAGTTTGGATTCTTCCATCAAAAGTCAGAATGTTAATATGTTATTTTATTTTAAAGATTTTATTTATTTATTTGAGAGGGAGAGAGAGCATGAACAGGGGGTAGGGACAGATGGAGAGGAAGAAACATGTTCCCAGCTGAGCACCCATGTGGGGCTCAATCCCAGGACCTTGGGATTATGACTTGAGCCAAATGCTGACACTTAAATCACTGAGCCACTCAGCAGCCCCCAAATTTTATTTTAGACAGCATTATTTATGTTTACTATACAACTGTATAATGTGTCTGATTTGAGAGTTCTAAGAGTCATAAGATTTTACAGTCTAGGTCTTATGTGAAAAATTACTTTCATTTTTCCTGGCTGTAATTTTGTAGAATCATAGGTTTTATTTTATTTTATTTTATTTTTTATTTTTTTTTTTAGAATCATAGGTTTTAGTAATGAAAGAAAACCTAAGACAAGGTCTGGTCACCCTTCTGACTTTGGTGGCTTAATTATAATTATTTACATTTTTCAGATGTCATATCTGAGGCTCAAAAAAGTGACTTGGTCAAGATGTATTATGACAATGAGTGCCAATGAAAATTAGATCTTTCATGCATATGTGAACAGATTTTGCATTAAATATGGTTGAGTATTCACATCTTGAATACTTCGCTAATTAATACCAAACAAAATATGAGTAAGTTGGTGGATCAAATTTTCGCAATTTCAGCATGGGGCGATATATTACTTGTTAGATGTCATCGGATTTTAATTTCTTTAATAAATAATGTAATGAAATAAAATATATAATAAATATATTATTTTCCTCTTTAGTAGAAATAATTTTTTGGAACTCCATTTTAGTTTACATGTTTGGTTTTTAGTTATACCTTTTTTTTTTTAGAGAGAGAGTGAGAGAGAGAGAAAGAGTGCATGCACATGAGCAGGTGGGTGGGAGGGGCTGAGGGAGAGAGAGAGAGAAAGAGAGAGAATGTTAAGCAAACTCTATGATCAGCATAGAGCCCAGTGTGGGGCTTCATCTCACAACCTTGAGATCAAGACCCGAGCTGAAATCCAGAGTTGGATGCTTAACCAAGTGAGCTACCCAGGCGCTGCTCTTTATACTTTTTAGCATTAGTTTCAGTGGTTGCTCTTGGGATTACACTATACATCCATAATTTTCATGATCTACTTAGAGTTCATATTGCATGACTTCATGTAAAATGGAGGCACTTTCTAACCCTATAGGTCCAATCTGAATACCAGGAACAATCTCACAGTTAGCTGAGAAGTAGCAGAGAGTTTAAAAAGCTATGAACATAAACTAGGCCAAAGACCAAATGGCACCAGTTCTTCCAAACGTGTTATTATAGTGGGTGGTGGAATGGTGGTGCTGGTAGTGGTGTGTGTGTGTGTTTGCAGTTACAAGCAAAAAGAGCAGACAAAATCTGTTGGCAACAAAAATGGTATTCCAGCTGGATTTAATTGTCTCCAGCACCATACAGTGTGCCTTTACAGTGCACAAGAGGATGAGATATGAATTCTATTTAATAATGACAATATATTCTTCTGGGTTTCATTACATGATTGATTCTGACATTTGAAAATCAGCAAATACCATATACGTTGTTATAGCTTTGCAACTACTGTTGCTCTGACTCCCAATATGCTGTAATTATAGTTTCTTTTTTAGGCATCTTTTTATTGTTTTTTTTTTTTCCTGAAGATTTTACTTATGTTTCTAATTTGTTGCTTTGACTGTATTTATTACATTCTGAAGTTCTTAGTAACTTCATAAAAATAATATTAAGTCTACAAACATTTTTCTCAGACAACTTATTCCTGGAACCCTGCATCTTCTTGCCACAAGGTTTTTAGTGAGTTTATATCTATTTTATTCTTTTATAATGATTTGAGGAGTCTTGTTAAGGAGCAAAGATAAATACCTGCTGTTACTCCTCCATTTTAACTTTTGTTATTCCTTGATATTTTGTGTAACAAGAAGATGATTGCTAGAACTGAATTCTAACCTGGCTTTTTTTGGGGTTTTTTAGTTTCCTTAAATTTTGGATGTATGAAATGGAACTCATTTTCTACGCAACCCATATTTCAATTTGCCCTTCTTTAAAAATGTAAATGTTTGAAATCATATGGTAATTGTCTTTTTCTGATTGACTTATTTCACTTAGCATAATCCCCTGTAGTTCCATCTATATCGTTGCAAGTGGCAAAATTTCATTTTTTGATGGCTGCATAATATTCCTCTGTGTGTGCGTGTGTGCGTGTGTGTGTGTGTGTGTGTGTGTATACCAAATTTTCTTTATCCATTCCTTTGCCAATGAACATTTGGGCTCTTTCCATTGTTTGGCTGTTGTGGACATTTGCAATGATGTGGATGGAACTAGAGGGGAAATAAGTGAAATAAATCAAACAGAGAAAGACAATGATATGATTTCACTCATATGTGGAATTTAAGAAACAAAACAGAGGATCGTTGGGGAAGGAGGGAAAATTAAAACAAGTTGAGATCAGAGAGGAAGACAAACTATAAGAGTCTCTTAATCATAGGAAACAAACAGGATTGTTGGAGGGGGAAGGGAGTGGGCACATGATGTAATGAGCTCTGGGTGTTATATACAACTGAAGAATCACTGAACTCTATCTCTGAAACCACTAATACACTATACATTAAATGAATTAAAATAAAAACAAATCAACAACAATAAAAAAACCCCCAAACCCCTCAGATATTAAAGTTATTTGCAATTAAAAAAATGCAAATGTTTCTGAATGGGTTAAATCTCCCTCTTTCTTAAGGTGTTTTCTTAGGCCTTATTCACATCTTATTTTTGGTCTTAGGGAACTTAGTTTCAGTTACCATCCATTTGCCAGTAAGTCCTGAATCGTCTCTAGTTAATATCTCTCTTTTAAGCTTGCTTTTTTTTTTTTTTTTTTTTTTTTTGCCTAGTGGCAGCCTCAGAGACATCCCAGCGTCAGCATGTATGCAGCCACATCACCATCTTTCCTCTTGGATCTGTTTCTGCTTATGTGGTCCCAGCCTCATCAAGAACCATCATTTATTTGCTCAAGCCAGATATCTGGGAGTCCCTGTTGACTCTTTTTTCTTTACTTGCCTGGATCTCACTAATCACTAATTGCTGTCAAATCCATCCCATAAACCTTTCTCAAACGTACTCCATTTTTAAATCTCTGCTGCCACCACTTTCATTGATACTGTCATCTAAATGATGTCGATAGCTTCCCAACTAGTTTCTTTGGTTCTCTTTACCTTTGTCTGGGCATACTTCCCCCTCCACTTGCTCTGACTAAACCCCTATTCATCTTTGGGGTAGTTTTCCTTTAGGAAGATGGGGAAAAAAACCCATATATAAGGTTAGATGTTCTTGCTAAGTATTTGCACATCACATCAAACTTTTCCTATCTGTAACAGTATCTTGATTTGTAGTATACTTTTCCTCTGCTGTCCTTCTCTTTTAATAATGAAAATTGTACTTTTCTTACTCAATATTGTGTCCCTTGTGCCTAGCATAACATCTGGAATATAGCAGAAGCCAAATACATATTTTGAGTATTGAATAAATGAATGAATAAATGAATAAATGAACGTGTTTGGTATTCTTCTGGAGGCTCTTTTCTCGTTGTAATCTTTTTAGTGTCTGAATATCAAATTAGGCTGATCATGTATCAATAGACAGGTCTTGGCTAATGTCTCACTTGATTATTAAATACCCATATCTTAGGAACATGACAGGGATGTCCACCATCACCACTGCTGTTCAACATAGTACTAGAAATCTTAACCTCAGCAGTCAGACAACAAGAAGAAATAAAAGGCATCCAAATTGGTAAAGAAGAAGTCAAACTCTCACTCTTCACAGATGACATGATACTTTATGTGGAAAACCCAAAAGACTCCACCCCAAAATTGCTATAACTCATTCAGGATTTCAGCAAAGTGGCAGACTATAAAATCAATGGACAGAAATCAGTTGCACATCCAAACACTAACAATGAGACAGAAGAAAGAGAAATTAAGGAGTCGATCCCATTTACAATTGCACCAAAAACCATAAGATAACTAGGAATAAACCTACCCCAAGAGGCAAAGAATCTGTACTCAGAAAACTATAGAACATTCATGAAAGAAATTGAGGAAGACACAAACAGATGGAAAAACATTCCATGCTCATGGATTGGAAGAACAAATACTGTTAAAATGTCAATGCTACCCAGGGCAGTCTACACATTCAATGCAATCCCTATAAAAATACCATCGATTTTCACAGAGCTGGAACATATAATCCTAAAATTTGTATGGAACCAGAAAAGACCCCAAAATGCCAAAGGAATGTTGAAAAAGAAAACCAAAGCTGGTGGCATCACAATTCTGGACTTCAAGTTCTATTACTAAGCTGTAATCATCAAGACAGTATGGTACTGGCACAAAAACAAACGCATAGATCAATGGAATGAATAGAGAACCCAGAAATGGACCCTCGACTCTATGGTCCACTAATCTTTGACAAAGCAGGAAAGAATATCCAATGGAAAAAAGACAGTCTCTTCAACAAATGGTGTTGGGAAAACTGGACAGCCACATGCAGAAGAATGAAACTGGACCATTTCCTTACACCGTACACAAAAATAGACTCAAAATGGATTAAAGACCTAGATGTGAGACAGGAACCTATCAAAATCCTGGAAGAGAATACAGGCAGCAACCTCTTCGACCTCGGCCCAGAAACTTCTTGCTAGACATGTCTCCAAATGCAAGAGAAACAAAGGCAAAAATGAACTATTGGGTCTTCATCAAGATCTAAAGCTTTTGCACAGCAAAGGAAATAGTCAACAAAATCAAAAGACAACCAACAGAATGGGAGAAGATATTTGCAAATGACCTCAGATAAAGGTTTATCAGATATTTGCAAATGACATATCTATAAAGAACTTAGCAAGCTCAACAACCAAAGAAAAATAATCCACTCAAGAAATGGGGAGAGACATGAACAGACATTTCTCCAAAGAAGACATCTGAATGGCCAACAGACACATGAAAAAGGGCTCCAGAGGTGCCTGGGTGGCTTGGTTAGTTAAGCATTTGCCTTTGGCTCAGGTCAGGATCCTAGGGTCCTGGGACCAAGCCCCCCATTGGGCTCCCTGCTCTGTGGGGGCCTGCTTCTCTCTCTCCCTCTGCCTGCTGCTCTCTCTGCTTTTACTCTCTGTCTCTCTCTGTCAAATAAATAAATAAAATCTTAAAAAAAAAGTGCTCCACATCACTTGGCATCAGGGAAATACAAATCAAAACCACAATGAGATGTCACTTCAGACCAGTTAGAATGGCTAAAATTAACAAGTCAGGAAACAACAAATTGTTGGTGAGGATGTGGAGATGGGGGAACCCTCTTACACTGTTGATGGGAATGCAAGTTGGTGCAGTCACTCTGGAAAGCAGTATGGAGATTCCTCAAAAAGTTGAGAATACAGCTACCCAGTAGTAGCAATTGCACTACTGGGTATTTACCCTAAAGATAAAAATGTAGTCATCCAAAGGGGCATCAACACCTCAGTGTTTATAGCAGCAATGTCCACAATAGCCACCCTATGGAAAGAGCCCAGATATCCATTGACAGATGAATGGATAAAGATGATGTGGTATATATGTATGGAATATTACTTAGCCATCAAAAATATGAAATCTTTCAATTTGCAATGACATGGGTGGAACTAGAGGATATTATGTTAAGTGAAATAAGTCAATCAGAGAAAGACAATTATCATTGATCTCACTCATGTGGATTTAAGAAACAAAACAGAAGATCAGAGGGGAAGGGAGGGAAAACTTAAACAAGATGAAATCAGAGTGGGAGACAAACCATAAGATACTCTTAATCATAGGAAACAAACTGAAGGTTGCTAGAGGGGATAGGGCTGGGGGGATGGGGTAACTGGGTGATGGACATTAAGGAGAGCATGTGATGTAATGAGCACTGGGTATTATATAAGACTGATGAATCACTGAATTCTACCTCTGAAACTAATAATATACTACTAATAATATATAATATTATATATTAACAAATTGAATTTAAATAAAAAATGTCCATTATCTTGAATTTCATTCATAAATGGAATTTTTCTTTTATTGCCTGCAAAAAGCATCTCTCCCTTTCAAGTTTATTTTACTTTCTATTTATCAGGGCTATGACTGTGTTTTTGCTGTTCTAGGGGCCTCCTGGTTTCTCTTATAATTAAGTCATTAAAAAATGTATGAAGATAAGTTTTCAATTAGAAGTTTAGCAAAGGGTTTTTATCTACAAAGACAAAATATAATTGAATAGAGATAGAAACCATGGAAATATACCTGAAAAATTAGGATATATATTATAGTAAATCTTTGAACCTTTGAATGATTATCTTAACTTAAAAATTTTAAATTAGAAGCTGGCTCAGCTATGAGTTTAATACATGAAATGACAAATATATGACAGCATGATGGCCACATCATTTAATGACACTTTCTTTAGGTTATAAAAGTTATATTCTGGTGTATGCTGAAAATGATTTCATTCAGAGTGGGAAATTTGGGCAAACCAACACAGTATATAAAGTCACTTTCTTCAAGTCAAATGTATGGGAACTGAAGAGGATGAGGAGGACATGCCACCCCCAAGTATGCTACTTTGGCATAAGGGTTATTTTGAACTGAAGGCAATTGAGAATCAGCAGTTGCAGGAGGAGCTCTCCCCCCCCACCCCACCTTTTCTGCCTAAAAGGAGAGCATAAATTTTCCTCTGTGAAGGTGCCCCCTTCTCCTGTTCCAGGAAAAGAAGAGCAACTCTTATTACCAGAGATGCAGAGAGGACAGTGAGATGAGTCCGCATAAACAAACCTGACTAAAATAACCCTTATCTCCCATTAGTTCCCCCATATATTTCCTAGTCACTTAGCCACAATTTATCATACCTCAAAGCCCAAACCCCTTTTCCTTCATTAAAATGATATACAAACCCCTGAGTCTAAGTGCTGCTTTGACTTTCACTTATTTTTTTGAACTCCTATGCATGTAAAATATTAATAAAGTTTGTGTACTCTTTCTCCTGTACTCTGTCTTTTTTCAGTTAAATTTGCAGACTGCCAGGCAATGAAGCTGAGAGGGAAGATGACAAAACAAAATAATTTTAACACTACCTGAGAAAGAAAATTTAAAAATCACTATCAGAACTACTTAGAAACCTCTGCATAGTGAGGTTGATTCCTGGCTAGTTTCTGGTACAGACAGAGGGCCCCCCAAATGGTTTTTTTCGGAGAGAAAACTCTTTGCTTCTTTACAAGCATAGGGAGATGAGTCAGTGGGAAGGTGAAAATGTTAGAGAGGGAAGATGTACATGGGTCTTCAGGTCCCATAGTAGTTGCAGAAGTTTGGAATCTAGGACAAGGGAGGAATTCAAAGAGTGGAAGGACAAAGTATATGTGAGAAATTATATATAATAAGAAGGTGAAGAAGGTGGTGGTTGATGGAACTTTCATGGCATGAACCTTGTTTTCACAACAAAGTAGGGGCCCAAAGCCTCCGGTTAGATTGGCGGGAGGGAGGTGTTACATGGAGGAATATTATCCTCAGTGTATAACACCCCATCTGCCTGTTAGGAGTTAAATTATCCCCTTCTTCCCCTATGCAAATTCATATGTTGAATTCTTAATCCCCAATACCTCTGAAAGTGACTGTATTTGGAAATAGGTTTCTTGCAGATGTAATTAGTCAAGATGAGGTCATACTGGAATGGGTAGGCCCCTATTCCAATATAAGTGCTGTTTTTATAAAATGGGGGAAATTTGGACACAGACACATAGAGAGGGAAGATGTAAAAAAGCATAGAGAAAAGATGGTGATTTACAAGCCAAGGAAAGATGTCTAGAACAGATCCTTTCTTCATAGCCCTGCGAAAATCAACTCTACTGACCCCTAGGTTTTGGACTTCTAGCCTTCAGAACTACGAGACAATAAATTCCTGTTGTTTAAACCACTCAGTCTGTGTTGCTTTGTCACCACAACCCAAACAAACAAATATGCTGGCCGTGGTAGTAGAAATCCATCCTTGGTGAATTGAATGGGTGAACGAATAAATAAATGCATTGATAAGTGCAAAAATGACTCCCAGGGTTGAGGACAAGAAGAAAAATTTCTAATCAGTTGTTAAGTTATCCCAGAGGGTTGAATAGTTCTCAGAGCTCAGTCGATGATTTGGAGAAAATAGTGAATTTGAAATGCAAATGAAGATAACTGGAAGGAAGGTGATAAATTAATTGTTTAGGAGTAATGAGGTGGAGTAAGGCAAGGATAAATCCTTTATCCTGTCCCACTGAGTTAAGGAGGGATTGGAAAAAGTGAATCTTAACCAAATGAGCCACTGGGGATGTGTTTTAAAAAGTATTCATTGTCTTCACTGTCCTAGATCTCATATTCATTGATTCATCATTGAAGTACTTCAGGAAGTTCTCTTTGAAGCTGTCAGCATCCACAAAGCAGTTGGTGTTAAGCTAAGAGCCCAAAGATGTGTGTACATACTAATGTTTTCTACTTTGATAAAGGACTTTTTAAATAGGTCCTTTGGATAGTTTCCTCTTGTCTACATTGATAAAATCATGGATGTTTTCAAATATTCTTCCTCACAACTTCTTAGGTGTTTTGAACACGCAGTGATATGTTATAGAACCCAAAAGGGAAAATACAAATGCCCTCTAGGTAATAAATGTTAGACTTTAATCATTAAGTTTAAAGATGTGTTCTATAGGCAATATCTATAAAAGTGAATAACAGTGAGTGACTGCCTTGCCATTGAAAATAACAAAATATTAAGAAATGTGAATACTAGATTACAAATGTGTTTTAGGTTATATATTTGCACTTTGGTCTCACAGGAAAGAATTTACAAGATGGTGTTGGATTCACAAAAGAGTGGATGCCATAGTTATAATGCTGCTGAAAAGATCTTTTGTGTGTTGCTACAGTCTCAGGGAAGTCAGTGGACCTGTAGCATGATGCTTGTTGAACTTTGTAGGGTCCCCAGGCTTGGTTGCCAATGACCTAGAAGTGTTGTCTTTTATTTGACCTTGGTTCTTCCTATTGGAAAAGGCTTCCTATTTCTCATTCTGTTCTTTCTCTGCAATTGTTATGCTTCTAGTGTTATAGAGCTAACTTAAAAAAATATATCTCTTAAAGTCACACGATTGACTCCTATCCAGGGGAACATACAGAAAAAATTTTTTTTGAAGATTTTATTTATTTATTTGTCAGATAGAGAGAGCACGCACACAAGCAAGGGGAGCAGCAGGCAGAGGGAGAAGCAGACTCCCCGCTGGGCAGGGAGCCCAACTAGGGACTCAACCCCAGGACCCTGGGATCGTGACCTGACCTGAAGGCAGACACTTAACCTGCTGAGCCACCCAGGCATCCCTAATCTGCTGCATTTATGGTGGGTTTATTAACCAGGGAAGTAGATAATCTATGAAAAATGTTTAGAGTTAACATCCCACTTCTTATGGTTCAGATAATGAACATAGTTTTCCTGCCCAAGGAAATCATCTAAACTTATTTCTTCTGTAGAATTTGGAAAACTCCTGAGAAACAGAACCAATAGGAGATCTCTATGTCAATGTCTATGTCTATGTCTATGTCTGCATCTGTGTCTGTATCTGTGTCTATGTCTATCTAAGGAAAGATTCTATCACCTATCTATCATCTCTATCTATTATCTATCTATCTATCTATCTATCTATCTATCTATCTATCTATCATCTATCTAGGAGATTTATTATAAGATATTAGTGCATCTAATTATGGAGGCCGACAAGTCCCTTGATCTTACTGGATCTCTGCAAGCTGGAGACCCAGGAAACCAGTTGTGTAGTTTGAATGCCTAAGAGGTAGAGGGTTGATGGTGCAGATTCCACTAGGGGTTAGAAAGTCTGAGAGCCAGGAGTGCCTAGGGCTGAAAAGATCAATGTCCAAACTCAAATAGTCAGGAGGTAAGTGAATTCAAGCTTCTTCTTCTACTTGTTTCATTCAAGACCTCAGTGGATTGGTTGATGTCTGCCCACATTAGGGAGGGCCGGCTGCTTTACTCAGTCCACCAATTCAAATGCCAATCTCTTCTGAAAACACTCCCACAGACTATTATGTGCCAAACATCAGAGTAAAGGGCTTTACATTTAGCAGTAATTATGGGGAAGTATTATCCCTATTTTTCAGATAAGGAAATTAAGGTTTAAATAATTAAGCAACTTGCTCAAAGTCACAGAGCTTAAATGGCATTTAAGTGGGTGGGATTTGAACCTAAGTCTGTCTAAATTTCCAGTGCATGCTCTCCACAGGGGAGACATTTTTTGTTATTATGTTTGAGATAGGGACTCTACTGCTGTCAGAGAGCAAATATCTCAGCAGCATTGCTCAGAGGGTTGTCAGTAGCTACTTCTAATAATAGTTCCCTTACCCAGCTTGCTCTTAGGCATTTATTAAATTCTGCTTCACGTTCTTGGTTCTTGAGCATGTTTTCTATGAATATTTCCAGTTTTAGGTTGACTGCCCTTTTTCTGTTTCCTTCAGGGGTTATAACACCAGTTTGATTGGAGGGAGTGATTTTCACCTTAACACCCAGCTATATAAGATTAAAGGGGCATTTGAGGTTTTCTTACATAATTATTGCATAACCTGCCCTGGCCCCTGCCCCCATAAAAGGTATAAGCTAACACAACTCTGGTTATTATTCTCAGGGTGATTTTAGAGTTTATGTGTGCATATGTTTGTGTGTGCATACATATTGGGAAAGCAAAGATAAAACATGATAAATTGATGTTAGCCTTAAGACCTTTTCATTTTCTCTAGTAATTTCTCTAGTTATTTCATTTTCTCTAGTAATTTCTCTAGTGAAAAAACAAGTCACATCAGAAACTAATTACAGAGTGTCTGGGTGTCTCAGTCAGTTAAGCGACTGCGTTTGGCTCAGGTCATTATCCCAGAGTCCCGGGATTGAGTCCTGCATAAGGCTCCCAGCTCCATGGGGAGTCTGCTTCTCCCTCTGACTTTTTCCCCTCTCATGCTCTCTTTCCCTCTCTCTCTCTCAAATAAATAAAATCTTAAAAAAAAAAAGAAGCTAATTACAAATGGTAATACCGAATGGTACACTAGTTAAAAGTCTTTCGGTTTACATTATTCATGGAAAGATTGAGCATGGGAAAAATCCAATATTTGTAAAAAATTTCCCCAAAGAGTCAAATAACTCTAAAATCATTATAGATTGGGTGTCCTTCTATTTCAGTGAAATGATTCTCTGAAAGATCCACATTTTGTTTTGTTTACAAAGATACCTAGTATATTATGTTTGGCATTTTCAACCCACGCCATTCAGAGACTTAGAGTTTACCCAAACATTTTATACATGCTATATTATTTGAGCATCTGTTGTCTTTGACATATTGTTTTTCTCTCTAGGTTTTATTTATTTATTACTTTTAAAGTTATCTTTCAGTGAGTTGCCCATTTAGTTACTTATAGCTACATGTCCGCATGTGAAGTAAAGACCATTTGTTGTCTTTTAAAGGGTCCTACATACATATAATTCCCAGTTTGTGCGTAATATGTGTTCTCATGAATAGCTGTCAGCCCTGGATGGTGGATTGCTATGAACACTGGTCAGAACAAAGTGGCACAAATACCCAGAGACCTTGATGGATGAGGGATAGAACGGGGGGTGTGATGCTGTAAGTTGGAGAAAAAAAAGTGAGTTGACACTGACCATGAAAAAGCAAGTAACATAAATTCAGAGGATGAAACCGACATCAGAGACAAGGGATGGTGACATCAGAATCAAAGGTGTCACGGGAGGGCTACTGAAGAGTTGGAACAGAGATCTGGAAGAGGTGGTGCAAGAGAGGAGGGCATACGGTTTAACAGAGGCTTTAACAGAATAAGAATACAGTGAAGTGACCTGGAAAAGTCTCAGGGTCTAATAACTATTGGTGGGTCTATAATAAATATAATTCTTCATCTCTGGAAAAGAGAAGGATATTGTCTGGAAGTAGGGTGGCACTTCCCAGCCTAGAGAAAGACATGGGACTGAAGATTTACTTATTTATTTTGTTAAATCATTTCAAAAAGGGGAAAGCTAAATCCTCTTGGGATGATACTGACTCCTTGACTGTCATATTCCAAGGAATAATGATTGTAAATGATAAAGCTCTGTTGGGAATTATTCCATATAAAGATATTAATGCCAGGTACCTGGGTGGCTCAGTGGGTTAAAGCCTCTGCCTTCAGCTCAGGTCATGATCTCAGGGTCCTCCCTGCTCTGCGGAAAGCCTGCTTCTCCCTCTCCCCCTGCTTGTATTCCCTTTCTCTCTGTCAAATAAATAAATAAAATCTTAAAAAAAAGAGAGAGAGATATTTGGAACACTGGTAATTGTCTTGCACTATAATTTGTATAAAGTGGGATACATTCATGGAAAAAGAGGTTATTGTGCAAACTACTGGGATTCTGGGAAACTAAGATAACATTGCATCATAATACTAATTTAGTAAACTTACACTTTATTTCTCCCTCTCCACTGATTAAACTTACTAGATGAACTTAAATGAGTAATTTAATGTCTTTGTATCTCAATTCTTCTCTAGAAAATGTAAATTAAGTTGATGCACAGTACAAATAAGAGCTTATTCCTAATCCTTGGATCTTCAGGTATTTTGTATATACTTATAATAACATTGTCCATCTTTTGAATGAATTCATAAAGCAATCGGATATCAGAAGAATCAGATGTGGAAATAGCAAACTTGTTTACTTCTTGCTTGAAATTTACCCATAACAGATAAATGAAGTTTTACATCCATTGCCCTTTTCCCCTCTTAAAATGCCAGTGTTCTTGAGCAAAACAAAATCACTCCTTCTTCCTTTACTTATCAAGAATCATTAGTATTTTCTTATTGTGTTTTTTTCTGAATAAATCATGTGCTTTAAAATAGGACCTCTCTAATATAATAGCCAAATTTGTTTTTAGATTGAGTCGGAGGTCCTGTCTTTATTTTAGAGCAATGATCTGGTCCTGATATCCCATTCTAAAATTTAAACCACAAGTACAATATTTCTCAATATTTCTCAAAAATTCTCTTGAGCAAAATTAATGATACAAGGTTTTATAAAATTAGCCTCTTTTTTTTTGCCATTAAAACACAAATGCAATTTCTTGTGTTAATTTCAGGAAAAAGAACTTGAAAGAGGAAACCTATTCCCAAGAATGATCTCTAAATGAAACCATTGATAGATTGAGTTATAGTATCCATTTTATGATGAGGTTCTTGATTCCGATTACATATAACTTAAAATAACTTCATTAACTCATTTTATGTGAAGTTGGACATCAAATTTGGCTACTTAATGGACTCACCTAGGGAGCTTAATTTTTGATACATAGTCTTTCCTCCAGGTATTCTGACCCAATTGCCTGGATTTGGCTTTGGTATCAGGTGTTTTAAGAGCTCACCAAATGATTCTCCCATGTAGCCACTGGTCTAGAGATAGGACATGAATGGAAATCAAGAGACAAGAGCTTCTGACAGCATAGTTTACAAGTTTCAGGGCCAGAAAAGAGCAACTTAACTCTGTTGGTGACTGAGAGTGGCACTAATACCAGTTTGGCCAATTTTTCATATATGAGAAGATGACCTAAAGTGAGGAATGATTAAATTAATTAAACAAGGAGGCCAGTAGGCTGATACAGCTCAGATGCTTCCATAAACATTTGCACTTACATAAACAAACCAAAATCTAAGTCTGTAAGTGCCTCAAGGTTGCAAACTTGAAACATAAGGACAACAAACAGTCAAGTAGGCCTTCAGCTATAGCCAATCAGCCATCTCCTTCCTTCGTTTCCCCTTTTCTCTATTAAAGTCCTTCCCCTGGTTTCTGTCAGTTGAGTGCTCCTAAGCACTTGCAATTTGGGGCTGTTTAATTACAAAACTCTTAAGATAAAATAAAAAAAAGATATCAGCCCCAATAATAACCTTTATCAATAGAATAAGGTACAAGACAGAGGGTAAACATTACCTTTACCACATGGCCTCTAGCTAAGATGAAGCTTCAATATGGCAGATATTTTATTCTTCTCATCCAGAAGCTTTGACCTTGTAAAATATAGCCTTGGATTGGCAGTGATGAAATCATCCCAGGTTTTCTGGAGGGTTTATCTAATTCCTACTGTGTACCTTTCTGTGTTATTGTAATAACAGGTAGGAATAAACCTTTGGCCTTGTCTAATCTCATTTTTCTGGCAATAGTAGCACAACATAACAGAAGAATAAAAGTATTTTCTGACTCCTGGGTGATTTCTCTTTAGAAACTGGATTGGCTTTCACATAAGCATAATTATTTAGAAAATAGACCAGATTCCTTCTGAGCTGAACCAGTACATCCTTTAATAAAAACAAGAACTGCTACTCTAAGAAATGAAAATAGGAAAGGTGGCATAAATCAGTGTTTCTACAATTACAAATGTCATCTAGGTGCTTTGTCTTATGTCCACTTAGGTGACTCACTGCTGTCTCATGTCCCTGCTTCCTGTGTGTAACGAAGCAAGATGGTCACTACCGGTTCCTAATTTGGTGAAAATTTGGTTTTAGAATGAACTGCAACTAAGGTTAGTTTTGGAGGTGATGCTGATGTCGTCTGGTTGCAGAATTTACCTCTAAGTTGTTTAGTTCTGAAGATGCTCCAGGAAGGCTCACCGTGGTGACCATTCAATGTTTCTTTGGCTGATAATTAAAGTGTCTTGCTCAGTACATAATGATAATTAGGAATGACTCCAATATCATCAAACACCTTCCATATTGAGCCAACTCAATGGATATTTAACTAATTCATGTAATAAAATGGGAAATATTTAAATAAAATCTGAATGAGGAAAAATATAAAATAATGCGAGACAGGGAGAAGAAAGGTAAACATGCAGGTCATAGTGTTTTGCATATATAGTTACTGAAGTTGAGTAGGAAACTGGTTCTAGGCTTCCTGGTTTTTGAGAAGAAAGAGGAATGAGAAAAGTTTATATATGCCATTTATAAAGAGAAAATGCACTATTCTTAGGGAACTCTTCATATTATTCTTAGAAAAGAGAGAAGTAAAATTTCCAAAAAATATTGTCTGAGGCAAGACGATTGTACTCTCCATGTCCCCGTTGGTCAGTAAATTTCTTAAATCACTAGAAGATGCCATGTTTGTCAAGAACATTGAGAAAGAGTGCTGTCAGTCTACATTGGCTCAATGGATGCAGTATGGGCTATGAAATCTTTTTAGGAGATCTCATCGACAATCAGGTATGATGATTCATAAGAGTTGTATTTAGGTTAATCCATCAATCCTCAAGTAATGTCACTACTACTGTTATATACTCTCAGTTGGAGTCATTCCTGGGACTAAAGTGATATCCCCAAAAAAGCATTTGGACCCCTGTTGTTTTTAATTCATGTAATATTTATAGATTATTCAGGGTGAAAATTAAGACAGGCATTTTTATCCCTGGCAGTGCCTCAGAATCTTTTAGGGAAAAATGTGTGAATATTCCCAGGCCCCACAAGAGTTCCACAAAATCAGACTACCTGGGGGGTGAAAGAGCAG
Source organism: Ailurus styani (assembly GCA_002007465.1). Taxonomy (NCBI): domain Eukaryota; kingdom Metazoa; phylum Chordata; class Mammalia; order Carnivora; family Ailuridae; genus Ailurus; species Ailurus styani. The sequence continues at coordinate 336,603 of LNAC01000374.1, read as the reverse complement.
CATCAATATTAAAAAAAAGTTTTGCAGGTAATTTTGATGTAGAGCCAGGGTTGAAAATCACTGCCCTAGTAGCTGCTACTGTCTGCCAAAGAGAAGAGATAACACCTAAAAATGAGGAGAAGGAGGAGGATTACCTACTAACAACTATTTTAAAAATCAGTTGGTACCAGGGTGCCTGGCTGGCTCAGTTAGTAGGGGGTATGACTCTTGAACTTGGTGTAATAAGTTCAAGCCCCACATTGGGTGTACAGATCACTTCAAAATAAAATCTTAGAAAAAGTTGACTGGTATTATCTTCTGTATTTTAGAATTGCTTCAGAATATATCCAGTTCTCTATAAAAATTTATTCAAGTGCTGCTTATAAGAAGCATGGCATTTAAGAACTCTAATAGCATTGCCATTAATTATTCCTATAAAACATTTAATAAAAAATGAGTCTTAATATATTAAAACCTCTGGAATAATAACTTGATCCAAAATAGAGGTAACCCCTGGCCACCTCTGTTCCATGCACTGATCTGATATATTCTCATTTTCTACCTTCCACTTACATTAAGATAGTTTGCTTAAGAGGCCCTGAACAATGTGGAATGGAGATTGTGCAGAGCTAAGTGAAGTCAAAATGACTTTCAGAAGTTTCCTATCCATTAGGCTTTATTTCTGTGGTTGCTATGCCCAAGGACAGATGGTCTGTGAGACACAAAGGCTGTACACAATGTTATCTCAAAGACCTCTGATGTTTCAGTAGTACAGATAAGTTATTGGTACAGAAATACTGTTTTCAGAATTCGAAGTCTAACTTATCTCTGAAGGTAGATGCATGCCTGCCATGAATATTATTAGTGCTTCTTTTATATACAAACCCCACACAATATGTCAGCATGATTCATCTCAAATTGGAGTGCTTTAGATAAGAAAAAAATTATTGTGTGTTTTAAATAAGAAAAAATCTTTTATTAGGTGGATAGAATAGAAAGCTTATTGTTGTTTGTGGAATGAATTCGACAGCCTACCATTTAATTGGGTTGAGTTTTGGTAATATGGCTCATGGTCAGAACCCACCTCAAGAACCCCAATTCCTAGGGTCTAAAATTCATCCTATTTATCTTAAAGCTCTCTCTTGTTGCCTGGAGATGATACTGTTATAATAAATAGGTACAGAGATGCTTTCTATTTTCCATCTTTTCTTTCCTCAATGTATTAACACTCTTCTTTGCTTCTCTCTATTGAATTTCTTTTGTTCAGTCTCTGGGTCTTTCTGTCCATCCACCTGGGTCCTTTACTTTCTCCATTTTGTGATAGGCTGAGGAATTGAGATCTCTTGGGGTGCCTGGATGGCTTAGTCAGTTAAGTGTCTGCCTTTGCCTCAGATCATGACCAGGATTCTGGGATCGAGCCCTGCATCAGGCTCCCTGCGCAGAGGGGGGAACCTGTTTCTTGCTGTGCCCCCTGCTCTCTCTCTCTCTAATAAATAAATAAAATCTAAAAAAAAAAAGGAATTGGTATTCTCCTGTATCTGCTACACATTTCCATTGGCATATTTATGACTGGAAAATTGTTCTTATATACTTGGGATGAGTTCAGAGAGTAGTTTTTGACTTATCGTATGCCTAACATTTTTACATTATATGAATTTTATTTTGTCTGGGGTTGAAAACTTTGACTATAATGTTTGCAAATAAATTAGGAAAGATGCCTCAGTTCATATTATAGGAATGAGCAAATGAACTTCTTGTGACATTAGACATTTCCAGCCCTATTGTAGTCTGAACTTAAAGAAATAGGATAGAAAAATCAGTATGATACCTATTAATATTTACATATTAAGCATCAGACATCATGTAACATAGTTCTTGGTCTCAAAGAACTTATAGTCTGGTAAGTTAGACAATAAACTTCATAACAGTTAGAGAATTAAATGCTTTTTAATTTGGAGCTTATTTTCCCAGTTTCTTTACTATTACTCTTGAGTATCTGAATTTTTTTTAAATTTTTAAAAAAGATTTTATTTATTTATTTCACAGAGGGAGAGAGATCACAAGGAGGCAGAGAGGCAGGCAGAGAGAGAGAGGGGGGGAAGCAGGCTCCCTGCTGAGCAGGGAGCCCGATGTGGGCCTCGATCCCAGGACCCTGAGATCATGACCTGAGCCGAAAGCAGAGGCTTTAACCTACTGAGCCACCCAGGCACCCTGAGTATCTGAATATTGTAGACAATATTGAAAAATCATGATTGACTCTATTACACATCTATGGATTCCTACTTTATCTGGGCTTCAACAGAGTCAGACTTAATTATAATCAATTCCTTTTCCTATTTCTCACAGCAACTATCTCCTGTCCTCCCCACTCCCTGTTGGTTCTTTTGTGAAAAATCACTTTGTCCTTGCCAACAACTATTGTATCTTGTGTTGTTGATTTTAGCCATTGTGACAGGTATGAGGTGATATCTCACTGAATTTTGATTTGCATTTCCCTGATGATCAGTGATATTGAACATCTTTCCATTTGTCTGTTAACCATCTGTATGTCTTCTTTGGAAAAATGTCTATTCATGTTTTCTGCCCATTTTTTTGGTTGGATTATTAGTTTTTTGGGTGTTGAGTTTTAGAGTTCTTTATACTTTTGACATAATCCTTTATCAGAAATATTGCTTCTCTCATTCTGCAAGTTGTCTTTTAGTTTTTACTATTTCCTTTGCTGTACAGGAGCTCTTTATTTTGATTAAGTCCCCATAGTTTATTTTTGCTTTTGTTTCTTTTGTCTCTCTCTCTCTCTCTTTTTAAAAAGTTTTATTTATTTGTCAAAGAGAAAGAGAAAAAAAGCATGCACACAAGCAGGGGGAGCGGCAGGCAGGGCAGGCAGAAGGAGAAGCAGAGTCCCCGCTGAGCAAGGATCCTGATGCAGGACTCAATTCCAAGACCCTGGGATCATGACCTGAGCCAAAGGCAGCCACTTAACCAACTGAGCCACTCAGGCAAGAGTCATATCTAGAAAGAAGTTGCTCCAGCCATTGTCAAAGAGTTTATTGCCTGTGTTCTTCTCTAGGATTTAAATGGCAAGGATATGGGGAAAGGAGAGTCCTCCTACACTGGTGGTAGGAATGTAAACTGGTAAAGCCACTCTGGAAAATAGTATAGAGGTTTCTCAAAAAATTAAAAATAGAACTACCCTATGATCCAGCAATTGCTCTACTAGATATTTATCCAAAGAATACAAAAATACCAATTCAAAGGGATACATGCACCCCAATGTTTATAACATCATTATCAACAATAGCCAAACCATGGAAAGAGCCCAAGTGTCCATTGACAGATGAATGGATAAAGAAGATGTAGTATACATACAATGGAATATCACTCAGCCATCACAAAGAATGAAATCTTGCCATCTGCAATAACATGGATGAAGCTAGAGAGTATTATGCTAAGAGAAATAAGTCAGTCAGAGAGAGACAGATATCATATGAATTCACCCACAAGGGGAATTTATGAAAGAAAACAAACAAGCATGGGGAAAAAAAAGAGAGAGAAAGGCAAAACAAGAAATAGACTCTTACCTGTAGAGAACAAACTGATGGTTACTGGAAGGGAGGTGGGTGGGTGGGGAAGGGTGAATTAAGTGATGGGGATTAAACAATGTAATTGTTGTGAAGAGCACTGGGCATTGTATAGAAGTGTTGAATCACTAAATTGTATAACTGAAGCTGATATTACATGGTATTTTAACTAACTGGAATTTAAATAAAGACTTAAAAAAATAAAAATAAAAACCTCTTTATTAAATTATAATTGACATAAAAAAGCTGTACATATTCAATATACGCAATTTAATGAGTTTGGAGATAAGTATACATCTGTGTAACCATCACCACAATATATGCCATAATCATACTCATTACCTCCAAAAGTTTCCTCCTGTTCCACTAATTAATTAATATTATTTTTTTTGTGCATTATTCTTAGGTACATGTTTCTTTTTACAGTCATTTCCTGAGGTTGATTTGTCCATTTCTATCCTAATGACCTGGGATCCTCTCTACATCTGAATTTGATCATAATTACCTTAATTCACTTGGGTCATCTAAAATACTTTAATTAGGGCGCCTGGGTGGCTCAGCGGTTTAAAGCCTCTGCCTTCGGCTCAGGTCATGATCTCAGGGTCCTGGGATCGAGGCCCACATCGGGCTCTCTGCTCGGCAGGGAGCCTGCTTCCTCCTCTCTCTCTGCCTGCCTCTCTGCCTACTTGTGATCTCTCTCTCTCTGTGTCAAATAAATAAATAAAATCTTTAAAAAAAAAAAATAAAATAAAATACTTTAATTGGCCTCCATGCCTCTGCTCTTTCATTCTGATTTATGCCACCTTTGTTACCTTGTTCCAGCCTCTGTATTTCCATTATAGTTTTGTTTGTAATTCTGTGATTTTGGTTTTGTGTGATATGATTTTTTTGTTTTTGTTCTTGGGTATGCTTCCCTTGAAAGTCTCAGTCTCTCAGTATTGTAATAAGTGCCCATGAGCTTGTCTTATTGACTCCAGTTGTGACCCTCCCTTCAGTTTTCACATCAGTACTCTCCACATGCAATTTCCTGTGCATGTAATATATTATGTTTCATATATTGGTTTCTACCTGCATCTCCATCTGCTCTCCAAATGCACAAATTTCTGCTATGTCACACTATTTACTATAACCCCAGCAAGTTTGAATTCTGACACCACTTGAGAGAGTCCAGGAGTGCTCTGGGCATTCCTCAGTCTGAGGTAAAAAGAAAAGCAATACAAAGGCATAATACAATAATGAACAAAAACATTAAAATAATTTTACAATAAAGAAATATGATAAACCAAAAATAAAGAGGAGCTATCAAGTGTCTAGGTAATTAAGTAATGTTAGTTATAATAACAATGTCATTTTCAACTATCAAATTGATATAAAATTTAAAAATTAATGATTCCTAGTATTGGTTATGTGTGAGAAGTTTTTATTATACTCACAATCTCACAATCACCTAGAAACAGGAGGTGTGTCATGCCTGCAGGCCACACAGGAAAGCACAGACAAGATGAGAAGGCTGGAGATGGTGGGG
>LNAC01000374.1:283568-331351 GCA_002007465.1 Ailurus styani | reverse complement strand
AAGAGGGGGTGGGGAGGGGGGACAAGGTGGGAAGAGAGAGAGAGGGAGAGAGGAGTTGCTGGGTAGGACCATTTATTGTGGCCTTTCTGGGAGGGACTGGATGATACAAGGTAAGCAAGAGAAGCGAGTTTGAACAATTTGGGTGCGCTCTGAGCTGTTAGGGTGATTCTTAGTTGTCCAGTAATTGGCTCTGGGGTGATTAAGGTGGGAATAGTGGTTCCCAGAGTGAGTGAGACTGATAAAATGAGGTAGATGAGGTATGGACTAGGATCGATTGGTTTGCATATGAAGCATAAGCTTCCAGGCAAATCCTTTACTGTCTCTGGGAATTAGCTAACCCTAGGAAGGACAACTTCTCTGCAGTTAGCAAGGATCCAGATGCCAGAGCATCAAGAATACACAAAATAAGAAAATGTAATCAATACAATGATCGTGGGTAATCTGATATCCATGTCATAACAATTGTTTCCCTTTTTGAATCACCAATTTTCTCTAAGAGTCCTGCAAGAGAAGAACAAAGTTAGAGAACTTCCAAAATTTGATTTCAAGGATTACTGTAAAGGTACAGTAATCAACACAGAGTGGTATTGACATAAGGATAGATAAACAGATCAATGAAACAGAACTGAAGGTTCTCACCAATTGATATTTGAAAAGGTTAGCAGTTCAGTTCAATTCAATTCAATGGGTAAAAACAGTCTTTTCAACACATACGGCTGGAATAACTGGTAAATATATGGGGGGAAATGGGCCTTGACACTCATCTGACACTGCACTCAAAATTAATTAGAGTGAAGCATGGACTCAACATCAAAACTAAAATCATAAAATTTCTAGAGGAAAATTTCTTCCGTAAGAACAAGACCATCCACATGATCTTCGTGATCTTGGAGTAGGCAAAGATTTCTTAGAGAGGACAATAAATCCACTAACTTCAATAGAAAGAAAATTAAGAAATTTACCTCACTGAAATTAACATATAAGGAAGAAATGTCCAATAATATAAAAATAGCCCAATGATAATGAGCAAAACTCTTGAACACACATCTCACCGAAGAGGTTAAATGGATAATAATCAAAAGAAGAGGTGCTCAACATCATTAGTTATCAGGGAAATGCAAATTAAGTCCATGATGAATTGCCACTTTTTCCTCCCAATGGAATAGTTAAAATTAAAAAGACCAATGATACTAAATGTTAGTAATGAGGTGGTACAACAGGGGTTCTCATTTTGGAAATCTGTTAGTGTTGATTTGCAACCTCAAGAGTTCCCCAGTGAAATCTGAAGCTGACCCTTGTACAAGGAGGGCAAGAGAGATGGAAGAAAGAGGCAGACTCCTCCAAGTTGGTAGGTGGCAGTTTTAATAAGCAAGGACACTTACACCAGGCTTGTCGTGGACAGCTGCAAGATAAGCATCTCTGCACCATTCCACTGGAATTTTAAAAATGTATGTAAAGGCCTTAACAGGGATTAGTCCAGACAACACATTACCCTCTCAAAAGGCTGCAACCTTGAAATGGAAGAACATAGATTCCAAGGACAGGGGAAGGGATAAGAGGCTCCCATTGCCTGGATCCATCTTGCAAATCAACCAAAGGTCACATCCTCTCAATGACCTCCTCTAACAGATAGGTAGCTTCTTATAAAATTAATCATAAATTTATCTTATGACATGCTAATTCTAAGTATTTGTCCAAAAGAATTGACATTTCCCTCCAGATTTTCATTTATCTTCTGACTAGGTTTTGGCAATGTAGACTAAATATGTTTGTTTTTTTGTTCTTATTCCTATAATTAGGTCAAATCAATATTCAATGCCAATGAATATGTTCTCTAGAGACCTAAGAGCTAGTTAGAATTTTTTACTACAATGGTTACCTAATCATTTTGCTTAGATACCTTTCTCTAACTCTGTTTCATTGTAATTGTAATGCAGATAGTAATAGTGTCTATAATAGTACAACCTGTTAATCTCAGGTTCTGAGGATTAAATGAGGTACTACATGTAAAACATAAATATGGATGATGATGATTATTATTGTCATTTGTTAATCTAAGTAAGTAGTTTGTCAGTCTGGATCCATTTTCTTGTGGGAATTTTCTTTTCAATCTGATTTAATTTTTCCATTTCTGGGACATTTCCTTAATTTATATCTCATTTTTTTTCCTGTTCTAGTCTTTTGTTCTTTGGTAACACTATGCATGAAAATGTTGGATCTCCTTTACCTATCTTCCTTTTTTTTTTTAAAGATTTTATTTTTAAGTAATCTCTACACCCAATTGGGGCTCAAAGTTACAACCCCGAGATAAAGAGTTGCATGCTCTACTGACTGAGCCAGCCAGCCACCCTTCTTTTATGTAACTTCCTATAGCACTATTCCCTTTCTAATGTTTTAAAATCTTTTTTCATTTTATTACTCAGTTTTATGTAATTATGCTGTATGGTTCTTATTGTCCTTTCTGTGTGTTTATTTTTCTTTATTCTACTTCTAATGTGATTGTCATTTCTGTGATGGCTCTTTATTTATCCCTTCCATTTCTTTCTTAAGCTGATTTAGCTTATTTTCCATCTTCTTATTGTTGTTTTTCCATGACTTCTCTGAATTCTAGTATCTCTGATTTGTGTTTTTGTTTTAAAGAGGCACTTGCTTCATTATGCTCTTCATATTTAGTACACTATATTTGACTACAACTTTTCTTTACTCCATGTCATTATTTCTGGAGTAACTGTTCTATGCATTTTATTTATTTTCCTCATTGTTTTCCTTCCTCATTTAAAAAATAGATCCTATGTAGTTTTTTTAAATTATTTTTCACTTTTTTAATGAGGTGAATTATTCTTGAAAAATCTATCTGCAGGAGAGTTTGATGAAGAGAGGATAGTGTTATGATCCAGACTCATAAGAATTCTACTTAGAACATGAGCTGTATAAATTCTTGTAGCTTTTATTCCTCTCTAGTCAATTAAAAATGGCACTTTAGGCTGTTTTTAATCTTTATCCTTGTCTCCCACTCCCATAGATAGCTTATCTATGTTTTCTGAAATTAGCTCCACTCTTTCAGATATTTTGGACTTGATGCCAAATAGAATCTGTTGGTTCACAACCTCTGAAGCTTCCCCAGGTGAGATCTGAAACTGGCCTCTGTACAGGGAGGACAAGGAGAGACTGAAGAAAGAGGCAGACTACTCCTGATTTGTAGGTGGCAGGTTTAATAAACAAGGAAGCTGACTTCCAAAGCTTGTCTCAGGCAGCTGCAAGATGAGTAGATCTCTGCACACACCCACCAAAAAAATTTTTTTTAAAGATTTTATTTATTTATTTGACAGAGAGGGAGAGATCACAAGTAGGCAGAGAGGCAGGCAGAGAGAGGGGGAAGCAGGCTCCCTGCTGGGCAGAGAGTCCAATGCGGGGCTTCATCCCAGGGCCCTGAGATCATGACCTGAGTCGAAAGCAGAGGCTTAACCCACTGAGCCACCCAGGTGCCCACACCCACCAAAATTTTAAGTTTATATAGAGGTCTTAACTAGATTCAGTCATGTATATCATCCAGATAGTTTCAACAGCGCATTGCTCTCTCAGGACCGTGTCCTTGAAATGCCTCCCATTGTGGAAATGGTGGGGAGAATGTACACTGAAAGGACAGGGGACGGATGAGGGGCCTCAATTTCCCTGGTCACACCCTCTCCATTATGTCCTCTAACAGGATCCAAGGGGGCTTGCTTTATTAATCTACACAACTCATTTATCCTGTTGTAAGTATGAAATAAAAAAAAAATCTTATTAGAGTATGCCACTTTAGAGAAATATGTTCTGCTGGCTTTTTTTGAGCTTTTAGCTGTTATTGTCCTTAATATCTTGCTGTACTTTTTTTTTTTAAAGATTTTATTTATTTATTTGAGAGAGAGACAGAGAGGGTGATTGAGAGGGAGAGGGAGAGAGAATCTGAAACAGACTCCGCACTGAGCACAGAGCCTGTCCCGGGGCTTGATCCCACAACCTTGAGATCATGTCCTGAGCTGAAACTGAGAGTTGGACACTCAACTGAGGTGTGCCTCTTGCTATACTTTCTGTTTGACTTTCATAACTTTTTGTAACCATTCTTTTGCTTTATGATATGGAGGTTCAGATTTCTCTAGTTTGTTTATTTATTTTATAAGAAGCAAAATGATCATTTATTTTTTCATTTTTAAAATTTAAATTCGATTAATTAACATACAGTGTACTTTTAATTCCAGAGGTAGAGGTCAGTGATTCATCAGTTTTATATAATACCCAGTGCTCATTACGTTATGTGCCCTGCTTAATGTCCATCCCCCAGTTACTCCATCCCTTTAACCCCCTCCCTTCCAGCAACCCTCAGTGTGTTTCCTATGATAAAGAGTCTCTTATGGTTTGTCTCCCTCTCTGGTTTCATCTTGTTTTATTTTTTTCCTCTTTTCCCCTATGATCCTCTGTCTTGTTTCTTAAATTCCACCTATCAGTGAGATCACGTGATAATAGTCTTTCTCTGAGTGACTTATTTCGCTTAGCGTAATACCCTCTAGCTCCATCCACATCATTGCAAACAGATTTCTCTAGTTTAATCAAAGATAGATTTATGTTTTGTTTCTCATATTACTTATCCAGGAGACACTGCTGAGCTTATTTTATTACAATTAAATCAGATGTTCCTCCAGACTCATATATATACATCCCAATCTATCAAGGTGCTTAATGGAATAAAAGGGTCTTAATTTTGTCATAGTCTGCTGAGATTGGATGGTGGTGTGTTTCTAAATAGCAAATTTCTTTCCTCCTTCTCATATATGTCTGCATATATCTAAATCAATGTCTATGTGTACCTTTATTTATTTAAAAAATAAACTTGAAGGGAAAATTCTAAATTATTGATTGTGATTATGCATGAAAGAAACCACTGCAGCCCCCAATTTTGTAGATATACCTGATTCTAAGAAAATACTAACCATCTAGCAGGTCACAAACACCAGATGGGAGAATACATAGAAATAAAAATTAGGGTATGGAACAGAAGTCCAGGGATAGGCAAATCAGGGATAAATTAGAGATTGGTGTGGGAGGAGAGATGAGGTCAAGAAGCTTTGTTGATCTTTAAACTTGCATTTCTGAGCCATGTGGGAAAATGGTGTGTGGGTGTTATGGTCTGGTTTAAAGGATGGTATGTCAGCAGGAAACAAGCCTGCCATATATATTCACTCCTCCATGCTATTTTGACCTTGCCAGCCTGGAAAATACAGCTTAGAAAATTTCTACTTATTCTTTTAGGTACAGTTCAAAGATGGTCAGTTCTCTCTGGCTTTCTGGGTTCATATTATCTCCCATTCCACTTTGATTTTTTCTTGTCTCTCCTAGCTATTTAAGCATATCTCTGTTACAGAGCTTAAAAAGTGCATTTAGATTGTTATTTTTTTTAGATTATGAATTTTTAGATTATGAATTCATTGAAGGCTAGGATTTGATCTCATGATTTTTAGTTCCTGGCACATAACTTGAGATACACTGAATTCTTAGTAAAGGTCACACATTTTATTGAATCATGGTGTTTTTATATGGCATTAAATGTCCTAGCATAATGGATGCCTTTGGAGCTTGATAACGTTCAGTTCAAAAGTCTTCAATGCATCAGTTTAAATTTTTGTAGTGATATTTGAAATATATGTGTATAGTTAGTTTCTATGATTTAAATGCCTAGAAATCTTTAATATAATTGCAAATATTTTAGTTATAAAAGTGTGTTTCATTCATTTCAAGCCTTTTTGACCATTCTGTGGAAAGTTCTAATTTTAAGGAAGTTTGTAGGTCGTAAAAATCACAGTGTGTGGAACTTTCATTGCCTGCCCTTTGTGAATTTTCAATTAATCTGAGTAACCTTAGTTCTAATTAACCTGGACTAAAATACGTTTCCTTAGGCGGTGCTTAACTAATGGCAACAGACCAGTTGCAGAATGGTTGTAAGACTTACTTTCCAATGTTTTGATGATCTGTGATCTGCTCATACTGTGTATACTAGCAAAGACTGCAAGTATGATTTGCTCTGTTATTTTCATGAACAAAATTTATTGAATGTTTACTATTGCCAGGCACTGTGATAAATACACAAATAATTGACTTTGAGTCCTCATTTTATTGATAAGAAAACATGTCTAACCCCACCCAATTGGCAAGTGACTGATCAGATAGTGTAACCTCAAAGCCCATATTCTTTACCACTGTGCTATTTCACCTCCGTAAAGGATGCATGAAAAATAATTATACTCAATTTGACTCAATTTGATAAAATATTGTTCAGTAATACTAATTCTGCGTCTGCAGACTCAAACTTAGGTCTAGAGAGGCTCAGAGGTTTCTTGGCACATGATACAACTTAACAGAATTTTTCAATTACTATGCAGAGCATCACGGAGCCAGTCACAAACTCCTCTGATTTGTGTACTTGAAATTCCAATCCCTTGTGAAATGGCCAAGGATGTTTAAAATTGGAAGAAGCTTCAATAGGCTGTCCTTCCATGACCTCTTCTTCTGCCTCAATCACAAGGTACACGTGAGTCTGGGGAGAGCAAGATAGAGACCATTTACTTCATAGCAACAAGGTTATGTTTTTGGACATTGTGTGTGTGTGTGTGTGTGTGGGGGTGAAAGTCTCTAATTTTATTTTATTTTAATGTATTTATTTTTAAATATTTTATTTATTTATTTGACAGAGAGAGAAAGCACAAGCAGGGTGGTGGCAGAGGGAGAGAGAGAAGCAGACTCCTCTCTGAGCAGGGAGCCTGATGATGCAGGGCTTGAACCCAGGACCCTGGGATCATGACCTGAGCCAAAGGCAGATGCTTAACCAACTGAGCCACCCAGGTGCCCCATGATTTTTTTTTAATATGGACTAAAATACGTTTTAGTCCATTTTTATTTTTAATATGAGCTAAGAAACTGGGCAAGTAAATGGATAAAGTATTTGAAAAATATAGCAAATATTTTCTGAAAAACAAAATCAACACAAGGGCTAGAATTGTGTTCTGTATATACTGTATGTATTCTGTATATATACAGAAGCACTGTATATACTGCTTCTTCTTCTTTTTTTTAAACCTCTATAAGTCGATGCTATGCCTAAACAGAAGAAAGAGAGAAACTGAAGGAGGCAAGAAGCAGCGCACGGGCTCTTGTAGCACATCTTGTCTTCAGATCAACATAATAGCCTGGGTGTGTGGTAAGCAGCTGTGAGAAAGATAGGTGATTTCCTACCCTGCAGGAGCTATTTCCTTGGGACAGAGAATGAAGAGCAATGCCTGCTGCTGGCAGTGAAGTGGGCACTTAATTTCAGAGAATCAGAATGCAATGAATAATTAGTATAAAACCTATGAAAACTAGGCCAGAATATATTCCTACATATAAGTATGTGGAATAAATTAGTGTGTCAATATATAGGGGAACTATTAAGCTCTAGCTCAGACCAGCTGTAATAATTGGATTTTGCTCTTGGATTGACTACAATAACGACCAGATTAATTTTCCAAGCCAGGTACATGAATTGACTGTAGTGAACGTTCCCTCTGCACCCAGAATGTACAGAGGTGATGCAGGCAGGGTTTCAGTATCCTAACTACCTGTTATAAACAATGCTTTTAGGGACCCAAAGAGATGTTTTTCCAAAGAAGATGTGCAAAAGACCAACAGGCACATGAAAAGATGCTGAGCATCACGAATCATCAGGGAAAGGCCAATCAGATATGAGTTTATTGATGGACACAGGTGTCCTTTGGCTGCTATAGAGAGGAAAAGTACAGAATATGGAAGAGACGCAAAAATTTAACTCAGAAAAGAAATTTAGAAACAGACATGAGTTTATTGATGGACACAGGTGGGAAAGGCCAATCAAAACCACAATGAGATATCATCTCCTACCTGCAAGGTGGTTATTATCAAAGGTAGGGGAAAAGCTGAAGTGTCTATCAATGGACACTTACAAATTTTTTTTCTTCCTCCACCTTTTTTTTTAATTGTGTTGAAACAGACATAAAATAAAATTTACCATCGTAACCATTTTTAAACATACATTTTGGTGGTTTAAATACAGCCATTACCACCATCCATCCTCATAGCTCATTTCAATTTGTAGCACTCAAAGTCTACCTATTAAACGATAACTCCCCATTCTCCCCTCCACGCAGCTCCTGGTGAAAACTATGATGCTTTCTGTCGCTATGATTTTGACTACTCCAAGTACTTCTTATGGGTGGAATGACACCGTATCTGTCCTTTTCACTCAGTATAATGTCCTCAAAGTTCATCCTGTTGTATCATTTGCAGGATTTCCTTCCTTTTTAAGGCTGAATAATATTTCATTGAATGTATATACCACATTTTCCTTATCCATTCATTGATTGATGGACACTTGTATGCTCCTGTGTTTTAGCTATTGTGAATAATGTTTCTATAAATGTGGCATACAAATAACTCTTTGAGATCCTGGTTTTAATTCTTTTGGGTTTATATCCAGGGGAAGTGCTAAATAGTATGATAGTTCTATTTTTAATTTTTTGAGGAACCTCCATACTGTTTTTCCAGTTGCTATATCATTTTACATTCCCACCTAACACTTGTTGCTACCACTTGTTTTTTTTTTCCTAGAAGGTAGCCATCCTAATGGGTGTGGTGATATCTTATTGTAGCTTTGATTTGCATTTCCTTTATGTACAGTATCTTTTCATAAGTTCATTGGTCATTCGTATGTCTTCTTTGGAGAAATATCTATTCAAGTCTTTGTCCATTTTGAATCAAGTTGCTTGCATTTTAGGAGTTCTGTGTATATTCTGGGTATTACTCCCTTATCAGACATATGACTTGAAAATATTTTCATTCATTTGTGAGTTGTCTTTTCACTGTGAATCGTGTCTATTGATGAATAAAGAAGATGTGATAGAAATATACAATGGAGTATTATTCAACCTTAAGAAAGAGATCCTATTTATTTACTTTTGCAAGAGAGAGAGAGAGAGAGAGAGAGAGAGAGAGAGAGAGAGAGCATGAACACAGCAAGGGGAGGGACAGAAGGAGAAGTAGACTCCCAACGGAGCAGGTAGCCTGGTGTGGGACTTGATCCCAGGACCCTAGGATCATGACCTGAACTGAAGGCAGATGCTTAACTGACTGAGCCACCCAGGTGCCCCATGAAAGAAATCTTGTCATTTGTGACAACGTGAATGAATCTGGAGGGCGTTAGGCTAAGTGAAATAAGCCAGATAAAGACAAATATTGCATGATATCACTCATACATGGAATCTAAAAAAGCAAAAAGTTGAACCGGTAGAAACAGAGAGTAGAAAAGCCATTGCCAGGGGCTGGGGGCCAGGGGGTGGGTGAAATACAGAGAGGTTCGTAAAGGGTACAAGCATTTGTTATAACATCAATAAGGTCTGAGGATCTAATGTATAGCATGGTGACTATGTTGATAGCACAGAATTGTATAATTTAAACTTGCTAAGAGAGTAAAACTTAAATGTTTTCACCAAAAAAAGATAAAAAGAAATATATGAAGTGATAGATGTATTGATTAATTCCATGTGTTAGTCCTTTCTCAGTGTATACATATATCAAATCATCAGAGTATACACATTGAATATTCTATAATTGTACTTGGCAATTATCCCCCAGTAAAGCTGAAAAAAAAGTAGCCTCTTGGAATATTTGTAAAAAAATATAAAAAGAAAAAAGAAAAACCAAGCCCTATAGGAGTTATTGTGGTACATTATTATAGTGCCAGATGTGGAGGTCGAATGGAAAATTTTGAGCATCCCCATGGTATATGAAAAAGTTGAATCGTTCCATCAGCCAATTGCTATTTACTGAGCACCTATTACATGTGCCTTGATTCAAGACCCCATCACCTGATCCCAAAGCCCAAAAAGAAAAGGAAAGGAAGAAAAAGGGTGTCAAAGATAAACTTTACTGTACTGGTATTGAGCCTTGGTTAGGAAGAAATCACTTGCCAAACTAAAAATCACTGGGGTCTCCTTTGCCCTAATGTCATATCTTGTCTCCACCTAAAATGCCATGATGGTATGAGACATAAGTCACTAATCACAGTTTTAAAATAAATGTAATTTAATATGCTACTCTTGTAATTTGAGATCTGACTTACTGTCTAACTCTGCCACTTGCTGTTATAGTAACTAAAGTTTTTTTTTTATTGCATACTTACTTGTCATATGTAATTCACAATATGGGGCAAAATACCAGTAGATTTAACTCTCCCTCCAAATATTTACCTTTTAGCAAATTCATAATCAACAAAGCATACTAATGAAATGCTGTTTACTTAGTGTAGGGCAGATTGTGTTTGTGTGTGTGCGGGCGTGTGTGTGTGGTCCTCTACTCTTTCTTGGTTTCTCCTTAGTCAACCACTCTAAGCCATCTATTGTGATAAAGGTCATGCAACTGGTTTATGGGCTAAATTTGTAAAGAAAAATGCTAATTCTGGTACAGGCTCTGGGTAGGAAAAAGGAATCAAGGTTGACTCCCGTAAACCTTTTGCCCTTTATTAGACATCATTTCCTGCCCGATGTTTTCTCTCCTTATTCACAGCAGGATTCTCCAAAATGCTTCAGCGCACAGCTACTCACAAACGATCGCACATCTTAATGTTTCATCTTGGTGTACCATTTCAGTTTTAGAGTGATTTTTAGGAATGCATTCCCAGATAACTTGGCACACAGCTGCATCAGCTGATTAGCTCCAGAATGTTCCATCAAGTGTCTCAGGCAGGTTTCACAATTTGAATTTTGGGTGACTGAATCATACATGTAAGTATCATTATGACTAACTTGGCCATGCCATGTCAGGACCTTTTCAGTCACCTGAACTTGTATTCTAAGGAAGAGAAAACTGTTAAAATCTTAGCTTTTAATTGGTGATGTTTTAAATGAAACTTGAAGTTCCTATGTTGCTGTGGCTGAGGTCAAAAAGGTTGCTGTTTGTGTTCTCCTGTAGGATTTTAATGGTTTCCTTGTCTCACATTTAGGTCTTTCATTCATTTTGAATTTATTTTGTGATGGTGTAAGAAAGTGGTCCAATTTCATTCTTCTGCATGTGACTGTCCAATTTTCTCAACACTATTTGTCAAAGAGACTTTTTTATGTTGGATATTCTTTCCTGCTTTGTCAAAAACTAATAGACCATATCGTTGCGAGTCCATTTCTGGGTTTTCTATTTTATTCCATTGATCTATGTTTCTGACTTTTTGCCAGTCCCATATCATTTTGATTACTTCAGCTTTGTCATATAACTTGTAGTCCAGAATTGTGATGCCTCCAGCTTTGCTTTTCTTTTTCAAGATTGCTTTGGCTATTCAGGGTCTTTTGTGGTTCCAAACAAATTTTGGGATTGTTCCAGCTCTGTGAAAAATGCGGTTGGTATTTTGATAAGGATTGCATTAAATGTGTAGATTGCTTTGGATACTTAGATTGTCCATTTCTTCTTGTGTGATTTTGGCAGATTTTGTCTTTAAGGAATCGGTCCATTTCATCTAGGTTATCAAATTTGTGTGCATAGGGTTGTTCATAGTATTCCTTTATTATCCACTTAGTAAAGGATAATTGTCCATTTTTATAAAGGGATCTATAGTATTGTCCTCTCTTTCATTTCCGATATTAGCAATTTGTATCTGCTTTTTTTTTTTTTTGGTTCGCCTGGCTAGAGGTCTATTAATTTTATTGATCTTTTCAACCAGATTTTGATTTCGTTGTTTTCCCTATTGATTTTCTGTTTTCAGTTTTATTAATTTCTGCTCTAATTTTTATTATTTTTTCTAGTTACTTTGGATCTAATTTGCTGATTCTTTTCTGTTTTCCTTAAGTAGGAGCTTAGATGATTGATTTTAGAGTTTTCTTCTTTGCTAATATATACACTCAATGCTATAAATTTCCTTCTAAGTACTACTTTAACTGCATCCCACATGTTTTGCTAAGTTGTATTTTCATTTTCATTTAGTTTAAAAACTTTTAAAATCTTCCTTGCAATTTCTTTTTTGACACACGTGTTAATATGGAAGTGTGTTGCTTAATCTCCAAGTATAGGGGATTTTCTATCTGTTTGTTATTGATTTTTAGGTTAATTCCATTGTGGTCTGAGAGCAGACACTGTATGCATTTCAATTTTGAAAATTTCTACTGAGATATCCTCACATGTGGAGATTATCTCTTCAGCCAACTATAATCTTCTCCTCAGCTTGATCAAAGAAATTCTTCATTTCTGGTCACAGTGTTTTTGATCTTCAGCATTCCCTTTATGGTTCTTCCTTGAAATTCCCATGTCACTGTCTGCATTGCCTATCTGTTCTTGAATACTGTCTACTTTTCTCATTAGAGCCCTTAGTAGGTCAATCAGAGTTATTTTAAGTTCCTGGTCTGCTCATTCCAATATATCTGTCATACCTGAGTCTGGTTCTGATGCTTTCTCTGTCTCTTTAAACTCCCCTCCCCGACTTTTTGTATGTCTTGTAATTTTTTCTTGATACCTAAACATGATCTGCTGGGTGAAAGAAACTGCAGTAAAAAACCTTTTGGCAATATAGTGGTAAATTTTAAGGTAAGGGAAGTGTTCGGTAGTACTATGATTAAATTTCAGGCTTTTCATGAGCAATAAAATGACTGAATATTAGCTAAATTTAAATACCAGTATTGTTTTCTACTCTAGTAATAAACTTCAGTAAAGTAAATGAAAAAAATTGTAATAGTAACAAAACTATGAAATACTTAAGAATAAATTTAGTGAAGGATGCCTGAAAGACTCAGTCAGGTGGGTGTCTGCCTTCTGCTCAGGTCATGGTTTCTGTATATGGTACATGTGTGTATGTATGTATGTTTGTATGTCTTGTATAAACCTGAAAAAATATATAGGATAAATTCTAACTTAATACCAGTATCTAGAGGTATGTGGGTAGGTGGGTGCACATGATATGGAACCTGGTGATGATAGAGGAACAAACTGAAAAAGGAAAAGATTTAAAAAAATGAGTGTTTTAAACATGTGTGAATGGTACCATATTTATAAATTTATGTGGAAAGTATAAATACATGTACATATGATATTTAAAATGTAGTTGAAATGATCTGCCTAATGTCATAAGGTAGATAGTGACTAAGTCAAGATTGGAATCCAGATTGTTCTGATGCCACAGCTATGGCTATTTTCAGTACTATAAGCTTTCTTAATTGATAAATATGACTTGAGACATCAACAAAGATATATTGGTTAGCAGAGAGACTGGGCACAGCAGTGCAATACTCTAATAATCCTAGATGCTTAAAAAATAAAAGTTAATCATCTTCTAAAATTTCCACCAGCCTTTCCTTTACTTAGCAAGGTCACTATCAGTGATAGCTATGAGAAAGTTCTTATTGACTGTATTTTTATAAAACTCGCCTTTCCCATACCTTTTTTCTCAGGTTCTTGGATGTTAAGATCATGCAAAATATTTTACTTATTTGGGAAAATAAGTGCTGCTGTATCTGTCTCCAAAATTCATCTCTTGAGTTTATTCCCATTGAAAGCTTCAAGGTAGTCATCTCTGGAAATTTTAATTGTAAAAGTAACTAATATTTTTAGAGAGAAATAATTAGAAATTAGCCACGCATACTAAGGAATGAGAGAAAACTTAGAACCATCTATTATGACTTCATGTTGTATAGTGATAAAATATTAGGTAGGAAGTTAGGAACTTTGGAAGTTAGGACACATGCACAGGCACTGGGTTAAGTGAAATGCAGAATTTTTTGTGACATCCAGCTCCAAATGAGTAAAGTTGTCACACAGGGCCACAGAGAAGGTTGCCTGGGGACATGGTAACAGGAAGTTGCCATAAGAAGTGGAGTAAGTATGATAAGCAAGGTGGAGTTAGTTAGGTTTCAGGGGCTCCATGTGGATTGGCTGATTTGAAAATTTTCCAGGGCTGCTGACACAGAAGCTGTCTGGAGCTGTCTAGTTTCCTGGCCTGAGGCAATTAAGTTGGGTACCTGTTGGCCCTGGAGTGTGAAAGACCCAGAAGGTTGAATGGAGTATAGACTTCATCAACTGCTCAAGAAAGAGAACTGACTGGCCCCTAGCCAGGGCTTCCAAACTGGGTCAAGATGACATTTCAAAACTATATTATACCTCATAAATGTCCAAAGCATGAGAATACTTCCCAAAGAAAAGTCTGTTTTAATCTTTCCTAACCTTTGATTCCTCTATCAGTATCATTCTTGTCTTATTGGGCTAACTAACAATCAATTTCTTCCTTCCTTTTTTTTTTTTTTAAAGATTTTGTTTATTTATTTGACAGAGAAACAAAGAGAGAGAGAGCACAAACAGGGGGAGCATCAGGCAGAGGGAGAAGCAGGCTCCCTACTGAGTAAGGAGCCCGATGCGGGCTTCGATCCAAGGACTCTGAGATCATGACCTGAGCTGAAGGCAGACGCTTAACCAACTGAACCACCCAGGCGCCCTTAACAACCAATTTCAATAATAAGTTTCATTTGCATAAATTTCTGTGACTAATTAGGAAAATATTTGTATCACTGGTGAGTCTAGTGTCCTCCTACTCCACCATCTTCTCTGGAAGAGCCGGGCCTGCAGTTTTGTAGTCAAGTAAGCATCATAACACCTTTGAACACTAGGTATCATCTCCATTTCACAGATGAGGGAACAGAAGCATAGGGACATTAGGTCACCGGCACACGTCACATATCTAATAAACAACAAGGAAAAGCTTTTTACTATAGCATGGTTGTATATTCCAGTCATGCAAAAGATGGGAGCCATTTTTATTTTTATAGTTCCATACTGTTTTAAAATATTGGGAAATCTATGAAAAGCATATCTAGCTTATAATTTCACATATATTATTGCCAAGTTTTAAAATGAATTAATTTTAAAGATAAATATTACACAACTAATAGTACAAATGGTATGTGGACATGACAACATATTAGGACTAAGTTTGCTTGAACTTTTTGCTCTTTCTTACCTTACTTCTTTTTTACCAATAACTTTATGTTACACAGTTACCCATAGGATAAAATCCAGAGTCTGGCATTATACTATATAGTCTAACTCTATCCAGCTGACCTCTAAATCTCTCTTCCTGAGAACTTCCCACTGGAGGTCAGGAAGTTGATTCACTGTACTTGAAGGACACGGTGGACACGGGTCACCTGAATGCCCACCATACTCTTTGCACCTTTTTTTCTATTGTATCACTTTCACTGTGATGCCAAATAACACAGACTCAGAAGGCTCTAATCTCTCTTTTTTAAATAAGGCTATTTAAAAAATCAATAACTTATATGTCTCTACATTCTAGGTAATCAATGAATGTTTATTATGCACTTTTTGTATGTAAGACACTATATTAATGTCTTTGAGCACTGTCTTCTTGGCTTTATACTCTTATAATTGAGGAGCATGAGATCTACATGTGAAAAGTGAACTTATAAAAAAGTGGTGGTAGAGTCCATGATGGTCATTATAAAAGGACGATAGGATGCATTGGAAATGTCACAATGTAGAACTAGATACGTGGATTTGCTGCCTTTTAACAGCATATTAGTGTGACTTTGGGCAATTTACTTAGGTGTTATGAAGATTTCTCTCTGTTAAATGGGGGAAAATCTATTTTGTGGAACTATTGGAAATCATAAGATTATGTTTGCAAAATGTTTCATAAACTTCATAGCGACCTGCTTGTATATCTATATATTGAAAGTTTTTGTTTATTTAAGTAATCTCTATACCAAATGTGGGGTTTGAACTCATGATCCCAAGATCAAGAGTCAGATGCTCTTCTGACTGAGCATGCCAGGTGCTCCATGAGTGCATTTTCATTTGCCATAACGTTTTCTATGACAGAAGCATATATTACTGATAGGAATTTTGAGACTGAGTTATTAAAAAAAACTATTTTTCATGTTATAGGCTTAGGAAAACCTAAACTTATTTTTTATTAAGTTTTTAATTTTTATTCCAGTATAGTTAATATACAGTGTTATGTATAATGTCAAGTGTACAATATTGTGATTCAACACTTCTATACATTACTCAGTGCTCATCAGGTAAGTGTACTGTTTAGTCTACATCATCGATTTCACCCATCCCCACCACCCCTCTGATGACCATTAGTTGGTTTTCTATGGGTAAGAGTCTGTTTCTTTGTCTGTCTTTCTCTCTCTCTCTCTCTCTTTTTTTTTTTTACAATTATTCATTTGTTTTGTTTCTCAAATTCCACATATAAATGAAATCATATGGTATTTGTCTTTCTCTGAC
This sequence comes from Ailurus styani, assembly GCA_002007465.1. Lineage (NCBI taxonomy): Eukaryota > Metazoa > Chordata > Mammalia > Carnivora > Ailuridae > Ailurus > Ailurus styani. The sequence continues at coordinate 315,034 of LNAC01000374.1, read as the reverse complement.
TTATTTCACTTAGCATTATACTCTCAGGCTTCATCCATGTCATTGCAAATGGCAATATTTCATTCTTTTTATGGCTGAATAGTATTCCATTGTATATATATATATATATATACACCACTTATTCTTTATTCATTCATCAGAACAGTAAGTTTAACATAGTCAAAAGAGAGTATTGCATAATCACAAAATTCCCCCTTTGGCATTATTAAATAAGAAGCTGTTCTAAATATGAAAGAACCTATTAGAAAAGACTAATTTGTCTGACTAGATTCTAAGACTTTTTATAAAATAATGGTGATTAAATCAAAGTGGTTTTGATATTAGGAGATGCAAATAGACCCCACACATGCATGCATGTACACACACACACACACACACACACACACACCTTTTCACATATACATTTACAGAAACTTGGACCCTAACTGAGGTGGCACTGTAAACCATTGGTGGACAAAGACTATTATACTGGACAATTGCTAACCAGATGGGAAAAATCTCTGTAAAATAAATGAATAATGTTCTGGTACATTATAGATCTAGACTGTGAAAATCTAAATCTTAATACTTTTGAAAGGAAATATAGAAGAATATCTATATGACATTTTATGACATTAGGATAGGATTTGGAAAAACACCAAAAATAAAAACAAAATAGGCCCAAGATAGGAATAGAGAATTCACAAAAGAGGAAACATATGTGATCCATAAACGTATGTAAAGATGTTCAAACTCTCAGTAATTTGGGAAATGCACCCATAATTAGAAAAATTGTAAAGTTTGATTATATCACCTATTGGTGAGGATGTGAGTTTACTGAGAACTCTGACATTACTTGTGGGAACATAAATTAGCACAGCCATTTAGGAGGATAATTTTATGATTTTCGATAAAGTCAAAGTGCACATACCCTGCAAACTGGCAATTTACATCTACATATTAATTCTTTTACATGGACAAGGTGACAAGTGCAAGTGTGTTTATTTCAATGTGGTTTGTAATAGTAAAAATGATCAATGTGGGTCAGCCAAATTGTCAGTAGAAAAATAAGTAATCTCTAGTTTAGTGTTATTGTGAAGGGTTTAGCTGAAAGAAAAGGTGAAATAAAGAAGCACAGAAAGTTATCAAAATGGCTAAATCTCAGTAATGTTGGAAAAAAGCAAAGTACAGAATGATAATTGAGTATGATACAATTTCTACATAAATTCTATAGCATTTAAAAATGTATGCATAGTTTATGGATATATACTTGCATAAAATGTGCTTGGAATGATACAATCGAACTTCAGTTTCATGTTACATCTGGGGATGTTGGAAAATTAGCTGGGATGGAATCTTAGTTGTTTCAAATATTTTATTCCTTAAAAGAGGGAATCTGAAGCAAATAAGGAAAAATGTTAAGGTTTTAAAAATCAGAATGATAAGATAAAGCATAAATAATCTTTTAAAATATTTTGTTAAATGCTTTTCTTCTGTATCTGTCACAATTTTTTTATGATCTAGGAATTCTTCTCCTAGTTATTACCTAGGAGAAATGAAACACATTCACAAAAGACCTATATAAGCATGTTCATGGCACCTTTAATCTTTTTAAAAAATATTTTAAGTAAGATTTTATTTATTTATTTGAGAGAGAGAGAGAGGGCATGAGTGGGGAAAGGGGCAGAAGGAGTAGACTCCCCACTGAGCAGGGAGACTGATGCAGGGCTTGATCCCTGGACCCTGAGATCTTGACCTGAGCTGAAGGCAGAAGCTTAACCTACGGAGCCACCGAGGAGCCCCTGGCACTTTTATTCCTAACATCTCTGAACCTGAAAAAATACAAACGTCTATCAACAGGGGGAATGGTAGTCATGTAACGAAAAGCTACTCAACCACAGGAAGAAATGAACTGCTGCCACACATAATAACATGGATAAATCTTACAACAGCTTATGTTGACCTAAAGAAAAAATAAGACACAAAGAAGCCACATTGTAAGATTCCATTTATACACAGCAGGGTTGGCCACATTATTTGAATAGCCCAGTGCAAAATGAAAATGGGGGCATTGTTCATAAAGCAGCAAAAAAATGTCATTAAAGTACTAAGATATAAAGCTTTTTCTTCCTTCCAAAATCTTTTGAATTGTGATGGCATTTTTAATTTGTGATTCAATGTTGTTCTCAATTAGGAAAAATTAAAAATTAAAATCATTATATTTAAATTTAATATTAAATATTAAAATTTATTGGTCATCCTTATATTGTGCAATGCTAGTTTTAAATGCAAATGTAAGAACATTTATCTTGTAGGCAGAATAACTGAAATTACACAATTCATATTTTGTGGCTCATGCATACATATGTATTTTGTTCTTATCCAAACAGTGAAAGTGCTGCACAAAACTCATAAAACTGTTTTTATTTCATGGCCTGATATATAAACATTCTGCCAATGCTCTGTCCTTTCTGCTTAATGGTGAATAAAGTCTGAAGGGTAAAAGAACTATGGCTTACGCTATCTTTCCTTTCCTTATATATCATCATTTTCAGCATTAGTGATCACAAATAGCAAACGATAGGGCTCCTTGGTCATTAGTGTTTCTTAGAACCCCATTGCTTTCTTTCTGTGTTTGAAGCAACTTCTCACTGGAATGGAAAGTGACTTCTGAGGCTAGTGGTGCCCACGCTTATTCATTCCTAGAGGTGACATGCTTACCTCACACTGAGTCTCACTGAACCTCACTCATCATTTGTCCTCTGGAATTCTGTCCTTGGGGGGCATTGTAAAGCCCATGTGTGAATGGGGTGACGAGGAACAGTGAGCACACCATTGCTCCTTTGTCCAATCAGACTCGACTTACAAAGCACAAGTTCAAAGATAAAGTTATTAAGAATTTCAAGAAAATAACAACAGACTAAATATGAGGCCCTTTTGAGCACAGTTACATGTGTTGCATTTCAGATAATATATGGCCACATTTTTTGAAACTCAGCAAATCTAAAATCTGTGCAATTTATTATATGTAAATTGTAAGTAAATAAAAAATAAAACAACAAAACATGACACCCCTCTACCAGTTTTCTCTTAAATTTAAGTTACAGAAGCTTTTTATATTTTGATTTAATTTTTCTGGTGACTAATCATATACTAAACAAAATTAAATTGATTAAATAATCAACAGACTATTAGATTAAACTGATCAGTTACCAGCATCCTCCTCCATTTCCTCCCAGCTCTGTGACCTACTTCAATAGTTGAGAATGGCAAAACTATTACACAGTCAGAGAAGGTAATTTTTTTGTCTTGTTCCATACTTTTTTTTTACAAAGAAAGCATAATTATCCCTTTGAATAGTATAATACATAAAAAAGAAGATTATAGTGATCAGGCTACAATCTCAAATAAAAAGAGAGAAGTATTTCTTGTTTCTTTTAAGTCTTATGAAATACGTAATGTGCCTGCAATTTATGAGGAATTTACATTCATTTTTCTCTATGACAGTATAAGCCTCTAGAGAGAAAAGGCTTTGATAGGGATCATGCTATTATGCCTCAATGTACTCATTTGTTCTGGTCAAGGAGGCAAATTGAAGGATGTTTCCCTCAGTGCCATTATCATTACACCATTGAGAAGGACTTAAGTTCAGTATTGCCAGACTTTTGTTCACACTTAGTTATCACATTTGCAATGCAGTGAAGAGCTTGAACATACTTTCTTAAGGTTTTATTTTAGCGTTTTCCCAGCGACTAATATTCGGCAGGCTGGTGAATTATTTTTACATTTGTCTATAATACAAAAGCTAACATACTGTTTAATTCTTAGTTCACGGAGGCAATGTTTGATAGAAATACTTGGTAAAGAGACTTATGAATACATTTTTTCTAAGTACTGTGTTATTTGTTCAGAGCTAATACTTTTACCTTGAATATTTGCTATATTTAAAAGGAAAAATTATTTTATGAAAATACTACAAATGGAAAAAATTTCAGGCATGAAAAAGTTATTTTACAAAGCATATTGGAGTCCAACAAATTTCTCAGTGCCTTCATATGCTGCCTATGTGAGATGATCCTTACGCCAGGTGTACAGCCAGCAAAGTCAACAGCATTATAAGCTTGTCCAAAGGAAGAGAACAAACATGGAAAACACTTTCTGAAACTCAAAAACCATTACCAGAATTATTACTGTCTGAATCACTATTATCATTGCTAACAATTCAGTTTGTTCTTTTTTCTATTTGAAAATCATACTGTATAGTTGAAGATGTTTCTTCTCTTATTCTGAATCAGTATTTTGATCTTTTCACTGAATGGTTTATATTGTGGTCCCCCTGCAACTTAATTCAACATTCATCCTCCTTATGTCAGCTCTTCTTTTTCTGTTAATTCGGTTTTATCATCCTTTCAACCATCAAGAGATTTTGTCTGCAAAAAGCCTCAAGAATTGATTCTCTCTTCTCTGTGCCTACTCTACACTCTTCTGCTAGGCCTTCATTCTTTCCCTCTGACTTGCAACAACACACTGTTCTTCCCTGCCTTAGCTTCTCCCTTTCGGACTGCATCATTTGTAGTCACAGCCAAATGCATCTCCATAAGATGCAGTTTTGAATCTATAACTTTTAAAGACTTCAGCTAAGACAGTCTTTCAGAGGAAGGCTGACAGTGTGAGGGAACAAATATTAGCTGCTACTCACTATCATTTGCATCAGATGAATTGGCCTTGGGTCATGGAGTTGGAGGATCGACCTCATCTAGGGCTCTCAGTGGTCAACATCTTTCATAATGTTGTCAACACATTTTGCTACAGGGAATTAGATCTGCAAGCTTCCTTTGTGTCTTTCTGACCCCAAAGAAAGGTGCGTTCGTCAACTTTACTCTCAAAAATAGTCCTTTATGACCTTATTAACATTGTGGACTATGTAAAAATTATGAAATATAATATGTAATACACTGGAGTAAACAAGAGGGGATCTGGAGACATTTGTATCATGTTTAGTAGAGAGGTTGATTACATTTATTTTATATAATTGTATACTTTGTAGATATCAGATATTGAATATGCTTGAAATTTTCAAATAAAATCTTTCAGGGTTTTTTTTTTGTTGTTGTTAAAGATTTTATTTATTTGAGTGAGAGAGGGAGAGAGAGAGAGATCATGAGCAGTGGGGTAAGGGTAGGGGGAGAAACAGACTCCCCACTGAGCTGGTAGCCTGACATGGGACTTGACATGGACTTGATCCCAGGACCCTAGGATTGTGACCTGAGCTGAAGGCAGATGCTTAAATAACTGAGCCACCTAGGTGCCCTCTTTCAGGGTTTTTAATGAGAAACTTGTGTTTGCTTCCCTGAACATAACAGTTTAATATTAGGTTTTATGCTTTTAATGGCTATATTTGATTTCTGATTAGTACTTTTGGACAATGATCTCTTCATTTTTCTTGATAGTCACCATCAAAGAAAAATTTTGTTCACATAGGTATGTGATTTTGAGCATTAAAGCCATTTGTAAACCATTCGACTAAAGCATTTATAACAGTTGAAACTGTATTTAAAGCAGCTCTTCCTTTGTTTCCTTTAGAGACAAAACATTGATATTATTTTCAATGTGAATAGATTTTGAATCTACTTAAATATTTCCATGTCAGAATTTCAAAGTAACGATGAAGCTCTAATTTTCAGAACGTGGCAGCATTTTAGAGCCATCACCTGAAACTCATTTGAATCACAAAAGGGGCAAATTAGCCACAAACCCACAGAAGCATTATAAATATGTGAAGGCAGAGATTCAGAGCCACTGCCTTGAATTTTGCTTGACTCCCTACCCTCCAGTCCCACTTCCTGCTCCTTAAGGATTCTTAGGGCTTCCTGCTGACCGCCTTCAGTACTTAGGACATGAACTCAAGCAGTTCTGTAGGCTCCTTGTCCTTAAGGGGCAGCAACGCGGGTCCCAGCTGGGGGCTGAGAGTGAGGTGCAGGTGCTGGACACCACATGCCGGCTAACCTCACCGTGCGGAAGCAGCAAGGACTACCTGTGGTTCATCATGCTCATTGCTTGCAGGTGTGAGGGCTGCCAGGTCAGTCCTCCACATGCCAGGGCCAGCTCCTAGACCCCCCGCATGGAGAGGCTCATTGTCGGAGGCAAATAGTCTAGGACCCCCTGGTCATCCCATATAGAGACAATTTCTCTCTTTAACTCCTGAACATTTGTACTTCTCTTCCTCTTCTTCTTCCTCCTCCTCCTCCTCCTTCTTCTTCTTCAAGATTTTATTTATTTCTTTACTCATGAGAGACGGGGTGGGGGGTGGGGGGAAGGGGGAGCAGAGGGAGAAGCAGGCTCCCCGTGAGCAGGAAGCCCAAAGCCAGGCTCCATCTCAGGACCCTGGGGTCATGACCTGAGCCAAAGGCAGATGCTTAACCAACTAAGCCACTCAGGCACTCACATTTGTACTTTCCTGGTTCTCTTCTCACTCTCATGTTTTACAGTAAAATCATTTTATTCTTCTTAATAGAAGGCAAATATCTTTGAAGACTGAAACTGTGACTTAATCCTTTTGTATTCTCGGACATTGCATCTGTGACATACTTAGCACTCAATGAATATTTGTTGAATTGCCTTGAACATAGATACAGAAATAAAATCTCTAAGCTGTTTAGTGACTAGCTCAAGGTTATGATGGGAAGTCAGTTAATCTATTGTTAATCTGTCAGTTAAACACCGAGGAAAATTTGATTTTTATAATTTGTTTTATAATGTAGGGCAGATAAACAGAATGGAGTATTCATTTACTTTTTCTTCAGAAACAATGTCGGAATAGTTTTGCAATTAGGTTTGCAAACCTTCAAATTCAAAAGACTCTTAGATTTTGTTGTTGTTGTTTTTAAACCAGGGAAATCATGTATATTTTTTTGTAAATGAGACTTTTCCACAAAGTTCCAATATCTAAAACAGATAAAAGTGGAGTCACCTTGAATGATGCCCCAAATCTGACCTTCCCCCACCAACCTGTGTGTTGTCAGGCACCTCTGGGGATTCCGGGGTCCGTGGCACACAGTGTAAAAACTGCCACCAAAGCATTTTCACGTGTGAGGGTTAAATGTCAGTGTGTAAAGACGGGGCACGTCAGACGTGCAGAATCTCAGGCGCCATTCTGGCCCTACTGAATTGGAATCTAGTTTTTAAGAAGATTCCCAGGGGATTCTTACATGTATGTACTACTGTTTGGAAGCAAAATCCCTCATTTGGAGGATGTGGGGATAGGAAATGGGACCAGATAGGAATTCATATATAATAGATATGGGAAGTTAGATCAAATAAATTAAATTCATGAGAGAAAGTTGTGCTGGAATCACCTTTCCTGTATGATTCCGGGTGAGGATTGGGCACAGGAGAGATGGGTACAAGATTTGGAAGGTAGAGATTTTGTGAGTCCCGGTTGGTCTTCATGAGTTCTAGTTTTTCCTTGGTTTCTCTAGCTCTGCAGCAAGATTTTTTCCCTTGCCTCTGACCTAGCTGACCTATAACAACTTGGACCTGGCCAGCAGATACAGACAAAACAGGCTGGCATCGACTTCTTCACAAGCTCTCCCTGTCGTTCCTGGTTAGGGATGCTTATGTGATTCTCCAGTTATCCTCTTCTAGAATTTTCTTCCCCCAGCTTCTCCCACAATTAAATTTCAGTCTCTAAAATGAAGTCCTCATTCCATATTAGACATTGTGGTCTTGGTTCCCTGATTAAACCCTGATATAGGTACTTATTCCACTGATGATTGCTGACATGCTGCCTTCAGGTGTGGCTCATTCCGTGTGTGTGTGTCTGTGTGTAAGATTTTATTTATTTATTTATGTATTTGTTTATTTACTTATTTATTTATTTGCAAGAGAATGTACAGGAGCAGGGGGAGGGGCAGAGGGACAGGGAGAAGCAGGGAGCCTAATGCAGAGCTGAATCCCAGGGCCCTGAGATCATGACCTGAGCCAAAGGCACTTAACTGACTGAGCCACCCAGGTGCCCCCCATGTGTTCTTTTTAGGTCTTCTCTGTCAACTCAGCTGAAGGTTTTCTTGAGACCTTGAAAGGGGAATTACTTTTTCTAGAAAAACTTTTAAACTTTGATATGCTTAAAACAGTTGTTCTTTTTTGGTTTCTTAATGAAACACAGAGGATATAGCTAAGATACTACTTATTGCCTCTCTATATAATTTCATAAAGGTAAGTAAAACAAAAAACAAAATAAAACAAAACAAAAACCCTAATCAAGGAGCACTAACTAAAAGAAGAAAGCTCAAGAGAGATAGATTCCTAAGAGAGAGGACAAGGGTTATTGGAAAATATAGTAGGATAATAATAAACTAAAGTTGTTTTGTACCAAGAAGCTAATCATCCCTTTGAGTTAGCCTCTCATCTTTTCCTTTAACTATGTTTTTTTTTCCAGGTAATCATTTTATATCAACCAAATGTGAGTTTCAAGTAACCAGAGGACATAGGATTCTGTTTTCCCGTTTTAAGTAATATAAAATTTGGCAGAAAAATGAGGTCATTTTTGCACTTTCACCCCAAATATTCTGTTTTGTATCTTAGGAGTCTTCTTGTACATTAAATTGAGTTATAAAATAGAAACAAAAGGTGCTTATACTCTCTTTTTGTTATAATGAAGTCTGTTCAATCTGTAGCCAACTCTTCATTGCTTCTGGAATTCATTCAAATTTCCAAATTTTCTTTTGTACCCTTGACCAGAGCATTCAACAACTCCCTTCTTCAGATGTAAGGTTATTTTATTTTTTTACAGTAAGTCCTAATATTTTTGAGCTAACTCTGGTCTATTTCAGACAGTTATGTCGAAAGTCATATATTTAATATTTTCCAGATCTTTAAAGAAGAGTAATACAGAATGTGTGAATCTCACTACTTTTCAACCAAGATATACCTTGCTGGTGGTACTTAAAAATTTCCTGGAACACTGCTCTACCTGTGCTAGAATGAGAGCTCCACGAAGGCTGGGATTTTGATTTGTTCACACTCGATCCCCAGTGCCCAGACAGTGCATGGCACACTGTAGATGCTTGACCAAGAGTCTTTGGATATTTGCCACACATGCCATTATACACAGAATCAAACATGAACACAAATGTCCACAACTTATTAATGGAGTCAGGGCAAGTTTTATGGAGTAAGAAGCATTGAAGGATCGCTGGTTCATAATCTATTGATTTGCATGATTCAGTGGAGTGTCCTTCATGTACTCTGTTGCCTAAATTGTAAGTGTGTTTGCATTGTTTACTGTGGCGGGGTGAATAATTGCTCCCCCCACCAGATGTCCACATCCTAATCCCTGGATCTCGTGAATGTCACCTTATATGGCAAAAGGACTTTGCGGATGTGATAAACGGAAGATCTTCAGGTGAGATCATCCTGAATTATCGGGTGGGACTGATGGCATCACCGGGGTGCCTTTTAAGAGGGAGGCAGGAGATCAGTATTGAATAGTGATGTGGCTATGGAAGCAAGTAGCTGGAGTAAAGCAGCTACAAGCCAAGCCATAAGGCAGCCTCTAGAAGCTGGAAAGGCTTGGAACAGGATTCTCTTCTAGGACCTCCAAGGGATGCCGGCCCTGCCAACATCTGGATTTTAATCTTCTGTAATTTTTTCCCCCCAGACTGCTAAGTTCCAGAACTATCAGAGAATAAATTTGTGTTTTTGTGTTGTTTTAAGCCACTAAATTTGTGGTATTTGGTTATTACAGCAGTGGCAAGAAAACTACCACAGTGACAATGCTTTTTTTCTTTGTGGTCAAGTGGTTTCTTTATTTTGGGGGTGATCTTTATAACTTTTTGTAACTTTGTAACTTGTTTGGTTGTTCTTCAATTTGCAAGTGAAATAAAATTTTATAAAGCCAACAATTAATTGTTGATTTTCCTACCGGCACCCTTTGTATCTTATTCTGAAATTCTTGAAAGTTTAATGAAGCAACTTCAGTATAAATTGATTATAGTTTACTTTTTAAAGTTAGAACATACAGGGTGATCTCTTAATTGAGGAACACATATCCTCACTAATTGCTTCCATAATGACATTCCCTTTATTATCTCTCTTATGCCTTACAAAAAAACCCCTTAAAAGAATATATTAACCTTCCAATTTTTCACTTGAGGAAACAAGTTAAGGGAAATTTACTTATCTTGCATAGGGTGAAATTGTGTGAAGTTAGTATGTAACTTATAAGAAGACATTTGAGTTCAAATCCATCTGCCTCTGAAGGATGCATTCTTATGCATTATTTTATTCTGAACCTACCAGTAAAAAATAATTTATATCCAGTAAGGTGAACTTTTAATATACAATTGACCTTTGAACAATATGGGGGTCAGTGATACCAATTCCCACCCATTTGAAAATGCACTTATCACTTTCAAATCCTGCAAAACTTTACTAACTTATAGCCTACTGTTGACAGGAAGCCTACTGATAGCATAAACATTGATTAACACATATTTTGTATGATGTATGTATTATATACTGTATTTGTATAATAAAGTAAGCTAGAGAAAAGAAAAACACTTATAAGGAAGGGAAAGTACATTTACAGTATTATATTGTATTTTTTTTTTTTAAAAAAAAATCCAATGTATGTGGATCCAGGCAATTCAAACCTGTGTGTTCAAGGGTCAACTGGACTGCCTTTGTTTGAGAAATAGAAGAAAATGCCAACAATTGGAATCTGACTTCTCCTTCATAGGAGAGGATGGCTGTCCTACAAACAGGGCTCCTGATGCACGTGTGTGTTGGTATGAGGTTTAGGTCATATGGGCCAGACTGAGCTCGGTACAGGGATCTCAGCAGAGTGTGGTAAGAGCCAGCAATTCATCAGGGTAGCCACGTCAGGTTAAAGACTTGGTAAAGAACAAGTGAGTTAAGCCATGAAGATGAATATTTTCACTCATCAGACTGACAAATAGATAAATCCCTTGATGGCAACTCTGTAAAATGAACAGATGGTGTAAGTTGATAAACTTTTTAGAGGCCAAATGGGTAGTGCTATATCAAAATATATACATCCCTGGATTTGGATTCTTTTGAGTCCTTTAGGGTCAAAGGAGCAGTGAGTCTAAGGCTAATTTTTCCCCACAGTGGAGGCAAATCCCTTCTGATGCCCCGTGCATTAGGAAGTGTTGCACTCTGGCCGGTGGGAGCAGACACTACTCCAGGTCCTGTGAGTGTAGCAAGGGCTGTTCCCTCTAATCCTTCCACGTGGTTCTTCCCCTGGCCTCACACTCATTCCTCACATGCAGGTGCTGCTCAGTACTTGGGTGAGTACTTGCAAAAGACTATCTGCACTTTCCCAGATTTCTCTCTCTAGGCAGCTTTAACTCTCTACATCGCCAGTTCTAGCTTCCTTCATCTCCCCAGAGTCTTGTTTGCATCTCCCCATCTCAGGGAGACCTTGCCCTCAGGTTGGTCTTCAGGGTCTGGAAACTCTTAAAGCAGTAAACTGGGATGGTCCCAGTGTCATTTATTATCTCCTAGGGATCACTGTCCTTCACTGTCCTAGGTTCAATGCCTTTAAAACTATTGTTCCAAATATTTCATTTAGTATCTTGGTTGCTCTAGGCAGGAGGATAAGTGTGATCTGTTATTCCATCTTTTTTTTTTTAAAGATTTTATTTATTTATTTGACACAGAGAGAGAGATTACAAGTAGGCAGAGAGGAAGGCAGAGAGACAGGGAGAGGAGGAAGCAGGCTCCCCGCCGAGCAGAGAGCCTGATGCGGGCCTCGATCCCAGGACGCTGAGATCATGACCTGAGCCGAAAGCAGAGGCTTTAACCCACTGAGCCACCCAGGCGCCCTGTTATTCCATCTTGACCAGAAGCTGAAGATTATTGCTTTCATCCATCCATCCATCCACCCATTTATTTATTTATTTAAATAGGCATGTCCATTGTATTTCCATTAGAAAAAATATGACCTATTTTGGTCCACTTTCTTCTTTACCTCTACCTTTCAAACTTCAACACTTTAATTTTACTCAAGTAAAAGCAGAATTATATAGCTAATGTGAGAACTAAATATTTCATCTCATTAAATTAATAATATTTAATTGAATTAGGTGTGCTCTTTATTATCTATCAGGAACAGTGGCTCATCTCTCCTACATGTTTTTTCCCTTTACTTTTATTTACTTGAGTAAGTATGTAATGAGTGTCTCTTTCCCACACCCAGTAACATGAGTGTGTGTCGGCGTGATTTATAACACTAGTACCTGGATTTGTCATCTGATCTTCAATTCCCCTTATTAAATGGTATTTCCATAATAACTTCCAATGTTTTAGTCAGTCGTACACTTTCCAATATCAACTGTAAAAATTAAGTTGTTAATTTAAAAACATTATTATAATTCCAGACTAAATAACACCGAACCCACTTCTAGCAATGCTGTTGTGAGAGGTCCTTGGTCAGCCACCGCTTCAGTCTCCAAGTGGCCTCCTTTGGGCAAAGCAGCAAGCTGGTAAGCAGCTCTCACAAGAAAACAATTCTTGAAGTGTTGTTTGTCCATTTCGTCAGCAGTATTGAAGTCATTCGTGTCAGCCAGCAAAACAGTTGTTTTTACCACATTAGTGAAGTCACAGCCTGCAGCTGTCCGAATTTCACCCATGTTTATAAGAGCTTGTTTGGCTTCTGCTGCTGGCCCTCCTGGCACCAGATATCCACATGAAGGGTCTATGCTTCTCTGTGTTGAAATATAAGTGGTCCTGTTGCTCACACAGCTTGACTGTAGGAATGAACCAATGGCTCTGGGGGCTTTCGCAGTGCTGATCACCTTTCTTCCTTCCTTCCTTTCTTCCTTTCTTCCTTCCCTTCCTCCCTCCTTCCTCTCCTCTCCTCTCTTCTCCTCTCCTCTCTCCTTCCTTCCTCCCTCCCTCCCTCCCTCCCCCTTTCTTTCTTTCTTTCTTTCTTTCTTTCTTTCTTTCTTTCTTTCTTTCTTTCTTTCTTTCTTTCTCTCTCTCTCTCTCTCTCTCTCTCTCTCTCTCTCTTTCTTTCTTTCTTTCTTTCTTTTCAGTTAGCTGTCTTATGGTATATCTTTAGTTTTTGATGCAGTGTTTGAGGATTCATTAGTTCCATATAACACCCAATGCTCATCATAGCACGTGCCCTCAAGAATTAAGGAAGGCTGATCACCTTTCTGATGATCAAAGATGCCACGACCAGCCCTTGCATCTTGCTGCCTGCCCCTCCAAGAGAACAACCCAGTAGACTGCCTCTGCTAGCACCTTACTGCACTAACTGGACAGACTATTGCTTGTAAAAGCAGGATAAATATAAAGAGGATAATTATTAACCAGAGTTTATTGGAAGTAATTATTCATTGACAAAAACTACTGTTTTGCAGCTGCTTACTCTTTCGAGTTTGCCCGAATGGCTTTTTCCTGGAGAGAAGTTTCTTCTAGTTGTGAATGGGACATATTTTGGGGTGTTAGGATATGGGGAGGGGTGATATTTGCAGTCGATTCCTCCTTGGTGGGCTTTACCGTCCAAATGAGCAGTTCTGGTTAAGAGTCAAGGTGCTGACAGCATGGGAAGGGCACCGATGAGGTTTGGTTCTGTAATTCTCGGGGCATTGTGCATTTTGTCTCATTTCAGCATAACATCTACTACCTAAGACCCTTTAAACAAATCCTAATTCCTTAAAGCATACACCTGATTCTTTCCCTGAGCAGTTTGACATAATCACTTCCCGTAAGGATTAACTGCTTCATGTAGTCTTTTCATACAAATAGACCTGCTTGCTAACTCTTAGTACTCTTTAAGTCGTGTGTCTTTTTTGAGTCTCAGAACAAGTCCAAATTCCTGCACAAATCAAACACCTAATATTTTATAGTTCATTCTCATGTCTCTACGTTGCCAATTTTCTGGTAAGATTCATTTACATTTCAGCTGGAATTAATGTCAGACACAAGCAATATGCACGTCCAACTGGAGTTTAAAGGTAATTTCTGATCATTTTTCTCTTTGAAAACTCTGGCCTTCTCTCTGAAGATAAGAAGTAAGTTTTCTGTGTGAAATATCAGTCTGTGTTGCTGTCGTGACTTTAAATCAAACCTAGTTTTTGTCTTTTACTATCACTGTAATACGTTGCAAAATTATATTGCATTTTGGATGCTTTTCCAAGTTTGTTTCAGGTATGACACTTTTCCCTTTGTCATGCGTTAACGAAGCTAAGCTTTCCCGCTTGGTTTGCGAATTTTATTTAAGAACGTAATAAGAGAAACATACAAACAAATCTTTCAAATTTGTTACTGACCCAAGGCAATAAAAAGGTCTTGTTAATTTTTAAAAAACGTTTTCAGATTGTTTTTTTCCAAAAGAAGCTCTGCTCGCTGAAAGAAATAATAAATCCCTTTTAGTCAGCTGCAAACGCATATAAACAAATCTAATAAGGAATTAGCTTGGCAGGATATGGTCAGATTTTTCTCTGGAAGATTTCCTTTTATTTCCACATGACAAACTTACATGTTAGTGAAATTTGAGCAAATGTTTGAGATGAAATGAATTGAAGGAACCCCTTGGCAGACAGCATTGCTTTACCTTCCTGTGACACCTTATGGTTGCATAAACTCTTCCTTTGGGGCTCACTTCTTTGTGAGGACATCTGCTGGATGTCTGAGCCCAATCATGGGACTCGAATTGGAGAACCATATTGCAGACAAATATAACTGTATCTCTTATAAACAAATACTGGTTAGAATGGATTTCAATAATTTGTTTTTCAAGAAGCACGCTTTACTTCATTCGTGTTCTTGTAATCTGTTCCCCAGACATCTCCTTGTTATTTTAGTCCCTGTCTGCCAGAAACCCTCTTGACCAGTGAGGGGGAAAATTTTTCTGCTGAAGTCTTCAGATTTTTTTTTTACGTAAAATTAGTTGTTGTTACTAAATTCATGAGTCTGATTTTTCCCAGAAATTTACATCAGATACAGAGAGAACCAGGTTTCTTACTGGAATTATTTAAATAGTTAAATACATTTTGTTATGGTTCCTTAACGAGAGTTTTACAGTGGGACAGTACAACCCCTAGAGCTGGGTGACTGGAGCCCCCACTCTGGGTGCCCCGTCCTCCAGCCACCACTGCCTCACTGGGCCGGGCTGGACCACCTGCTAAA
This sequence comes from Ailurus styani, assembly GCA_002007465.1. Classification (NCBI taxonomy): domain Eukaryota; kingdom Metazoa; phylum Chordata; class Mammalia; order Carnivora; family Ailuridae; genus Ailurus; species Ailurus styani. The sequence goes on along the minus strand of LNAC01000374.1, from coordinate 299,896 downwards.
CAGAAGCATCTATTTTCCTGCCTCCCCCATTCCCACACCCACTCCAGGCTCTTAGGATTCCCTGTGCAAATGCATGGGCTTCCTTTCACACCCTAAGCCTGCTTTTAATGGCTGCGCAGGCATCTTCCCCAAAGGGGTCACCTGAACCCTACCTGAACTCCAGTTGTTCACCCCTCTGGCTGTAGGCCAAGGGGCACCATTGAAGGGAATGTGATCAGAGTGTGGGAATGTGGACTGGCTTCTTCCCAGATGTGCACTGAGGCCCCTTGGGATATCAAGTGGCTCTTGGTGGTAGTGGGTTGGAACGGTAGGGACATAGGAACCTTAGTTTGTGTTTTTCCTGGGCTGTAAATGATAGAGGAGGACCTTGGACAGAGAAGGAAGAAGTCATAAAAAACTGAACATTATGTGGTTTTTCTCGAAGACAGTTTATATGCATATATGTATATATGTGAGTACAATGAGAAGATGACAAATCCACTGACAAGGGCAAGGGATCTTTAAATTATATGGACTAATTTGTTCTGATTTCTCATTTCATCTGTGTACCTGTTTTCTAGGTCTTGGAGTCCCTACCCAGTGTGTCTAGTTGAAGTGAGGAAGAGCAGGAGACATGCTGAAGGACCATTGCTGGGCCCAGGTCTCAATCCAGTTGGAGCAGAAGTGAGACTGGCCATTAGTGGAAGTGGGGAGCATGAAAGAATTAGCTAAGGCAATCAGGGGTTCTACATTCATCAACTTAGAGAATGAACAAGTCAGCCAGTGCAGGTGCTCCTTTTAATTTTCCTTTTTTTTTTTTTTTGAAAATTTAAATTCAATTATCCAACATATCACTAGTTTTCAGATGTAGAGTTCGGTAATTCATCAGTTGCATATAACACCCAGTGGTCATCACATCACATGCCCTCCTTAATGTCGGTTACCCAGTTACTCCTCTCCCCTACCCACTTCCCCTCCAGCAACCCTCAGTTTGTTTCCCACAGTTAAGAGTCTCTCATGGTTTGTCTCCCTCTCTGATTCCTTCCCATTTGGTTTTTCTCTCCCTTCCCCCTATAATCCTCTGCACTATTTCTGATAGTACACATATGTGTGAAACCATAGGATAATTGTCTTTCTCTGTTTGACTAATTTCACTTAGCATAATACCCTCCAGCCTCCAATTCCATCCACGTCATTGCAGATGGCAAGATTTCATTTTTTTTAATCACTGGGTAATATTCCATTACACACACACACACACACACACACACACACACACACAAACACATCTTCTTTACCTCTTCATCTGTTGATGGACATCTGGGCTCTTTCCATAGTTTGAGTATCGTGGACATTACTTCTATAAACATTAGGTGCAGGTGGCCCTTCAGATCATTACATTTGTATCTTTGGGGTAAATACTCAGTGGTGCAATTGCTGGGTTGTGGTGTGGCTCTATTTTTAACTTTTTGAGGAACCTCCAAACTGTTTTCCAGAGTGGCTGCACCAGCTTGCATTCTCACCAACAGTGAGAGAGGGTTCCCCTTTCTCCACATCTTCACCATGGGAGGCCTGCTGTCATAATGGGGAACTGGGTTTACTCTCTTGCTTAAACAACAAAAACTAGATAAAATATGTGAAACAATGGTTTATCAAGACATGAAACATCAAACAACAAAGGATAGGATTCCCTGAGAGAGGAGAGACAAACAAGATATGCCCTGTGGTTCTCCCAGTTTACACTTGAGAGTTTCCAGGCCATGGCAGAAGGAGGATGCTCTCAGATGGAAGTCAGTGGTACTCCTGAGTTGATGAGATGAAACTGAGAAATCAGGAAGGCTAAGAGGCTAAGGTATTTAGGGAATTATGCTCAGTGAGATAAGTCAGACAGAAAGACAAATACTATATGATAACACTTATATGTAGAATAGAAAAAGCTGAACTTGTAAAACAGGGAGTAAAATGGTGGTTGCTAAGGGCCTGGGATGGGGGAATTGGGAAGATGTTCAAGTATATGTAGTTGCAACCAGTAGGAAAGTTCTGGAAATCTAATGCACAGCATTGGGATGGTACAATTCAACAATATTGTATTATAAGCTTCAAAGTTGCTAAGAGACTAGATCTTAATTTTTCCCACCGTGAAAAATAATCATGTGATAGAGATAGTAGATTTGTTAAATCTGACATGCTGTCTACCTTAACGTACACAGTGTTATATGACAATTGTATCTCAGTAAACAACAAAACAAAACAAACAAAAACATTTATAGGGCAGAACACCTGAAAGGAGGAGCTTCAGAGAATTTGAGAGATCTGCAGAGGATCCCCTAGAGTCTTCGTCTGCATATGGGGCAATGCTTGAGTGCCAGGAAATTACCTGAGGTCAAGGAGAAAAAGAACACTCAAAAGGCTCAGAAGGAACAATCTCCAAATAGTCTAAATACACATTTAAAAGCCAAAAATTCTCACAAGCAATGTGGTTGGAATGACAAATGGTACCTTGATAGAACAATTAAAAGTCTAAATATTAAATCAAATCGTATTTTCCTGAAAAAAAATACCAAACGAACCCAACAAATTTAAAGTCTGTAATGAAAACAGATTTATGACAATTGGGAAGATTTGTATTTTATAAAAATTGTATAAAAATTATATTTCAGGGGCAGCTGGGTGGCTCAGTGGGTTGGGCCTCTGCCTTCGGCTTGGGTCGTGATCTCAGGGTCCTAGGAGAGAGCCCCACCTTGGGCTCTCTACTCGGTGGGGAGCCTGCTTTCCCCTTTCTCTTTGCCTGCTGTTCTGCCTACTTGTGATCTCTCTCTGTCAAATAAATAAAATCTTAAAAAAAAAGAAATTATATTTCAATTACTTCTGTAGTCTGAAAAAGCTAATTACATATGAACATTAAATATCTTTTCTCTAAATTTCTTCCACTCTCATCCAAAACTGTGGATGAATAAATAAATGTATGCTATAAAAAATTCTCATATGATGCTACAGAACTTACTGTTTTCATGGTGCAGAGGTAATTTTTTCTTGTAAAAGGTGTACTGAATATTCAGTAGGTCTGAATAAAAAAATGATTTGTTAATTTTTTCGAGAGTCTTTTGGAATCTATGCTTAGTCTTTTGGACCAACGTTATTTATGAGCTGAATTCAATATTCAGATAGGCCATTAAATATGGGTTGAGAGTTTTTCATAATCCAAGCACTTTTCCAAAATCCTCCCAATGCAGTGATACAGGTATTACTGTCATTCCCATTTTTACAGATGAGGACCCTGAAGTCCAGAGTGTTAAGGAATTAACCCAAGGTGCTCAGTAAGTGGCTCAGCACAAATCTCATGCATTCTGATTAAAGGGGCAGTTATCCTGTTCAGTTTTACCATGTTGGTATTTTTACTTTAGTTTTTCATGATAATAAGAAAAGTATAAACTTTCTATATTTAAATTGAAATAATTTGTCAACCAGTATGGCAAGCGAATTTTGAATTAATCTCTTTGGATTGGGATTCCTCTTGCCCTCTTAGCAGTATGCCCAGTTTGAGGAGATTTTGCTGGGTCAGTACAAGTCATATGTGTCTCAGTAAGGGAGCCAGAAGTACATGATTATTTCTTTTTATTCAGATCTACATAAATAATTCCAGAATTGTTTTTTTTAAATCTTAAGACCTCTTTTAAAATATCTATGGATTCCATTCAAAATGATACTTTATTTCTATAATAATGTACACACTTATTTCAACATACTCCAAAACTTTTAGTGAACATAAAAATATATAAAATGCTGTTTTAGTCAGCTTGAACTGCCATAATAAAATGGCATATACTGGGTGGCTTAAACAGTGGAAACTTATTTCTCACAGTTCTGGAGGCTAGAAGTTCAAGATCAGGTTGCCAGCATGGTCAGTTTCTGGTTGAGGACTCTCTTGGCTTGTAGATTGGCTGCCTTCTTTCTGTGTCCTCACATGGTTGGGGAGGGGAGAGAGCAAGCGCTCTCACGCTCTCTTTTTATAGGAGCACTAATCCCATCATGAGGGCCCAATTTTCATGACCTAATCTAAACCTAATTGTCTCCCACAGGCACCATCTCTAAATGCCATCACAGTGGGGATTAGGGCTTCAACTTCAATCCACTGAGCCACCCAGGCACCCTAGGGCTTCAACTTCAGTCCATAGAACATGTCTACATTACTTTCACAGAGTTGCCTTATATAAAATAAGCTGAATTTAAAGACTTTTGCTGCTTTAACAAGAATTTGAAAATTAAATTCCTTTCTTTACTTAAATTTTTAAAAATGTGAATTTGCCTTCTAATTTTTATTTCAGTGAAAAGATTTCCTTTTATTCTAGAGCTGTTATAGGGAATGAGTTGGATGTAAAAGCATTTAGGTGTAGGGGGCCTTTCCATATATTGTTTTTATGTAAAATTTTGTGATCTGAATCTTTGTGATGTTCTCATTTATAGCACATCACAAAAAAGCGTATACACTTAAAAAAACTATTGGTCTCAGTGGTTCCTATGGACAAAACAATCGGATAAATGTCACATGGTAATATGGCTTAAAAAAAAAAAGCAATATCACACCAAAAATGTTGTCCAAACAGTCCCCCCAAGAAAAAAACAACCCAAACCCCAAACTCCCTACACTGGGAAGCTCAATCTAGCAGTGGAGAATAGTCACCCAGAAGATGGGCAGTATGTGGAATAAATGGTAAAATTACTGATCACAAGTTAGTCTGTCAAATATTTCCTTAAAAGTCTTCTCTCCCTTCCCCCCTCTGCACCTCCTCTTCCTTCTAAAGCCTTTAAAATAATCCATTCTAATTCCTTTAGAATGTAATGTGGAACTTAATAATAACAACCGTTTCAGTATAACACAGGCCCTGAATTTGCATGACCACGTATTGGCTTCACGGCTACCCATGAGACACCATTTTAGGGATGACCGCACAGAGATTCAGAAAGTTCTGCAACTGTTCTCCGGTTCATAGAGTTAACATGGGCTTGAGGTGGACCAACAGTTAGGGCATTTGACTCTGAAGCCCAAGCTTGTAACCAACCAGTCTATTGGAGCTGATTCATTCTGATATACATACTTATTCAGGGACAGTGCTCAGATATTCAGGGGGAACCTGGCCTGCACTGTGCACTCCTCTCATGTGAATGGACTATCCTCATTCTTAGTCATTGGCTGGTTCCATCTCCAACATCCTGGTCAGAGAAGCCCAAACAATAGCTCACTAAGAGAAACTGGTTGGTTATGCTGTTTGTCTACGCAGATGAATTAGAGCTTTTCACCCCTTGGGTTGGCTGAAAACGGCAAATTTGAAACTATAAAATATTAAGTATCCAAAGGCAAGTGGTTTTATTTATTCTGACTTGGAAACTGTTTTGGAACATATCTCCAAATGACAAAAAAATCTTTTCTGCTATGGTAGGATGGAAAATTTAAGGCATAAATTTCAGGCTGATTTTAATGTCTACTGCATATGAAGAGAATGTGGAGTCTGACTTTTCCTGTTTCAGAATTGTGGCTGAAACTCACAGTTGGAGACACAACAAGGCACTAAATATTCCTAAGCCATTAATGGCTGCCAGGGCTCACTAAGTGGCATTTGTCCTCTCTTCTACTCCCCCTTCCCACGTCCTCCTGCTGTCCCAGAATTTGAGGGAGGGAGAACATTCACAATTTATGGCTGGAGGTTCCTCCCTCTCTGCTCTTGGAGCTAGAGACAGTGGTGCGTTTCCATCCATGGAGCCAAATGAGTCAGCTTCAATAAAATTTGGGTAGAGGCAAAGGTAAAGATAAGGAAAGTCCTAATGTTAATAGGTGTTTTTGTTTTTTTGTGAGTTTATTTATTTATTCTTTTTTTTAAAAAGGTAGTATAGAAGCATTAGGATATACTAACTTGGCTAAGACTTATTTTAATCCAGTTTAAAGAAAATCTTAACAATTAAAAAAAATAAGTCACATGTTTAATGACTCATTTGTTAAGTTGAGTGTTGAAAGAAGGGATGGAATGCTTGGATTCAACTCTGCAAAAAAAACTAAGCCATCTTTATTCAAATATTATTTCCCCACGGATCATTTTCCAAAAATATTTGCTTTGTTTGACCTTAAAGATAGAAGTCAAAATTTCTTCCTTAAATTTATTGTGTTTGTCAACATTGTTGTCTTTGACTTTGACTGTTTATATCAAAGAATAGCTCAATTAAAGAGTTAAGAAAGCCACAATGGGGCAAGGACCTTTTTTTTTAAGAAAAAAAAGAAGATTTTATTTTTAAGTTATCTCTATACTCAACATGGGGCTAGAACTCAGGACCCTGAGATCAAGAGTCCCATACTCTACTGATTGACCCAGTCAGGTAGCCTAGGGCAGGGTCCTTTCAGTGCATGGGAATTCTTCATAATACTCCCGTCAGAATCACGATGGATAAGATGGTGTTCGGCTCCATTTCAGATGAAGATAAATGAAAGTGATGTTTTACTCTCTCTTCTCATCAGTATAAGCCGACAATCTTGCTATTATTATTTAGGTTAATTGGATTCACATCCTTTTGCTATAACAAACAGGAAAACAAACTGGTTCTCTATGCTGATGATGTGGTGAGACTATCATGGATTAGGAGAAGCCCTGCATCCTGATTGCCTACTACTGTTGAGAGAACTAAACTAAGTTTACTTGGCTAATGAAGCTCAACATTTAAATAGTGAATATTTTAAATATTTCCATCCAGTAACTTGGCTTTTTTTGTATTTTTTGTATTTTTGTATGTGAATGTCTTTTTTTAAAAAAATTATTATTATTAACATATAATGTATTATTTGTTTCAGGGGTACAGGTCTGTGAATCATCAGTCTTACACAATTCACAGCACTCACCATAGCATACCCTCCCCAATGTCCATCACCCGGCCACCCTATGCCTAGTCCCCCTACCCCCCAGCAACCCTCAGTTTGTTTCCTGAGATTAAGAGTCTCTTACGGTTTGCCTCCCTCCCCAGTTCCATCTTGTTTCATTTTTTCCCTCCCTTCCCATATGATCCTCTGCCCTGTAGTATGTGAATGTCTTTAGGTAAGCATCTCCAATTTGCCACTGTTCACGTGGGACCCTGTTGCATACTTAGTGGCAGTGGTGGGTTTTTGAGTCAGCAACCTTCGTTCTACACAAACTATCCTGAGATTACTTTATGGTTAAAGCAGCTTGTTGACAAAATAGCTGCCCTGAAAGGTTTCCAGGCCCAATCATCTAAATCTTGCTCTGTGGGGCTCAACTTAGTAGTTATGTAGGCTTTTGACTAAATTAAAGAATTAAGGTTAAAGTAGACCCTGCTGGCAGGCAGTTCTAGAGTCCCCAGCTAGTGAAGTCCTGCTGATTTATGATCAAAGGAAGAGATGTTGGAAAGGAGCCATGATGTCCTCTAGATTCAATCCTGGTAGCAACTTCGATCAAAAGACATCTATTTGGACTATATTAGCTTCTCTATAAAAATGTTGCTCCTGAAATGAGATTTAATATTGTCCCCTTGGCTTTATAAAGAAAAAATGTTGGATGAAAATATTTTTTGATCAATGTCTTTATATAAAGATACATGGGATACATTTCTTTATCCTGAGTACCAGAGAAACAGCCTGACTCTCTTGCACTGATGTGCTTCTTTTTTATCACACAGTGAGATTTTCCTCACCCACAATGCTTACTTTTTTACCTTGGTTGTCAGAATATTAAAGTTAACTGAAAATTAACCCACGGCTTCTTCCTCACACAGTTACTCTCCTCTTTCTGTATATGGTTTCCTTCTCATCTCTCTTTCACCTGTACTGCTTTTCTACATGAATGCATATGAATTTACTGGTAACCAATTTCAATGCCCTTTTGAAAATATGTGTCTCAAAGAGGGCAAACAAATTATTAATCATAAAACATAGCTATATTCATATATGCCAAATAATCTTTAAAAAAAGATTTTTTTATTCATTGGAGAAAGAGAGAGTGCGAGCATGAGTATGGGGGAAGAGGGCAAAAGGAGAGGGAGAGTGAGAATCCCAAGCAGGCTCTGTGCTGAGCAAGGAGCTCCATGTGGGGCTTGATCTCATGACCCTGAGATCATGACCTGAGGGGAAATCAAGAGTCGGCAGCTTAACCAACTGAGTCACCCAGATGACCCATAATATGCCGAATAACTTTGAAAGATTCTATGATTCTTTGTCTTACTCTTACTCTGGGAAGAAGTATAAAAAAATCTAGTGTTTTAGAATATAGATTTTCTTAAGGAAATAAAGAGGTGTGCAAATATCACCAGATAAATTCTTTAACTGCTGTTTGTAATAAGAGAACAAGGAGATATCTATCTGTAGTCATAAAACCAGTGGTAATTTGTTAAATAAATTAATGTATATCCATGCAGTGGGATAGTATGCAGCCATTTGAAAAGATGCTGTTATACAAGTATATTTGTTAGATGAAAGTTGTTAGAATATTGTGATTCAGAACAATATAGTGTTATATTTCTTTTTTGGCACAAAAAAATCTGGAACTATATATACCAAAGGATTAACAATAATTGTCTTTGGGCAGTTGGAATTACATTTGACATGTATTTTATTTTTGCCTATTTATTTTTTGTTTCTTTACGTTTTCTATAATAAACATAAATTAGTTTACAGTAAAAGCTAATAGATTTCAAATTAAAAAGAACCAGCCAGTGGTTTGGTATTTGTTGTCACTAGTGTCTGAAATGGCAAAGGAAAAGGAACTGTGAAGAAAGAGGTGTATGCCTGTCTGTCAGCAAGATGGAGCCCAGAGAGGAACTTCAAAGAGTGGCTTACAGATGAGCCAAGGTGCTTTGATCTTCAGTTAGCACTCCCCAGAGCCACCATTTAACTCCTCTTTTTAGTGTCTGCTGATAAGAAGACAGGATCAGAGATCCACCTGCTCAGTAAAGTAGCTTTGATTTAGCAGAGGTGAAAATCAAAGGATTTTTATTAATTTGACCCATGAAGTCTTATTACCAATGTTTATTGACGTTTCTGAGAGATTTTCAAAGAGGGGCATAAAATAATTCAGTTAATGTCTATAAGGTAACCCTTTTTAAAGGTAGAGGCATTTATGAATTTAGCATAAATGGATTTAGAATTTAATCATATCTGAAAAAAGAAAACCCAAGACACAAACCTTGACGCCTAGCAGCACTGCAGGAGGGACCAACGTTGCCCTGTTACAAGCCAGTCCTGGTATAAGCTAGTTCATTTATAAGCTAGTTCTCCAAAGCTATCCAGTGGAGTCTTTCATTATTTTTAAAGTTTCTTCTGATTCTTTTAAAGCATGGGAATTTTATAAATTTCTGGCTTTCACTTCTCCCTATGACAATTTGTACTGAAACCCGAGGTTTCCATTTCCAGAGCAGAGTCACTTTTTTTTTTTTTTAAATTTTATTTTTATTATTTGCCCAAGGGGTACAGGTCTGTGAATCATCAGGCTTACATCTTTCACAGCATTCACCAAAGCACAAACCCTCCCCAATGTCCATAACCCATCCACCCTATCCCTACCCTCCCACCCCCCAGTAACCCTCAGTTTGTTTTATGAGATTAGAAGTCTCTTATGGTTTGTCTCCTTCCCCATCCCATCTTGTTTCATTATTTTTCCCTCCCTACCCCCCACAACCCCCCACCCTGCCCCTCAAGTTCCTCATATCAGAGAGATCATATGATAATTGTCTTTCTCTGATTGACTTATTTCGCTCAGCATAATACCCTCCAGTTCCATCCATGTCGTTGCGAATGGCAAGATTTCGTTTCTTTTGATAGCTGCATAATATTCCATTGTATATATATACCACATCTTCTTTATCCATTCATCTGTTGATGGACATCTAGGTTCTTTCCATAGTTTGGCTATTGTGGACATTGCTGCTATAAACATTCGGGTGCACGTGCCCCTGAGGAACACTACCTTTGTGTCTTTAGGATAAATACCCAGTAGTGCGATTGCTGGGTCGTAGGGTAGCTCCATTTTCAACTTTTTGAGGAATCTCCATACTGTTTTCCAGAGTGGCTGCACCAGTTTGCATTCCCACCAACAGTGTAGGAGGGTTCCCCTTTCTCCGCAACCTCGCCAACATCTGTCATTTCCTGACTTGTTGATTTTAGCCATTCTGACTGGTGTAAGGTGGTATCTCGCTGTGGTTTTAATTTGTATTTCTCTGATGCCGAGTGATGTTGAGCACTTTCTCATGTGTCTGTTGGCCATTTGGATGTCTTCTTTGGAGAAATGTCAGCCACATGCAGAGTCACTTTTAAGAAGCAGTTCTCTTGTCATTTTCCAGAAATGGCAGCTAATCCCGACTCAATCTTCAGGAACACTTAAAAGGTACAGTTTGCCCCACAGTATGCTGGAAAATAAAAAGGTACAGTTTGCCCCACAGTATGCTGGAAAATAAAACATCGGGTTGGTGGATGGTGTCTGACTGATGTGTAGAGTGTGAAAATGAAGCTAGCCATTTGGAGAACTGCTCTGTTCATGTGAAAATTGAGAGAAATGTGCTCTTCCAACCTGTGAGGTACCATCTGTCTGTGGCTTTATGTAGTTCATAAATCAGAGATTTAGATGTAATGGTCTCTGCAGCAAAAGCCTCACTTGGAACGAACCTCTCACTATCTGTTCCCAATATGACCATTAAAGTCTACCTTCTATGGCAGTTTATATTATTAACTCTGATCCTCTGCTAGGTAGTCAGAGGCCTGAAGAGACTGTGTCTTAGATTTTGTTCCTTATATTGCCTAGCATAATGCTTTTCACGCTGTTAGTATATGGTACATGTTGATTAAAAATGACTCTATTAATATTTTCTTCTCTTTAAGCTAATGAATAAAAACTGTCAGCCAAAAAATTTATTGGTTCAAAATCTTTTTCAATATAGATTTTTTTTATTTATTTGAGAGAGAAAAAGGGAGAGGGAGAAAGGATGAGCAGGAGGGAGAAGAAGAGGAAGATGGAGAAGCAGACTCTCTGTTGAGCAGGGAGCCAGACGTGGAGCTCAATCTCAGGACCCTGAGATCATGACCTGAGCTGAAGGCAAAGGCTTAACCAACTGGGCCACCCAGGGGCCCCTACTGGTTCAAAATCTTTTTTTTTTTATTTTTTAAAGATTTTATTTATTCATTTGACAGAGAGAGAGATCACAAGTAGGCAGAAAGGCAGGCAGAGACAGAGGAGGAAACAGGTTCTCTGCCGAGCAGAGAGCCCGATGTGGGCCTCGATCCCAGGACCCTGAGATCATGACCTGAGCCGAAGGCAGAGGCTTTAACCCACTGTGCCCTGGTTCAAAATATTAAGCAAAGAAAATCCATATAAATTTGATCAAATGCCACTTCCTTGAGATAGCTTCTAAGAGTCTACACTGTAATCTGTGGTAGATGCCCTCATATAAGAAGTCCAGACTAAGTATGGAAATCCCTTGTTGGTGTTTGGTTTAGGAAAAGTCGTGTGACCCTATACCTTTCAATAGGATGTAAGGAAAGCCAGTAAGTGGTTTTCGAGGGAGGAAAGTATTTCACATTTTAAAGAAGGAGGTATATTAAGAGATGGTTCATTTCATTCCTTGGACATTATATCTGATGTGATATTTGGTATTCTTGCAGTTAACTTGGGACCATGTGGAGCCAGCCTGAGGGCAAAGGCAACACAATGAATGTTGCAGAGAGGTGACAATCAACGAGGTCTTTGATACATTATCGAGTCACTGCGACGAACAACCCTGTAGACCGTAAACCCACAGCAAGTGTTACCATGTGACATCATGTATTTCCCTATCGTCTAAGCCATTTGTAAAATTATATTTTGTTACCTGTAGTTAAATGCACCCTGACTAATGCAACCATCACTGTTATCTCAATAAATTTTGAGGAATATATATGTTCTAAGCACATACAAGGATGAATAACGAATGACTGCCTTTCAGAACTTGTGGGTAAAAAAATAATACCCTTTAAAAGAAATAAGGCAGTTTGGGTGTGCCTGGGTGGCATAGTCAGTTAAGTGTCTGACTCTTGATTTTGGCTCAGGTCATGATCTCAGGGTTGTGAGATCGAGCCCCAAGTTTGGCTCTAGGCTGGGTGTGGCGCTTCCTTAAGATTCTCTCTCTCCTTCTACCTCTTCCTCTGCCCCACCCCCCACTTCTGCTGTCTCTCTCTCTCTCTCTCTAAAAAAAAAAGAGGCAGTTTATTAAAGAGGCCCACATATTTCTGAAAACCATCCATTTGTTTTTTTACTTTTATTTATTTTTATTTTTTAAGATTTTATTTATTTGGGAGAGAGACAGAGAGAGAGAGAGAGCATGAGCGGGGTGAAAAGCAGAGGGAGAAACAGGTTCCCCACTGAGCAGGGATCCTGATTCAGTACTCAGTACTCAATCCCAGGACTCCGGGATCATGATCTGAGCTGAAGGGAGATGCTTAACTGACTGACACACCCAGGTGCCCCTCGTTATTTTCTTAAAAAATTAATTTGTTATTTTAACCCAGATGTTTATATTTGCTTGTCCACCTGGATGCTGGGGTGTGGGGGAAAAATATTTGAAAGGTTGAAACCAGAGTTAGGGTCTGGTAAGGTAAGTGAAATGGAGGGGAAAGTGGATTAAGGAACTGACCCTATGGGTTGAAAAAATACTTGAGATAATTTATCATGGTATGCAGGATGGAGTAGAAAGTAAGTGAACCCAGATGGGTAAAGAACTGGAGAAGGCTTAGCATCAGTGGTTTTGGATGATGATGAGTAGTAGTAGTGGTAAAAAAGAGTTGGAGTGATAGAAGCAGAGCAAGCTGTCATTCTTGAAACAAGCTTGAAAATATGGCTAAAACATATTTATTTATTCATTCATACAACAACTATTTCTAGTGGCTTACTATTAGAGATTATAGATCCATTCTCACATTTCTAGTAGTTAAATCAGAGACCATTGTTGGTAAAATATTAGAAAATTTTATTTGTACATTATGATTGTGATTCTAAGAGAAATTCTTGAAGAGATATTCCAAGTCAAATCTTGTTTCCTCATGATAGCTACCCTATTCTAAAAGGAGATGTCTCATATGATATTGAGCAAAGATTTATTTTACTTTTTAATGTAATAGAGTTATCAGTGTCTCATGCTAAAAATAAAAATCCTAAATTGGTTTGCTTGTTATGTCAGATCCAAGAAGCAGATATTCATATTTTTCCATTTATAACACTCATTCCTAAGGCACTCAAACTAATTGTAAGGTTGGGGACATATTACTTGTAACAGAAAATCAACCCTTGATCTAATCGCCTGGAGATGGAAACATTCGGCTGGATATTCATACCTATTTGACTTAAGATATTTCCAGCTAGTAATGGAGAGGGTGAGTTATAATTTTTTTCCTCCCCTATAAGTTTATTCTTGTCTCCATTTTAATAGTAGATCTTCTTAATATTTACTTTGGTCAAGAGATTGCTATCAAGCTGGTGTGAAGATACTAACTTAAAAAAAGACTTTATTTGAGAGAGAGAAAGAGAGAGAGCATGAGAAGGGTGGGGGTAGAGGATGAGCTAGGAAAGGGAAAAGCAGGCTCCCTGCTGAGTGGGGAGCCTGATGCAGGTCTTGATCCTGGAACCCCAGGATCACAACCTGAGCCAAAGGTAGCTGCTTAGCCAACTGAGCCACCCAGGTGCCCCAGAATATAACTCTTATAACCCAGGACTTATCCGGTGAATGTGTTGATCATAAAGTATCTACATCTCTTATGTAAAATATTCCAAAGGACTGTATCATGTTCAAATATACAGTGGCAATGGTGAAGTGTGTATGTTTAAGGTGTTGGTTGGAAATGAAAAGTGATAGTTTTAAAAATGTGCAAATAAAGTATAGGAAGTTTTCATTAGAATTATGTTGTTGATGCTGTTACTTGAACTCACAACACTAATTTTTGAGTAGGTAGTTTTCCTACAGAAAACGGTATTTTTATTTTTTCCAAGTTTATTCTTACAAACTTCTGGCAATGTGTATGTTAGCGGTGGATTTTCAGATTCCACAGGAATTTAGAAATATTCCAAATTACCGATGACAAGAAATGCCTCAAAAGCAAAAATATTTTTAAAGGAAAAATAATATAAATCTCATATATTTTACATTTTCTCTTTGTAATGGTCTGTTCCAGGTATTTCCAGAGTAATCTTTGATCTTTTCCTTTGACAGAATTTTCAAGCCAACCACTACAGCAGCAGCAGTAAGAAGATGGTGAGATTTCAAAGGTATTGGTGGAAACTTTAACTTATGCAGGGTTTTTCTCTCCTGGAAATGTGATGCCAGAAATGCTCTTAACTGCACCTCCTTCCCCTCTTTCTATGCTTGAGCGAATTGTTTGAAACCCATGTTTCAAAATCGGTTTAAGTGTTCCTTTCTCAGAATTTCTTAATCCTTTCTACTGAAAGGAATATGTGGAGAGTTTGGATCTGTATTCTCAAGGATACTGCCTGCACTGGCTCTTGTAGGTGAGGGTGAAAAAATCTTGGATATTACAAGTTTTGTGACCCTCCAAAGCCCAACTCTACCCAACAAAATTTTATTATTAAGTATTAAATTTCATGGGAGAGAAGGGAATTAAGAATCAGGAAGAAAGATAATGAAAAGGGCTCCTTAAAAGTGATAATGAACAGAAATTTGAGAAAGTTTGTTCTCCATTAAATGTATATAGCACATACTTTGTATTTCTTTGTCATCACTGCAACCTATAGAGCTCTAGGTAGGGTTGAACCATGTGTGTGTGTGTGTAACACTGTACTGTGTTTATTGTTTATGATAGTCTATAAGCTCTTTCAAGGCACAGTCCATGGTTTATTCGTGGTTGTATTTCTCATATGTGACATATCTTCTGTATGGTCTCAAAAATTCTTGGACTTGATTTTAACTCAAACCCTGTATCTTAACAATCCTCAATGCCTGGCTCTTCCCCTTTCCCCAGGGTAGTTATCTGAATAAATGGTCATAGGTTGAGAAAGGATTAGAGAAATCATTACTATATATCTTTGCTATGGTGTTGGAGGGTTCTTGCTCATGGGGTTTAAGCCCCCGTCAGTGAGTTCCCAATATGATATTTGGCTCAAGTTCGGAAACTGGGCAATGGATCCTGACTTTTAATTGGGGCAGCTGCCTCGGCTTTCTGATCATTCATCCTCGGGTTTGATTATATAAATCTGTGATGTTCCACATGGTAGCCACATATGGCTTTTACATTTTAATGAATTTAAATTAAATAAACAATTACATTCCCCAGTTGTACTTGCACATTCCCAAGACTGCCCATTTCTAGCATCTCTTATTTTGAGAATCATTCCATTAAATCACTGGCAAAAAGTGAAACCTTGCATTTAAAAACTGAGATTTAAAAAACAAAACCAAACCAAAACATACAAAAAACTGAGATTTCCCTGTTCATTCTCAACTAAATTCATAACTTTCAGATGGAAAAGGAATAATACCTACCCTCTGCCCAAACAGAGTTTTCCCTCCGGCAACCAAGTTGCTGGTTTTTAACCACTGAGCTTAGGGAAGGTAGTGAGCTGTTACAGGCAAGGGTTTCCTGCCACAGACTCCTACCATCCTAGCAATTTGTCAAATGTAAATACTTTTCTTTTTTTAAAATTATTATTTTAAAATAGATTTTATTTATTTGAGATAGAAAGTACAAGCAGGTGGAGCGGCAGAAGGAAAGGGAGAAGCAGACTCTCCGCTGAGCAGGAAGCCCAATATGGGACTCAATCCCAGGACCCTGGGATCATGACCCCAGATGAAGGCAGATGCCCAACCAACAGAGCCACCCAGGTGCCCCTCAGATGTAAATACTTTTCAATTTTTTGTCTGCCTTTGGCAATATCCAATGCCCTAAATTAATTGTTTTGGACATTTCCCCCAAGTTTTATGTTATTCTTTGGGGAGAGAAATCACTGGCCTCTTGATGCTTCCCAAGTCAGAAGTCTCTCCAAGGATATGGTTTTAGTTGGTATAACTATTAACATGTAGCTAAGTCTCAGTAAACATGAACTAAAAATGCCATTATACCAATGTCTACTAGACATATAAAATGAAATCATATCACTTTTCTGGCAAAACCTTTTAAAAGTTACCTTCTAACTTTTCTTAGAGTAGAATTTCACATTCTTTCAATAGTCTACCAGGCTCGACAAGATCTGCTCTCCTCCTCATCTCCATTTCTCTCAGACCATATTTCTATGAATATGTTTATTGCTCCCTCTGCTCCAGCCACACTAGCCTCCTTGGTGTTTTTCCAAATTCCAAGCACACTGCCCTCAGGGTTTCCTCCCCCC
>LNAC01000374.1:264604-281654 GCA_002007465.1 Ailurus styani | reverse complement strand
CCAGCTGTAGTTTTTTTGGTAGATGTCCTTCATCATGTTCCCTTCTCTTCCAATGTGGAGAATTTTTTTTTTCCTCATCACAATGTTGGATTTTGCCAAATACTCTTTCTGCTCCTGCAAAATAGTCACTCTGTGATGGCAAAAGAGAACAGTGGCTAATTTTGATGAAAGGCCTTTGACAGAAGTTGGTACAGTAAACAGACAGATAGCACTTGGTAGAGCAACAAATATTTCCACAATGGACGGATTCAAGGGCAGGGATGAAACCAGAAACAAAACTTACATGATCTCAAAAGGTACCTGAAAATGTCGGATGTTTGCACTACACGTGCATGAGGGACTCTGACGATCTCAGTTATCCCATAGTACCTGATGTGTGGAGAACATAGAGGAGCAATGCAGGTGCCCCCATCTATGTGCTTTTCCAAATTTTCTTAATTTCTGTTCACAGAATTTGTGCTGTTTGTCATTTTTCCTTTCACATTTCTGTTTCCTGACATTAGCATCAAGTCTTCTTCAAAATTTTTCTAGTGGAGTCTGAAGAGTAGAAGGTCATTATGTTCTAAAAGTGCATCATAGTTCTATTATGTTTCATAGGAATATTGAACTTATTAATTGGCAGTTTCTCAACGAGCCTATAACTTAGATTACAGTTTTTCATAAAATGAGTTGATAATACTGGTGGCGAATCTGGATCAGTAGAAGCATAAACAGTAGGGTTTGGAGAATTCCTAAAATCTAAGAAGGTAAGTTTATCCCAGGATGGCAGGAGAAAACAACTTCCCAAATTCCTCGAAAGTCACAGTGTAATAGCAGAAAATGTGATACTTCTGAAGTAGCATTAACCACAGTCTTACAGGGGTAATAAACTGGAGGCTAGTTGTTACCTTCATCAAAACATACGTCTATTTTATCAAATAAATAGAGATAGCCTGATGCACCAATTCCTGAAGAACCATTTCACTGAAGTTTATCTAAACATCATTGGTAGCAGAGAATTCTCCCGTCTATTGGAGTGGGCAGGGAGTTTTAGGGAACCACACAAATCTATACAATTAAGATGTTTTTCTATTTTTAGCTGCCAGTTTCCCTGTGGTAGCTACGGAAAATGAAGGCAAGATCTATCATCTAAGTTTTTCACTTTCATTAACTTTATCATAAATATGTTCTCTCTAATAAAGAATGCTATACTTATTGAATAACCAAACATTTCTGGGACTCAGAAGGCCTGAGGGTTGGGGTGGAGTTTTGAGCCCATCTGGACTTTCCGACTACCTGACACAGAAATCTCTCCACACACAGGTAATGTTAGCTTTTTGAGGGAAATTTTACTCTTGTTGTATCCTGATACCTAAAACCTTGCTTGGCATATCCTAGATTTTCATTAGATATTTATTGAATTAAGTAAATGAATGAAAGTACATTATATGTAGCAAGGTGAAGAGAAATATAACAGAATCAAAAGATGGACCCGTAAGAAGATAAGACTGAGCCTTTACTCTTCTCCTCCATAATTTCTCCTCAGGTAAAAACACTTATATTGGAGATATTGGTTATACTGGTGGGATTTCTCCCGTCATCTCTTGCTATCCACTACAAATATAGATTGTCACATAATAGAATAAGGGAGAGATGAACGTGGAAAGGTTAGTGAAAGATTTCATCATGAGAGGAGTTGTCTTGCCTGTGTAAACCTCAGGAAAGTGTTATGCATGTATCTTGAACTTGAGACAACCTTATTGCTTACTGCGCTACACAGTCAATACTCCCAAGTTGCTGCAATGCATAGTAGCCTCTGTGTAATTACCTGCAGGTCCCACAGAAGCCCTGGTTCCTGAAGGAAGAGTTTGATAATAACAATAATGTTAATAGGGGTGCCTGGGTGGCTCAGCCAGTTAAGCATCTGCCTTCGGTGCAGTTTGTAATCTCAGGATCCTGGGATCTAGCCCTGAGTCGGGCTCCCTGCTCAGCAGAAAGTCTGCTTCTCCCTCTTCTTCTGTGTGTGCTCTCTTTCTCTTTCAAATAAATAAAGAAAATCTTTGGGCACCTAGGTGGCTCAGTGGGTTAAAGCCTCTGCCTTCGGCTCAGGTCATGATCTCAGGGTCTTGGGATCGAGTCCCGCACTGGGCTCTCTGCTCAGCAGGGAGCCTGCTTTCTCCTCTCTCTCTGCCTGCCTCTCAGCCTTCTTGTGATCTTGTTCTCTCTCTCTCTCTGTCAAATAAATAAATAAAAATCTTTAAGAAAAAAAACCAATACTGTTAATAATTGTAGTTAACATGTATTTGAAATTACTATGTGCCAGACACTGTTAAAAGCATTTTAAGTGCATTATTTTATTTGCTCCTTTTAACGACTCTGTGATGTAGGTGCTATTGTTATGCCCCTTTTCTTTATGAAGTATAGCACAGAGACACTATATATTTGGTATTAAATCCTGAAAGTTAAAGTTCAAAATGAATGGCACAGAAATTTAGTGCTACTGGACACTGAGGAGATTGTTTGAATAATAATATTGTTATTTTCTCTGTCCCAGTCCAAGAAAAGTTGGAGCTATGGTCCAGAGCCACAGAGAAACCCTCTAAGACCATGGTTCTCACAGGGGCTATTTTGTCTCCCAAGGGATGTTTGGCAATGTCTGAAGGTATTTTTGACTGTCACACTGGGAGTAGGAGGCTTACTAGTATCTAGTGGGTAGAGGCCAGAGATGCTGCTAAACATTCTACAATGCACAAGACAGACTCCCCTCCCTATCACACCAACAAAGAATTACCTGGTCCCAACTGTCAATAGGTTGAGAAACTGCTCTAGATTCTCTCCTGCTCTCCATTCTGAATCTACTTTCTCTCTTTTGACAACTCTGGCTTCTGTTCCATGCTTCCTCTAGTTTCCCTCTCTCTCTGAATATATTTCAGCTTGCTGCTACCTAGGACAGTCACCTTCAGCCTGATTATGGCTTTGGAAAGGTTAGATGCTTCTGGGATCACAACCCTGCTAGCCCATTCCATTTTTCAACAAACTCAGAAAGAAATTGCTGGTGAAATTACTAATGAAACTTTCAGAGGATGTGGGACTTGAATGGGTCAGATTTTAGATGGGAAGCTTTTGTTTCCAATGCAACAGATTCTAAAACATAAACTGATTAGAAAGAAGAGAACTGGGATTTCTAAAAATCCTGGCATCGTACATAAAACCTTCACTGGAAAGATTTTTTTTTCTCTTGTAAACCAGGACAACAGATTTATCATAGAAATGACTTGATATTTAAAAAAAATTGTATCAAAATCAGTCAATTTTGTGAATAACATTTAAGGGTGATGTAACCTGTTGTTACAATAAATTATTGTGGCCCAAATAACCATAATGAGCCCGTGTTCTTGAAGAGAACTTGTACTTTTAGGTAAGAATGGAAGCCTGAAATAAAAAAGCAATATTAAAACAGAGCAGTATTTTCTTCAGTTACTGATGTTTAATATTGCTAGTGTAATTAAGCTCATTTCCAATTGATTTTTTTCTTCCAAATGCTAAATTAATCTTAGAAATATATCAATGGTATTCAGTGGCATATTCTTTAAGCCACTGATTTATACACAAAATTTATGTGTGATTTATAATTTATACACAAAAATTGTTCCTATCTACTTTGAAATTTTGAAAGGTGACAGACAAACCATACCTCCAGGTAAAGTCTTTAATTTTGTCACCCTTTTGGAGTAAACAGATCACAGTTAAGTTCCTAAGTATAGATAATGAATGTATCTCACTCCCAGAAGCACCAATTCTGCAAAGAAGAATGTTCTTAATTGTTATGGTAATCATAACTTTAGTCTTTCATGTGTCGATATGCATTTTTTTTATTACATGAAATAGAAGCTCATTGACAAGACAAAAAGGAACAGAGAATATCAATAGCTTGTGTCTTTTTGTTTTTTCTTGCATCAGTATTCTTCACTTTATTTTACCTCTTATTATAACCTACATCAGAAAGTGGGCAAAAACAGTGGGGTAAATGAAAATGAATCTCTCTTGGCTCATTCTTGTAGCTCTGCTAAATTATAATTTTTTTTCTAAGATGAGATAAATTATTTCTGAAAAATGAAATGAGTCTTACTTTAGATTTTATTTTCTTCATTGCACTAAATATGAGTTTTCAGAATTGGAAAGGTAGATATTAAGCTGCTATATATATGCAGCTGTACATTTGTGGTTACCTTCACTAAAATTATTTGAAGAAAATTTTTGTAAGAAAGGCAGAATGTAAACATCTACCTTAGTTTTTATCTTTGTAAAAATTGTCAAATGCTTATAGGAAAAGAGTTTCTTTTTATATAGTTCTCAATAAATACCAGGTAGGGATATGATTTATTTACGTGCGCGCGCACACACACACACACACACACACTTGGTTTTCAGAAAACCAAGGGTTATGTACTGTGCTTTTTCTTAAAATACAATGAAATTTCACTTTAAGAGGAATATTTCCTGAATAATCTAGAAGTCATTGTATCTTAAGAGTTTCTGTTTCTAAGAAGATAAGATCAAAGGATCTTCTTAAAAAAAATCTATTCACATAGCTTCCTGGCCACTACTTAAAAATGAAGCCATATCTTATGGATAAAGTCAGTTTATCTCCTCTGTGACCAAAATAAATTAAAGAACTGAGACACTTTGTACCAGTTGCAATGAGGGAGATTTCTTTTCCTATTACCTGTGTATATCAGGTGAACATTTTTATCATCCTCAGTAAGCTAGGTGCTTCTCTCCATTCTAACTGTTTTACCAGGGTCAGCCAAACATATTGGATATACTGAAGCAAAGAAGTATTGACAAAAGCCCTTGTAATGAAAGAGGTATATAGATTCCATTATTGGAGTAGGTATTGTCTCAGTCTGTTTGAACTGCTAAAATAAAATACCACAGACTGGGCGACTTAAACAATAAATACTTTTTTCTCACAGTTCTGGAGACTGGGAAGTCCAAAATCACGTCCAGACTTAATGTCTGGTAAGAGCTCACTTCCTGTTTCATAGATGAACATCTTCTCACTGTGTTCTCACATGATAAAAGAGCCAACTGAGCTGTTTTGGGTCTCTTTTTATAAGGGACTGATTGCATGCATGAGGGCCCTCAGGACCTCACTTCCCCAAAGCCCCACCTCCAAATACCATCAGTTGGGTTTCAACATATGAATTTTGAAGGGACAAACACATTCAGTCTATACAGGCATGCTTTGAGAACATGAATCAGGGGAGGACCAGGCAGAAGTTATGCTAAGTGAAATAAGTCAATCAGGGTGCCTGGGTGGCTCAGTGGGTTAAAGCCTCTGCTTTCGGCTCAGGTCATGNGGGATCGAGGCCCGCATCGGGCTCCCTGCTCAGCAGAGAGCCTGCTTCCCCCTCTCTCTCTGCCTGCCTCTCTGCCTCCTTGTGATCTCCCGCTGTGAAATAAATAAATAAAAATCTTAAAAAAAAAGAAATAAGTCAATCAGAGAAAGACAATTATCATATGATCTCTCTGATATGAGGAACTTGAGGGGCAGGGCGGGGTGTCCTGGGGGGTAGGAAGGGAAAAATAATGAAACAAGATGGGATCGGGAAGGAGACAAACCATAAGAGACTCTTAATCTCACAAACCAAACTGAGGTTAACTGGGGGGTGGGAGGGTAGGGATAGGGTGGATGGGTTATGGACATTGGGGAGGGTTTGTGCTATGGTGAGTGCTGTGAAAGGTGTAAGCTCGATGATTCACAGACCTGTACCCCTGGGGCAAATAATAAAAAAATTAAAAAAAATCCATCTAAATAAAAAAAAAAGAAATGAAATATTCTTCTGGGCTCTCTGTCTTTGTATCACAGTATAATCACCAAACTGCATTCCAGACAATAGAGCCACAGCAGAAACAAATGCCTATAGCAGCGGTTAGTGAACCTGGTGGCCCACTTGAATCATCTGGAAAGCTTTAAAAGATACCAATCTCTGGGCCCTGGACCTACTTATATGAATTTAACTTATCTGGTTTGGGGTCTGGGTATCAACATTTGAGTAATGCCCTCTATGAGATCAAATGTCCAGTCATGTCAGAGACCCATTGGTCTATAGGTACGGAGATAATGAGATGGAATCCAAGCCAGGAACGACAGCTGCGTACCAGACATAGGCAGGAGAAAACATGGATTGAAAACCAGGCAGATGTCCTCAGAGGCAGCTACTTCATCAACCCTGAGCAGTGCCCCTGAGCAGCTAGCCTCCTGCACTTGATTATGTATTTGAGTCATGAAGCTCTGTGGATTTCTTGCTACTTAGGGAAGAGCTATACAAATTTTTTTTCTAGATTTTTTTTTTAAGGAATGAAAGTACTTGGCTTACTTAAAATGTAATTATCATTAGTTAGATGAAACTTTAGTTTTTGATTTTTAAAAAAAATAGTTTTTTTTTCTTTGGCTTCCTTAAATGTAAAAATTTTAAAAAAGGAATGCATGTTCATTATTTATAATAAAGGCTTATATTAAAAAAAATGGGTGGCCTTGGCCTAATACTCTCTGTCCTCAGTCCTGGTCCCCCAAGGCAATCATTGTTAACTCTTCCAGCTGTTTTCTTCTGGTGTTTATTTTCATATTTCTCAACGACATGTTCCTACTGTTATTTTTATTGATCAACATTAGATCTTCTCTTCAACTTCCTGCTTTGGTAAATGAAGATTCAGCCTGGTGACTGCACTCTCCCTTCCCTTCCTCGTGTAGTTCTATCAACGTATCTTTGGTTCCATTTCGAAGAACTCAGCTCTTTAACTACTACCTTCTCAGGGTCCTGGATGTACTGGGCACTGGTTGGAGTTGATTTAAATATCTGTCTCAGGAATTCAGCAACAAGCCTCTAGAAATGCCTCTATACACTCCCAACACTCTGCACTTAGAAGTGCAGAATTGAGCAATAGTTCATGATGGTGATCAAACAAGAAAAGATTCAATGTGTTTAGCATGAAGAGATGTGAATGTTTTGGGGTGCCTGGGTGACTCAGTCAGTTAAGCCTCCAACTCTTGATTTCAGCTCAGGTCATGATTTCAGGGTCATGAGATCAAGTCTCTTCCCCTCCCCCTACAACTTCACACTCAGCGTGGAGTCTGCTTCTCTCTTTTTCTTTCTCTCCCTTGGCCCTTTCTCCCACTTGTGCACTCTCTCTTTCTCTCTCTGTCTCTCTCTCAAATAAAAAATACATTTTTTTTACAAAAAGAAATGTGAATGTTTTAATTCAGAGTGTCTCTCTCAATAGTAATGAACTTGATTTTTTTTCTCTGTTTGGATTAGAGCGCCTCCTCCTCTCTTCCAGAACATTTTCTTCTTCAGTAATATAAAACTCTGTGTCATATTCGGGTATGTGACCCCTGACTTTCCTTAGGAGTCTAGCCAGCAGCACTCAGGGACTCTATAGGGCAGCCACCAAGACCAGGAGGAAGACCTGTTGCTTCTTTGACAGGGCTCTCTCTGGCTGGTTTTACTCACTCTTGGTATTGCTAATTCAAATTTCAATAGCTTACTCAATCTTCACCATGACAAGTATGTGAGTTGGATAAATTTGAATGAGGCTAATTCTCCCTTTTATGCCAGAGCACACACATACCTTCTCTTTTGTAAGGTGTATGAGAATCCTGGCTAATCTCACACCCCCTGGCCTTTGTCCTTATTTCCCCTCTACCTACATCTTTCATATGGCAACAGCCTCCTCAGTGGAGCCCTCCTGGAGGGCTGGGATGGAGGTGTCTTTCTAAATCATTCCAGGCAGACTTAATCATTCCCTTCTTTTTTGTTTTCATAACATTTTTTCTGTATATCCATAATAGTTCTTTTTAATTCCACACTGTAATTCACCTCCTCCTTCTCCAATTCCTCTGTCCTCCATTTCTTACACAACTTAGTGTTCACTGTACCTAACTTAGTGACTGAGTCAAAACAGAGGCTAAGTAAATGTTTTTTTGAACAATTTAATGATAGAATTTTAAAATCCCCAACAGAGGCATCAGGAATAGCCTAAGATTTATGCTTTTTCTTCATAGGAACATACTACCAGGCCTCTATTACACTTCAGAAGAAAGTAACCGCCTGTGACCAAAAGCAACCATGGACTATCAGAGAACTCAACCAAAACTGCTCAGGTGTATTTTTGAGAGTTATTGCTCTTCCAAGGACCCAAAGTCTTTCTCCTGTACTTCAGAGACTGAGAGGACAGAGTAATTATCTAGGTATCTGCTCCTCTTCCACACTGGGTAACCTAAGAAATCTCCTTTTCTTTGAATTGCCAATGAGATTCATCAGAGATCTGTGGGAAATATCTTTTCTAAATTTGCCCTTGGTAATTAACTGAGTGAAACTTTTTTTTGTCTTTCCCTAGGCACAGGGCAAAAAGGAACAGTCTGCTAGATAAAGCATGTTATAATAAGAAGATAAGAGGATATTTTCCAAAGAGCCTCTAAAATTTGGAGGATCATGCCAGCCATCTAGCTTGAAAACTGAAAACTATTGAAAGTATTTTTTTAATTTTTAAAAAATGATTTTATTTATTTATTTAGAGACAGAGATAGAGTGTGAGCACAGGGGAGAGGCAGAGGGAGAAGGAGAGAGAATCTTGCTGAATGCTCAGCCTAAGCCAGACACAGGGCTCCATCTCACGACCCTGAGATCATGACCTGAGCTGAAATCAAGAGTCAGATGCTCAATTGGCTGAGCCGCCCAGGCGCCCATTGAAAGTATTAATTTACACATTCATATAAGTAAAACTCAGGTAGAAACTAGAAAATGGGCATCTTATACACACTGTGCATGTGAATTATTAGCTTTCAGATTCTTTGCAACCAATATTTATCTTATTGTCTAACTATTTGGATTAATTTCCTGGGGCTGCTCTAACAAATTACCACAAATTTGGTGGCTTAAAACAACAAAAATTTATTCTCTCACAGTTCTGGAGGTCAGAACACCAAAATTAAGGTATTGGCAGGATTGCTTTCTTCTGGAGGCTCTGAAGTAGAATCTGTTCCTTGCCTCTCTTTCAGCTTCTGGGGGCTGTGGGGGACGCTTGCTAGCTCAGCGTGTAGACTCATCACAGCCCTCTCTGTTCCATCCTCACATCACCTTGCCCATGTGTTGGTGTCTCAAACCTTCCTCTCTTTTTTCATATAAGGACATTGAATTTAGGGCCCACTCCAAATCCAGGATGATCTCATCTCAAAATCCTTAATGTCATTAAATCTTCAGACTCTATTGTCGAATAAGGTCACATTCATGGATACCAGGGTGAGAATCTGGACATATCTTCTGGGGGGATGACATTCAATTCACTACACACCTATGGTTTTTAAAAATTTCTCCACTATGTGAAAAACGTGTGTGCAATTTTATATATATTAAGGATATGATGACAGAAGCAAAGTACAGTGAAAAGTTGAGACAGTTGTCTGGAAAATTCCAAGAAACTTGTCAATTTTGGTTGATGTGGCTGAATATTTTAGGCCAAGTGTACTTTGTGAAAATTTGTATGATGTTCTGGGAAAATTCTCTAAGCCTTAAGAGATATGGAGTTGAGAAAAAAATAAGGCAGTATCTAGGAGAGGGGAGGCATCAGTAAAGAACAGAAAGGCAAGGTTTTTCAGGCTCAAAAACATTAGGGAAGTCTGGTGACTTGTGAAAATGACTTGCAACACTGCAAAATTACTTGACTGTGGATGTTTTTTGTTGTTGTTGTTTTTTATTTCTTACGGTCTAGAATTGGTGATTTGATCTGTAATTCTGCAATTTAAGAAATTAATTGGAGTCATTTGGTTAATGTTTATTGAACTGTAGATGTTCAATTATGAGAGAATCAATAGATATATATAGCTGTTCTTTACTAGCTTCTGTTTGTCGGTGATGTTTACATGATCGAATAAAGTTTTGATTGCTTTAATCTCAATTCCTTTTAACAATTTACTTGGCCTAGGACAGATCAGTGGATCAGTGTAGCGAATTTCAATAGCAGTGAACACAGTGCTCTAATTTCTAAAACTTCTATACAGTAAGTGATTTGATGAATTCTTCTAAAACGTGCTTTGCTTGGTTATGGAATAAATAAGACAAGTTTAACAAAATGCATAGTTGAGTTCTTACTATTAACAAAGGAATGAATTATAATTGTTAGTTAAGGAAATTGTACAACAATGAGTCATTGTTTGAATAACTTGTTTTTATGAAAGTGGTGATTAAGAAACCCTTTAAAATATTAAAGATCAAGGCAGTAAAAAAAATACCACATTAACCAGTTTTGGCCCTTTTCGTTAACCAAAACACAAGGAATATTTACTGCATTGCAAAGAAATTCTTGGTGCCTTTAATACTGTGGGTTTCTTAACCTATCTGGTTAATTTTGAACCAGAAAAAATGAGAAAGAGTGAAGTCAGAAAAAATGGTGTTGAAACAAATATGGTAGGAAAAGAAAATAGAATCATTAGGGTGAGTGTAAACAGTCATCAGAAAGATGTATGTGTGTGTAGGAAATGGATCATTGAATTGATTGTTGGCTAGAGAGAAAAAGGATAAATATCCTACCTTCTTACTGCTTCATATTTTTTCTCTTCAGCTTTTAACACATTCTAAAAAGTGTTCATATTAATAACTGAAAACAATATGTATGTGATTGGACTGAATTAAAAGTTATAGCAATATGGTCAAACAGTATAGTATGTTTCAGCTTTGGTAGAAGGAAAGAAACCACTCTCATTACTTTTTAGTATCTAGCTTGGAGAGGGAGAAACTGTGGGAAGACACGGTCTACCCCACCAGGCAAGGCTGGAGTAAGGAACATGAAAAAGGATATCTGCCCAGCAGTTTTTTACTGTGTGCGGGGAAAGAGATGACGAAGAGAATACACATGTCATCTTTGTGTTCTCACCTGTACTTTTTCTCCATTAAGCAAGAATAAGTCCAAATAATTCCTGGTTAGATTTCCAAAGAAGAGGGGAAATATAAAAAGAAAGGTTTGAGACAAACCATAAGAGACTCCTAATCTCACAAAACAAACTGAGGGTTACTGGGGGGTGGGAGGGTAGGGATAGGGTGGATGGGTTATGGACATTGGGGAGGGTTTGTGCTTTGGTGAATGCTGTGAAAGATGTAAGCCTGATGATTCACAGACCTGTACCTCTTGGGCAAAGAATAAAAAAAAATTAAAAAAAAATTAAAAAAAAAGAAAAAAAAAGTAGAATCAAGAGAATATAATCCTTTTGCATGGTGATTTATGAATATAGAAACGAATGAGCCCTAAGTTAAACGAGGGTGAGAAAGTGGAAAGAATCAGAAGGTTGGGCGCCAGGGCAAGAATCACTTCCCCTAACTAAGTGGGTGGGTGCTGGTAAACCAGCACACTCTTCCGAGCCCCAGTGACATCCTCAGTAAAATGAGGGGCTTGGTACAGATGAGAATATCATAATGTGCAGTTTAATGAAAAGAACTAATAAGTCAAAGCTGCACACGTAATTTGACCTTTGGGTAGAATACTGATATCACTATGGTCACATACTCTTTTTGAATGACATTTCGTATTTTGGGAAATATTATCCATTATTTGAAGTAGTGCCTGGGTAAGAGGTGATGAATTTATCACCATTGTTAGGAAAACAGCTAAAACTTCATGGCTCTGTCCTTTAAGGAAGGATTGATAGATTTGACTATTTAAAAACAATTACGTGGCAAATCATCATAAACAAAGCAAAAGAAAAATCGCACATCACGAAGAAAATATTTGCATCATAGATATCTAAGAAATAAAGAAGGTACTAAAAATAGGAAAGGGAAAAGCTAATAGTGATAGAAAAATCAGCAAAAGACATGGCACACAGTTCATAAGAAGTGAAGACTGAGTTTCTGATCTTTAAAGATATTTAAAGATGTTCAAGTTCACTTATAATAGAAGAAATGCAAATTAAACTATATTGAGTTACTATTTCTCACCTATCGGATTGGCAACAATCCATGTTTGGCAGCATATTCTGTTGGCACAGTTGTCATGAAAAAGGCACTCTTGTACAGTACTGATGGAAATGCAAAATTGTTATGTCCCTGTGAAAAAAATTTGGCAATATTTTTCCAAAGTACTTGTTCATTTACTCTTTCACCCAGCCTTTCAACTTCTAGGAATATAATCCAGAAACAAACTACTATAAATGGAAATGACATCAACAAAAGATTATTTATTGTGTT
The DNA here is from genome assembly GCA_002007465.1 of Ailurus styani. Lineage (NCBI taxonomy): Eukaryota > Metazoa > Chordata > Mammalia > Carnivora > Ailuridae > Ailurus > Ailurus styani. Next base: position 269,433 of record LNAC01000374.1, on the reverse strand, counting down.
ATTTATACATATAATAGGTGCTATGTATGTATAATGTAGTAAAGAACTACATATACATATAAAATTACACACATATGTAAATATGCATAAATGCAATTACATATATATGTAATAATAGTAAAGAAAAACAAAATACAACCCACATGGTTTGGTACATCTCATATATTTTATATATATATATATACACACACACATATATACTATTACCATATTATATATACTATATTTTATTATAACATATATTATCATAAAGAATATTATCATATAGAATAGTTTCATTGCTTTAACAATTTTCTGTCTTCCACCTATTTATCCCTCTCTGCCCTCTAACTCTTGACAACTAACAATCTTTTTACTATCTTCACAGTTTTGTCTTTTTTTTTTGAAGATTTTATTTATTTATTTGACAGAGATAGAGAGAGAGTCTGCGAGAGAGGGAACACAAGCAGGGGACATGGGAGAGGGAGAAGCAGGCCTCCTGCCGAGCAGAGAGCCTCATGTGGAGCTTGATTCCAGGACCCTGGGATCATGACCTGAGCTGAAGGCAGACGCTTAATGACTGAGCCACCCCGATGCCCCTTCATAGTTTTATCTTTTCCAGAATGTCCTATAGTTGGAATTATATAGTATGTGTATGCGTACATTTAAAGAGTTTTGTCTAGATTGAACATACTAGGTTGCACATAATAGGTGAACAGAAAATAGAGAACTACAATATTGATAAGAAGAAAGGACTGTTGTGAATTTTTGGAACCACAGGTTACAAATACAAAGAGAGAGATGTATGCAATGTCAGAGATCTAGCATGGGAGGCAGAGATAGACATTTTTAAGAGCACCTACATTAAATGATATGATAGAAGATAAGAAAAACCATATTCCTTAAAAAGTACTTAAATACTCTAGTGGCAAGTGTCCAAAATTCCTACATCTAAGATGCATATCTTATCCGATTAGTTTTCAAAGAGTCTCTTTAAAAGTTCCCCAAATGGTAATAATCTGGAGCATTTACACCTAAATTTACCAGAGTACTTGCTGACCACTGTCTGAAAGTAACTGGTCCTTTTGAGTCTTTGGAGATTATATTTATGCTGGTGGACCATTTTAATTATTTCGATTTGAAATTTGGAAGGAAATACAAAGACCTTTAGATAGTCAAATATCAGAGCCCCACTATGTTTTGACATACAAAATCAAGGGAATAGGGCCCTGAAAATAAATAAGGAAAAGTCATATACTTTTCCTTTTACATAAAACAGCAAGTAATTCAACATAAAAATCGTTATCAGAGATAATTCTATAGTTAACTTGCTACCAGCCTGCTCATCAGAATTCCTTGCAGTTGAACCACCTTCTTTCATTCAAATAGCTATATGGGGTTTTCTTCCACAATATACCAGTGAAATTGAATACCCTTACTCATTGTTTTTAGTGGGATCACATAAGAGAAAATCTATATCTAAACTACTGGCCATCAGGACATTTCAACCCCTGTCACTTATCTATCTCTGGAGCCTCATTCCGTTTCAACTCTTCAAATACATCAAAATCCCTTCTGCCAGTAAGCCTTTGGATGTTCATTCTGTGTGGAGCACTCCCCACCTCGCCTAGCTATCTCCTACTTACCACTCTTTGGGGCTCTGCTCAATCGACTGTCAACTTTTCAGAAAAGTATTCTTTGCCCCTTTAGGCTAAATCAGAACTCCTAGTTACACGTCCTCAAAATTCTATCAAGTGTTCTTTCAAAACACTTGTAATAGCTTTTAGTTATATATTTTATGATGTTTTGTTTATTTGTCTCTTCTTTTAAATTGTATGGTCCATTAAGGCAGGAACCTTTATATTCTCAGCACTTAATATCATGTCTGGGACATGTCTATGTGGTGATACCTTTGGTTTCGCTTACCTTGCTGTCTTGATTCTATATCCCTTGCTGCTTTGAACTTGGAGATACATTCACAAACTAAAAAAAGTCAGTCTCAATCCTGGCAGCTCATTAGAATCATCTGAGTGGGTTTTATAAATGGGTCTTGCCTCAGATCAATCAAATCAGAATCTTTGGGGTGATGATTCTCAAAGTGTGTGATGCTGTTGACCAGCACATCAGTGTCACCTGGGAATTTACTAGAAATGCAAAATCTCGTCCCCTCCCTGCACCTACTGAATGAGAAGGTGTGGGTAGAGACCAGCAATCAGTTTAACAAGCACTCCAGCTGATGCTGGTACATGTTAAAATTTGAGAACAAAACCACTCTTCTAGCAAACATCAGAGTTGACTAGAGTGCTAATTAAAATACAGGTTGCTGGGCCTGGCCTCCAGAGCTTCTGTGTCCGTAGGTCTGGGGTGGGTCTCAGAATTTATATACCAAATGCCCTGTAATGCTGATGCTACTCATCAAATTTTGAGAATGATTGCTCTAGGGCTGGGGTCAGCAAACTTCTCTGTCATGGCAAGATGGCAAATATTTTAGGCCTTGTGTAACAACACATGGTTTCATGACAACTCCTCAACTTTGCCATTGTAGAGGGGAAAGGAGCCATGGGCACCATATAAACAAATGGGCTGGATTCCGGTGCTGGGCTGGATTTGGCCCAATGAGCTATAGTCTGCCTGTTCTAGAGGCTGGGACCCACCTATTTTCTCAGATGGTGGTTCTGAACGTTGTATGTACTATATTAAAATCCCTGGATGAGATTTTAAATAATCTCAATTCTCCAGACCATAATCAGTATCTCTGATGGTAGGGCCCAGGCCTTAGTGTTTTTAAGGCTCCAAGTTATTTCTGGTTTGCAGCCAGGTTTGGGAATTATTGGCTTGAAATCTTGGCTAATCCTCTGATTTCTGATTCTGGCTTGTTCTGGACCAGATTCCCTGGATTCTCTCTGACCCTTGGCTTGTTGTTGACCCTGACCCCCTTAGGGAACGTTAACTAACTATAAACCATGTTAGGCAGGGGGATTGTAAAAAGACCTAGAAACAACATGAAGCATGTAATCTTGAGCCTTTAAAATGAGCTTAATTTGCAAATAAAATGTAGTTCATCAACAAGGAAATAAATCATGAAGGAATGAGTTTTGGTGGCTTGGAGACTGTCCCACTGATCCCTATTATCTCAGGGTAGAATTACTGTGGGTCAGTTTTCCAAAGGCTGATCTCACTTCTTAAAGCATATCAAATAGTTTGGAACCATAGGAAACTGAAGTAGTTTTTGGAGAGTCGAGGATGATTGGAACCACGAAGACACAGGACACAATGCAGTTCTAATTATCATAATTCCTTTGGTCAATCAGTTTGTTATCTTCTATTTGGAGAAAAGGATAGTGTGTGCCTATGCACACACGTGCACACACACACACGCACATGTGTGTCCTTGTGGTTTATAATTGTTTTGAGAGCAAGAATGTCTAGAAACATTGATGGTGGTTGTTTTCTTTTACCTGCATGCTTGGGGCTAGCTCACTTAACAGGCCAGTTGGAGGTGTGGATGCTGCCAAGTGTGGATTTCTTCATGACATTCTGTAGGCTCCTGAGATTTTCTGAACTTCCTCCAAAAGGAAGGTGTTTCTCTGTGTCTGTGTGTGCAGGTGGAGTAATACTGGTCCAGTGTTATTCACAGAAGTTTCTGTGATGATGAAAACTTACTATAGATGCACCATCCAGTGAGGTAGCTACTTGGTTGCATGTGGCTCATGAACACTTGAATGTGGCTGGTGTGAATAATGAAGTAATTTTTAAATTAAATTTTTTTTAGCTACATATAAGAAGTAACTACTGCTTTGGACACTGTGGCTTTCACCAATTAGAGCACAAGTCTTTGCATATGACCTTCACATTACTCCTACTTAAGAAATAGTCTCTCAGGCTGAGCATCAATAGAGATGGGCATGGAATACAATGCATCGATGACTGGGATGGGGAGAGCATGTGCCATTGGTGGAGTTTTGCCTATCTCATTTAAGAGCCAGTTGTGAAAAAAGTAGGAATGACTATGGTGCCCAACCAGCCACATGATGATTAGGTAGGACAAAGGTAACAAACCTCATTCTGGAATGCACTAGTTACCTTTTTTGAGGATAACTATTTGGTGATATGATCCAACAAATTGGAAATCTCAGAGATGAGAAAAAACTATGTGTGCAGATGCAAAGTAATAAGCTTTAAGCTTATTAAGTAATAAGCTTTAAGTATTATTAAGTAATAACCAAAATAAGCTTCAGTTTGTTGAACCTAGAGTTTCTCCAACTGACTCCAGAACTCATATGTGCATGTGCATGTGTACTACCTACTAGTAACCAAGAGCTGGTGCTCCATGCAGCACACTTTGGGAAAGAATTCTCTATAAAATGGTTGGTTGCTCAGAATGGGAGAAGATATTTGCAAATGACATATCAGATAAGGGGCTAGTATCCAAAATCTATAAAGAGCTTCTCAAACTCAACACCCATAGAACAAATAACCCAGTCAAGAAATGGGCAGAAGACATGAACAGACATTTCTCCAAAGAATATCCAAATGGCCAACAGACACATGAGAAAATGCTCAACATCACTCACCATCAGGGAAATACAAATCAAAATCACAGTGAGATACCACCTCACACCTGTCAGAATGGCTAAAATCAACAAGTCAGAAAACAATAGATGTTGGCGAGGTTGTGGAGAAAGGGGAACCCTCCTACACTGTTGGTGGGAATGCAAGCTGGTGCAGCCACTCTGGAAAACAGTGTGGAGATTCCTCAAAAAGTTGAAAATGGAGCTACCCTATGACCCAGCAATCGCACTACTGGGTATTTACCCTAAAGATACAAAGGTAGTGATCCTCAGGGGCAC
>LNAC01000374.1:236446-264343 GCA_002007465.1 Ailurus styani | reverse complement strand
TGGGATGGGGAAGGAGACCAAGCATAAGAGACTCCTAATCTCACAAAGCAAACTGAGGGTTACTGGGGGGGTGGGAGGGTAGGGATAAGGTGGATGAGTTATGGACATTGGGGAGGGTATGTGCTTTGGTGAGTGCTGTGAAAGATGTAAGCCTGATGATTCACAGACCTGTACCCCTGGGGCAAAGAATAAAAAATAAAAAATAAAAAGAATAAAAAATAATGGTTGGTTGCTGTTCTTGCTAACAATTCTATTTCCGATCATTCCATTCATGGATTTTTCTGCTCCTTTCTTTTTTGCCTTCTGCCTTCTTATGTAGCTGGGTCTATGTCAAGAGCATCCTAGAGCCTTTGCAAGAGGGGTTGTGCTGGAGGAATCAGGGTCATGGCTCATGCCAGTGACTTGTGCCTTCAGTAGCAGTCTGAGTCCCATCTAACGAACGCTGTCTCCACTTGGTGATGGTCAGCCGTGGGGCACACCCAGTCATATGGCAAATAGCCATGGTGGGTCAAATAGCACTTGGTTCATGCTGAGCATCTCAGGTAACTTGGTGCCTTAACAGAGGTTGGTTTTTGAAGTTCGAGGATTTCTAATGATAATTCATTTCACTTAAAAAACTAAATGGAAAAAGAGTAAGTGATGCTTTTTGAGCGTACAATGCCATAAATGCCTGTGGAGTCAATTTTTCTAGTTTGTAATCATTTTATAATTCTGCAGCATATTTAACTAAATAGAGAATAGTTTGCCATATCTAGCTTTTCTATTAATAACCACCATACCTTCCTATTAGTCTGTGCACTTAGTTTATCTTCATACATGCAGAGTGGTTTCTTTTTCACAGTTGCTCAACCAAGCAAGATAGGGGACTATAATTATAGAGAAATGTAATCTTTTAGAGTTAAAACGTTCCCTGCATAATTTTTTTTTGTTCAGAAAATAGATAACAACTGCAAAGGAAGCCACATTTACTTTTACCTTTGCCAAATTATTTATTAAATTTCAAAGGCCATGCTGGCTTAAAGAAATGCAAAAATGAACTTAATTTCTTGTTAAAATATTTTGGCTTATGCCTAAGGTAAACATATACAATTTATTGAATTGGATAAATATTGGTACAAGTAAAATATGGTTTTTTTAAAGCTACGATTATAGCTGAATACACACATATTTTTATGTCTCATCATACTTATTGTCAGGGCTCCCAGAACAGATTGGACAATTGTTTTTACTTATTTTTCACTTTTTTACTGAGCACCACTATCTCAAACAAAGGACTTCCTTGGCAGAGCCAGCAGTAACAGAGTTCCAAACGTACGTATGTGCAGATCTAAATGTACTTATGTGCACTTATATCCAGTTGTCTTTATTCTTCTAAGTTTATTTATTTTGTTTCTTACATGTTAAGCTATTAACGTAATAGGTCAAAATTCATGCTCACTTGTCATAAGAGTCATAAAAGATTTTGGATCACCTTATTATTAGAGAGCTTGATTTTGTTTACCACCAATGTTGAACTTGGACACATTTTGTTATTTAGAAAATTTCTGAAAACTTAATCTAAATATACCATGTGTGTTGTATTTTATGGGAATTGGAATCATGTAAATTGATAACCAAATAGCATAAAATAGTAATTAAATATTTTTTAATGTGAAACAATGTGTATTATCCATAGTCTATAAAAAACAAAGAATAATTTCGAGGTTGGTCTGGCAAATGATGATACTCTATGTAGAAAACCCAAAAGACTCCACCAAAAGGTAGCTAGAACTGATACGTGAATTCATCAAAGTCACGGGATATAAAGTCAGTGTACAGAAATTGGTTGCATTTCTATACACCAATAATGAAGCAGCAGAAAGAGAACTCAAGGAATAGGTCCCGTTTAAAATTGTACCAAAAACCATAGGGCACCTAGGAATAAACCTCTTTGGTTAAAAGAGGTAAAAGATCTGTAAGCTGAAAACTATAGAACACTCATGAAAGAAATCGAAGAAGACACAAAGAAATGGAAAAACATTCCATGGTCATGGTTTGGAAGAACAACTATTGTTAAAACGTTTATATTACCCAAAGCCGTCTACACACTCAATGCAATCCCAAGGTTGCTGTGGCAAACTGTGTTCACACTACTGCCACATGGTGGCGCCACTTCAGCTGATAGAAATGTCCGTTACTCCTGCAGCATCCTGGGAACACAGCTATTATTGCTTATGGAAATTGGAACTTTTTCTGGGGAAATGTGGTGACTGCTACACTGTTATTTTACCATTCGCTATTATTGTGATTTAAAATATTTTTGGATCACATAAAAAGGCATCCAAATGTTATTTAAGGGATAGTACATCTTTTAGTGTGAAAAACAAGCTCTAAAATCAGTAATTTTGGAATGGAAGTTAGAGGTGATGAAATGTGATGAAGAATTTCTCATCACTGTTATTATGGGTCATACATATTTTTGGAGAACTCTGCAAACATCAGAGATAGTATTGCAAAAATTAAAATGAGACATTAAAGCAAAAAATGCATACTTGTGCTGAATTATTCATTCTAGGCAGGAATTTCCCATCACATACTCAACTTGGGAAAATGAGGCTGGAATGATAAAGGTTTTGAAATATGCTGTGTTCAGCAGCTCAGTGCTTGTGCAAAACGCTACTTCTCCAATACCAGAAGAGCTTCCTATTTTTACTTAAGAGTAAGGAAGTTGCCTTAAAGGTGGAGATTGGAAGATAGGAATGAGGAGGGAAAGACAATGGTTTGAGCAAACCCATTCTGATATATCCTCCTGCCTTCATAAATGTTCTATTTATTTTTCCATTTGTAATATTTGCTCTGACTTAAAAAAATGACTCAGGAAATAGGTCCATGGACAAGAAGAAGAGAGAGAAACTGAAGACAGCAAATAAGAAATCTACCAATCCTGAGTGCTGTTGCAATGAAGAAATAAATACAGAACCAAAAAGAAACTAATATGATAGATTTCTCTGCATTCTCTGTTATCTTTTTAACTTTTCATTCTAAGTCCTACCTATTCCACCTAACACACCTCTTCTACCAGCTGGGTTTCCATACAACAAGATTTTAAATATCAACTCCCCTAAATATGTTACTATTGCCATATTTCTTCATGGATATTTTGGCTATCAAAGATGGTAAGTCTTTTCTCCCCATAATATATTTTAGATCATATTGAATAGGGATGACACCCAGTTCCTGTCTGACTACTATAGCACTTGCAAAATATATGTATAAGGGCTATTCATAAATTTCTAGAGATGAGTAATAAATATGACAATATTATGTCCTGGATTAATAATATACCCTATGAATGATGAAGAATTATTGAAGTAAATTAGGCCTTACATGTTGGATACTCTTGGAGAGCTGATTTAATTGGATTGTGTATAGCACCAAGGTTTCTTTGAAACATTTCCTATAAACATCTCTTATTATGTATTAGTACATTGCTTAGTTTGGATTTCCCCCAAGAGACAAACCTTTGGGAGAATTCAAACTAATGAAGTGGGAAAGAGGAAAAGGAAGGAAGAAAGATAAAAAAAAGGGCATGTATTAGTGAGCAGGCTATTGCTGTGTGCAACTAAGGTTGCACAATTGTGTGGGGGAGCACTTTGAGAAACTGTATGGAACCCTCCTGTCCCTCTGGAGGGCAGGAAGTTTGGGGCATTTATTCACCAGCTCTCATTCTCTGTTGTTTCAAGATGGTCCCACGGTCTTAATTCTTCAGCCTTCCAGTACCTCCTGGTCCTATAGGGTTGAAAACAACCTTAAGCATAGAAGAGAAACAGACCCTTGACATGGGAAGTTAGCTTGCCAGGTGCTTCCTATCTCAGTTTCAGGTGGACTCAGGTGGACAGAGGGAAAGGGGAGAAGCATCAACATCGCTTATTATGACATATGCCAATGTTGAGTGGATAAAAAATATTAAATGGATAAGTGGAACGGATATGATAAGTGGAATTTGTTCACATACATATCGCTAGAAGTAGTCTCATCCATTCTGCTTCCTAGATTTTCTTTTAGACTTGATTGTTTACTGTGCCAGTGTTGCTTCAAGTGTGTATGATTTCCCAAGGCATTTCTCAATATTTTTAAAGTGCTTTAGACTTAGAATTTCTCTTTAGGGAGTTTCCAAAATACATGCAGCATCAGGTCCTAAAAATATAAGAAAGCAAGAGTTATTACTACAATGACAATAGAGTGAATTTGTAAAGAATCTTGAAAAGATAGGTGACAGAGTCAATTTTATGAAGCCAACAATTCCTTTAGACATGCATGTAATATACAAAATGAAATATTTTAGTATGTATTTATTTTTAACTTTTGCATTAATAAAGTTTGACTTAATCTTTATTTAATGTATGATGTACCAATTTGATGAATCAAAATGTGCATTGTTAAGGAAGGAGCAGAATATGGAAGTGAATGGAAAACTGGTATCTTTATTATCTTAATGCAATACTATCTTGATACAGTAAAGACTCTTCTGGAGTTTGACTTGTTTAATAGAAAGGAAGGTAACCTTTGTGGGAATGGCTTGGCTACTAAATATTTGGAATTATTTATTAGGGATAACACAAATCAAACTTTTACATTTTTGTTTTGTTTTTATGTTCCTTTCCATTGAAATGGAAAAAAGTGCACTCTTGGTTATCTTCTCTGGTATAAGGAATAATTAGTGGAGAGAGTCAAAAGATTTCCTCTCACATTTGTTACGTCTCTAAAGTAGGATGCTAGAAGTACTTGTAAAACACAGAGCCTAGAACTTTTTCTTCCCACAGTGCACTATTGCTGAAGCTGTTACTAGACCAAACTGTTTTTTCTACTACTATTCACATATATTATATAAACAGTAATATGTATGTGAAAATAATATATGATGTATATAATTATGTATCAATTTCCAGATTAAATTCCTTAAAATGGTTTATACCATGTTATCACCAAATTTAAGAAGATGAATAATACATCAACACTAAATTTCACCAAGCCCTACATGATCTATATGATTTTATCTTGCCCATCCAATATTAACCACCACTGTCACTGAATCTATGTCCTATATAAAATTCTGGCCATTGTCTTTTCAGACTTTTCATATAAAAGGCTTACCCCTGCCTTTTGCTTTCTGTCACTGTGCTTCTAAAATCTAAAAAGAGGCACTGGGTATTATATGCAACCAATAAATCATTGAACACTACATCAAACACTAATGATGTACTATATACTGGCTAATTGAATATAATAATAAAAAATAAAATCTAAAGGGAGAATTTTATTCTTTTCCCTTAAATTTCAACTTTTCTTTGACAACGTCTGATAGCAGGCCATGCAGATTTTTCCTCCTTTATCTCCCTTTTTGTTTGTTGTGAACTATGTATATACTACCAGAAGTATATTGTACTTTTCTTATTTGCTAACAGTTCAAATTAAAAAATCAGAATTATCTCGAATTATAACGTGAATGACAATTCCTTGAGAAACTTGTTGAAAATGAAGATTCTAGCATCCCTTCAGATAATTCCGATGAAGGCAAGTCATGGACCACTCCCTGAGAAATATTGTTTTAGTTTCTTCTACATGTAAAACTTAATTTACTCATTCTTTACAGACTACATAAAATAATACATTATCTTTCTATTCTCCTTGAATTGATTAGTTGATAAAGTCCTATCTTGACCACAGCTGAGCCAATAGTTAAGCCTTGACACTGAGGTGGTTTTAGAATGTCAGACATTGATAAGGAGTGAAAACTGTCAGTTGCCAGTTAAATTAGATGTCACTTTGGATTATAGGGAGCGATGCTATTTTAGAATTAACTGTATCCACTGCCAAATAGCTTTCAACAGATTTGTTGAAATGTTTCATATTTTCCTGTAACATGTTATCACCATCTCTGGATGACAGCAATTTTTCCAGTCCTAGATGAGAGTAAATGCTTCTGAGGCAAGACGGTACCCATCTTGTTGGCCCATGATTCTATTTCATAAAAGAGTCCTCCAGTGAGATAGCAATAAGTATTTTTGAAGGAAAACAATAAAATTTAAAAGTGAAGCTTTAAAATTCAAAAAGCAGAAAGAAAGAATAACACCTTTTTATAAAACTAGGCTTATTTTCTACTTAATAGAGTCCAAGTAAATCTTCAATAAGCAAGTAAGCCTACTAGCTTCCTCTTTTTTGTTTCTGATCTCTATTACAAAAACTTGCTTAAAATATACTACAGTACATTTCTTTAAAATAGCTATGTCAGATGATCTGTTCTTCAGGTTTATCTATAAACTTCATGTCAGCAAGTCATGAGAGGCATACAACTATCTCATAGTCTTTTTTCTTCCATCTGATTCTCAATTCAGAATTCATAGCTTAATGTTTTCATGCTGAAATTTAAAAAAAAATAAGATTTTCCAATTTCCTCTGTTCTTTGCTAGTAAAAAGTCTCATTGCTTAACGACTCATTTACTTTTTTCCATTTTTTTCTAATGTTATACGTGCTACAGATTACATTGTCATTCCTAACTAAGGCATTTAAAATTTAACTTCTAAAGATATATCATTTCTATCCAAATGAGAGAAATGAATCAGCAATCTTGCTTCAAAATGGAATTTATTTAAGGAAAACCAAACGTTACAGTTAGAATCATTTAAAATATGAGTAAACCTGCTACACATCCAATTTTGGAGCGAGGAAAGGGAAATAAAAATTTAGGATATTTGTTTTAGATATTGAATGCATATGTGGGATAAATAGGTTCAGTTCTAAGATTCATGAATAGTGGGGTATGCTGAATAGGACAGTCTGATAATAAATAGTAATTGAGTCATTTATTCATATCATAGGAACAATGTGGGGTAGAAGAAAAGGAATGGGCAAGAATGTAATTCTTCGTATCAGAATACACAAAAGGAAAAATAATAATAAAATTTGTATAAAGAAAGTCTAATTCTACATCAGCCCCTTCAGGGAAAGAGAAATCAAGATGAGAAATGGAACAAGATCAAAAGGGAATTTAAAAATAAGCCTATTTAACAAGTATATGAAAGATCAAAGGAATATTGATTCAGAAATTTGCCAAAATTGTCTAAGCAGATGATATTTAACCAGTATGAAATTGTATAAAATTCTTGTTAACATGTATTGATAGTTGGAATGACTATAGCACCTTTAGCAGATTATTATTGTATACTGTATGCTTTTGTTAAAAGTTAAAGATAATTCTTAATTTCTCTCATTATAGGTTTATATCAGTTCAGTTCCACAAAAGATGACAGAATTACTTTTGGGTTCCCGGTACTGCAATGGCATTAGGATTATAAAACTTTGTTGAGAAAAATTAAGGAAGACCTGAATAAATGGAGATATATACTATGTTCATGGATCAGAGAGAGTCAATATTTTTAAGATGTCACTCCACCCTTCTCAAACAATGACCTATAGGTTCAAGGCAATGTCAATCAAAATCCCAGCAGACATTTTTGTAGAAATTGACAAGCTAATTCTGAAATTCGTATTGAAATGCAAAAGACTAGAATAGGTCAAACTATGTTGGAAAGAATAATAAAGTTGGAAGACATACACTATGCAACTTCAGGACTTGTTATAAATCTATAATAATCAAGACACTGTACTAATGGTGTAAAAATAGATTTTTACAAGAAGGTGGGATTACCAATGGAAACATAATACAGTCCAGAAATAGACTCACATATATATAGCTGAGTTTTGACAAAGGTGCCATGGCAATTTTGGTGTAAGAAAAAAGTGGTCTTTTAAACAAACACTGTTGGAACAATTAAGCATCCACATGCAAATGAATGAAATTTGATTCATACATTGTACAAGATACAAAAATTAACTCCAAATGAGTTAAAAATCTAAATATAAAGCTTATACCTATAAAATTTATAGGGGAAAATTTTGTGATCTTGGGTTTAATGGTTGTGACATCAAAGATGGTAACCAAAGATTTCTTAGATACAACAAAAGTATCATCCATAAAGGAACAAATTGATAAGTGGGATGTAATCAAAAGTAGGATTTCTGCCCTCCAAAATACACCATTAATAGAATGAAAATAAGCCATAGACTGGGAAAAATATTTGCAATGCACGTATCTAATAAAGTACTTCTACCCAGAATATTAAAAGATGTTCAATGCGATAATAGGAAAACAAAAAATATAGTCAAAAAACAAACAACATAGTCAAAAAATTTAATAGACCTCATCAAAGATTTATGGATGGCAAATAAGCAAATGAAAAGATGCTCACTATCATGTAAATTAAAACCACATTGAAATACAATTCTATAGCCACTAGAATTGCTATAATTAAAGACTGCTCATATTACCTGTCAGCAAGGGTGGAACAATTGGGACTTTCATAAACTCCTGGTGGGGATCGAAAATAGTACAACTGTATAGAAGAATAGTTTGGCAATATTTTGAAAAGTTAAACATACCCTTACCTTATAATCTGGCATTCCACTGTTAGGTATTTATGTGAGAGTGATGAAAGCCTGTGTTCATATAAATATTTGAACACGAACAGTCAATAGCTGCTTTATTTGTAATAGCCAAAAACTGGAAGCATCTCAAACGTTCATCAACAGGTGAATGGATAAACAAGTTTTGTATGTCTGTAAAATAGAATAATATTCAGCAATAAAAAGAAAAGAACTACTGGTACACACCACAAATGGATGAATCTGGAGGTCATTATTGTGAGTGAAAGAATCCAGACAAAAAAGATAATGTATTTCATGATTCTATTTATATAAAATTTTAGTTAATACAAACTAACCTATGACAGAAAGTGGATCACTAGTTGTCTGAGGATAGAGGAAAAGACAATACAAACTAACCTATGACAGAAAGTGGATCACTAGTTGTCTGAGGATAGAGGAAAAGACACTGGAGTGGAACAAGAGGGTGGGATTACCAATGGGGCACTAGGGAACTTTTGAGAGTGACATATTCTTTATGTTTACAGTGGTGATGTTAAGACATATGAACTGTGCACTTTAAACACCTTAATAAAGCTGATCTAAATCAAAGAAAGAATATTAGAATTATCTTTGATGTAAATAAATATTTTGCTTCTCAGATCATAAACAGGTAAATTATGGTCCTATATTTCACTTAATAAAAAGGCTGTTAAAGGAAACTCCCCCTCCCTTTTTTATAAATGTTAGTTTAGTCACCAAATTGGATTCCTAAGAAAATACCTAGTTCTTGTTTTAAAACTCTTTACCCAGATATATGTTTTCACAAGGAAAAAAAAATCTTTGCTTTTTGGAGAACAACAAATTCTAGAGAGGAAAGGAGCCTGGGTAGTGCTCTTATACTGTGTGCTCACCAAAACTGGCCAGATCTGGCAGAAACAATTTAAATATGTTTTTGGTTATGACACTCAGAATCCAGCCAATATGTCATTCTGACTCTTTCTGAGTCTTTGAGTAACTTAAAGAAATATAGACTGTTTAGTGGGAAGACTCTAAAAGACTTTGTCTCGTGAGAGCCTCATGTCATGTGAAACTGGCCAAGTCCTAGTCAATACTGACTCAGAGAAGGGCTTTCTCAAACATTTTAAAAGCTTCAAAAAAAAAATTTAAAAAGCCTTCCTCCCCACATTACCCACCCAAACACAAACATCTGGGGGTAGGAGTGGGGTGGGGACTACTTCTTAAAAGAGAACAGCAAAGCTAAGTCATAGTACCATAGTCAGGTTTGCCGTGGCACCTTAAAGGGCAGACCCTGTATTATCCAATTTTAACATAATGGAGTAAGAAGATTCTACAGACAAAAGACATGGGGTGCCAACAAGGACACTCTAAAATAATTAGTGTGAAAAATTGAAGAAACAAAAGAAATCAAATGCAAAGATGTTTGGCATTCTTGCCAAGGGACAAAGGAAAAAGGCTGCACAAGTCTTAAGCTTACGGATGGTGAACATCCCTAAATGTTAGCAGGATCCTAAATAAATACAAATACAGCACCACTCCATATTTGAACTAATCTGTTGTGGAAAATTTAAGGTGGTTTATCTGTTATATCACACTCACAGTGAACTATTTTCCTTACTTTTAATGCCCTATGAAATTTGTTTGGATTGACAGATTGCTGTTGTCATAGATTGGGATGATTTGAACCATCCCTTAGTCTTCTGACAAGTTATGATCTAGGGTGAGGTCCATGAGAATATGTACAGAATAACCGAGAAGAGGCCAAGGAAAAAGACACAGAAAGGAGAGAAAGTACTAACGCAGAAGTAATGACTCTGTAATGCATCAGAACAGCATTGTTCTGTGTGACAGTCTGACTAAGCAGGTGTTGAAAGCACTTTGTGAAGGGTCCTCAAAAAAATAATCTGGTAATTTAGAAAGAAGCTATGTGAACTTTCCCACGAATAGTCTGGTAATCTAGAAAGAAACTATATGGATTTCTCCATACACGAATGTTTCATTTCATTTTTGAAATATTTTTTTCTGAGTGTTATTTTTATTTTGAACTGCATGTGGTTAGATGTTGTCTTTCAAATGTTTATATTCTCTAAAGTTTTAAAATTTTCTTTTTTTTTTTATTTTTTATTTTTTAAAGATTTTTATTTATTTTTTTGACACAGAGAGAGAGATCAGATCACAAGGAGGCAGAGAGGCAGGCAGAGAGAGAGGAGGAAGCAGGCTCCCCGCTGAGCAGGGAGCCCGATGCGGGCCTCGATCCCAGGACCCTGAGATCATGACCTGAGCCGAAGGCAGAGGCTTTAACCCACTGAGCCACCCAGGCGCCCTAAAATTTTCTTGTTAGAAAGAAAATTTCTTCTTATCCTTGCAGGAGCTAATGGAATAGGAAAAGAGGAAAAACTTGATTGAACCTAAAGTAATAAAGTTAAAATTGTTTTGCAGGGACAATAGAAGAGGGCGGGGAAGAAAAAGTTTATATGGTTGATAGAACCTAAAGCGATAAAGTTGATGGTGGTAGAAGTCACTGGGGATTTTTGGCTCTGTAGTAGCTAATGACCTCAGTATTTACAGCACCATGAAGATCTTGTGCTTGATTTACATTTAATTAGTTGAATACTTGATTCATATTTTAATCAAATAGACTATTTTCTTTAAAAAGGAATATGCATAATGAGCACAAAGAGAATGGAGTGAAAAGTTAATATTCCACTATTTCTAGACTGTCAGTTCCCTGCCCCTTAAACACTAGAAGCTCTTTCTTTGTGTAGCCTGGAAATTTTTACCTCTTAATGCTTGAATCTAAATATTTTGACTATTAGCAGATTTCTCCCTGATTGTTTTCACAATGAGTGTAAATCAAATCATTGGTCATGGCGACCCTGCTTATATGACATTTATGAACATTTTATTTTCTGTTTCATAGCAACAGGTGATGGAGGCAATAAAAATTAGGTTGGGTAAAATGTTTTATGTTGAATAGCAATCCATTTTAATGTGGACTATATCCTGCCATGAATGTAAGCATTTTAGAATGACGTCTGTTTTTTTTTTTTTCCCTTGAAACCAATTGAGAAAAAGTATTTTCCAAGGTCTTTGTCTAGCTTGGAGAATTGCATTTTTGCCTTTGTCTTTTTGTTAGTAGCATGCATGCAAAATGAATACTGTTTGTGTACTCCACGCATATTTTTAATAGAGCCATTGGTGCCATGCCACTTTCCTGTAAAACATGACATTTTTAAGAAGAATTAAAACCTGAAGAATGTATAAATCCATTGAAGTTTTTATGCTCAATTAAACCAAACAATTACCAAGTTACCAATCCTGAGACTTCTTCCTTGGCTCCAAATACCATCCACACCCTGATGACTCTGAAATTATACCTTTGTTCTCAAACTTCCCGGAATCTCTTACCTACAACTATCTACACAACATCTCTAGTTTGAAATCTAAGGAGAACTTAAAAACTTACATGCCCAAAAATGATTCTTAACTTTTTCCTAAAATTTTCCCCATTTCTCTTCATGGCAACTTGTCTATCCAGATGCTTAAATCACATCCTTAGAATCAACCTTGACTCTTTTCTTTTTCCTAATATCAAGAAGTCAACCCAGACACGAAACTGAGCCTTCAGGACATATATTGAGCCGGCCCACTTTTCACCACTTATAGTGCTGTGTTCTAGGTGCTCCACTCCCCCCCCACCGCCCCAAACCTTCCCCATCTTCCATTTGGATTCTCACAATAGCTTCATCGGCTTCCGCACTTCCACCCTTGATCTCACGGTCTGAGCTTCATACAGCGGCCCCAGTCATACCCAGTGGTCACAACCCAAGGCTTCCCATTCATTTCAGATGGCTTCCACAGTCCTATAAGATCTGCCCTCCTGAAGCTTTGCGACCTCATATCTATATCTGTTTGATATTTCAGGCCAGACTCCTCGCTGTCTCTTTCTCTCTTTTTAAGATTTTATTTATTTATTTGACACAAAGAGGGAGATCACAAGTGGGCAGAGAGGCAGGCAGAGAGAGAGGAGGAAGGAGGCTCCCTACTGAGCAGGGAGCTGGATGCAGGCCTCGATCCCAGGACCCCGAGATCAAGAGCTGAGCCGAAGGCAGAGGTTTTAACCCATTGAGCCAGCAAGGCACCCTCCTTGCTCTCTCTTGAATGTGCTCAGCACATTTCTGCTAAGGACAATTGTATTTGCTGTTTCCACTGCTTGCAAAGCTCTCCTGCACATAGCTATGTGGATTCCTGCCTCCCTTCCTTGACTTCTCTGCTCAAATGTCACTTTGTCAGAGAGCCCTCCCTGAGCACTATAAATTGTTAACTTTTCCTCTCTGTCCTTCTCTATCTCACATACACACTGTTTAATATTCAACAGAGCACCACCACCTGACATGATTTTAAATCTCTTTATTGTCTGACTCTCCCTTCTAGGTTGTAAGATAACTGAGACCACGTAAGGTCTTGCCTTTTTGTATGCAATGTGTTGGAGCTTCAATCACTCACCCTGCTTGACTAACAGCAGTGGCCTTGGGTTCAGCTACCCAGTTATGCTTGTGGGATCCAATAAGTCATTGTGGCACAGACTCAGTCAGCTTTGCAAGACACACACAGGAAATGATGGGAGGCCAGGATCAAGAGTGTCTGTCACCAGTAGGAGTTTCTATCATAGCCCTGTACTGTCCTGTCCAGTTTCTCAAGTGGCAGCTCAGGTTTGGGGAGACCACATTGATAGGTGCAGGTACCACCCTTGCTTAGAAGGCCCATGTCCCATAATATTTGTCATATTTGTTCCATGAGAGTATTTTCTAACAATCCATAAGAAACAGTTCATTCATTACTAGAACAATAATGTCAGGGGAGCCCTCATGCCACATCCTCCCATTAGATAATTACGGTTCACTCCTGTCCTCCCAGGCATCATTTTTCCCATAAATAATGCGGACTAGTAACATAGTTGGCATTTGTCCATTTCGAGGAAACAGTGTTAGATTGTTAACCCAAGGTGATTTTCCCACGGAAAGGGAGAAACACTTATTTTTTTTAATTGTAGTATGATGCATAATAGGTACCCAACACATATTTGGTGAATAAATGAATGAATGAATTAATAAAATTATAAATTAGAGAGCATGATACCAGAGGGAAAAACTTCAAGCTATGGTTAAGAAAATTAAAGGTCAGCGTTCCTGGGTAGCTCAGTTGGTTAAGCTGCTGCCTTCGGCTCAGGTCATGATCCCAGGATCCTGGGATCGAGTCATGCATCAGGCTCCCTGCTCAGCGGAGAGCATGCTTCTCCCTCTCCCTCTGCCTGCTACTCTGCCTACTTGTGTTCTCTCTCTCTCTCTGTCAAATAAATAAATAAAATCTTAAAAAAAAAAGAAAATTAAAGGTCAAACTATGGCCTGGCGAAATTTTTTTGCAAAACATGTATCTGACAAAGGGTTTATATTCAGAATATATAGATAGCTTCTACAGCTCAATAATAACAGCCCCAAAAATCCAATTTAAAAAATGGTTAAGAGATTTGAAAAGATATTTTATCGAAGCAGATACACAAATGGCAAATAATCACATGAAGAGATTTGCAATGTCATTAGCCATGCAAATTTAAACCACAAGGAGAGAATTCTGCACACTCACTAAAATTGTAAAATTTAAAAGCTTTGCAATTCTAAGTGTTAGCAAGTATGTAAAGAAACTTACTGTCATACATAGGAATTCAAAATAGCACAGCTATTTTGCAATACATTTTGGCAGTTCCTTATAAAGTTAAAGATACATTTACTATATGACCCAAAAAACTTATTCCTGGGTATTTACTTAAGTGACATGAAAATATTTGTCTACACAAACATTTATATGCAAATGTTCTTAGTAACTTGATTCATAGTATTCATCATAATAGCTCCAAATTAGAAATTACCCAAATGTCTGTTCACTGGTGACTGGATTAACAAATGTGATAAATTTATATAATGGAGTACTACTCAGGAATAAAAAGGAACCAACTATTGATACACTTTACAATCTGCAGGAATCTCAAAAATATTATACTAAGTGAAAGAAGTCAGATACAAAAGACTACACATTCTGTGATTTCACTGATGTATTTTGGGACAGGCACCATGTAGTGATAGAAAGCAGACCGATAGTTACAGGGTTTGGGGTAGTGGGAGGGGATTGACTATAAAGGGGCTCAAGGGAATGCTTTGTGATGATGGAAATTCATGTTAAGAAGGTATAAGGAGTAAGATAATAAGAAAGCATACTCCCTTGGTAGATTATAATTTGTGTAGGAAATGATATTATAAAGTAAGTAATAATAGGCTTTATATAAAATTTTTAACTCTCTGGTCATAAGAATTTTGCTACAATTAATAATTTACAATGGCTTTCACTACTTACTGTCCAACAGTTCATTATAGATCTGGACTTTTGTATAGTGGATCTAGATTCTTTGCACTTCAGTTTTGTGGTGATCATAAAATAGCTTAATTACTTCAAAGAGTAAACATTTACTTTTTCCTATGAATTATGAACTGAGGAATATACTCTCACACAAAGTCCACTCAATATTTTTCAGTTAAGTATATTTAATTTGTGTGTTCTAAATTCATACAGTATAGGTAATTTTGATTTAATGTTATATACTTAAGAAATGAACACATTAAAATATGTATTCAACAATCACAGTGGAATTAAGATTTTCCCCATCCATAAACTTTATTTTAACCATATTTAATTTATTCTGACTGACATTTGGTTTCTCACAAAAGAGATGCAATCAAAACTTTTATCCTTTCCATCTTGAACATACAGTTTTCATACTCAAAAGGAAATATTTACTGTATAATAGTATAGAAAAGAAAGGAAATCTTTGTCAGGCATAAGCATTTGGTTTGATAAGTGCTCTGTACTATACTAAATATGTTAGTTTGCCTAGTAAAAATACACTTAAACTTTTCCATCTAAATAATCACACATTATTTCTTAATTACTAAATCTAGAAGTGTACTCTTAATCAAATTAAATATCCATAAAATTAAAAAATGTTGAAGGATACCATAATAGAAGAAAGCACACCAATCATAAGTGTGGATGAACTTTCAGAAACTAAATGTGCTTGTAACCCCAGCACCAAGACCAAGAAACATAACACTACTGGTATCCAGAAATTCCCTCCAAAACCCTCCAAGTCACTACACACCTGCAGAGAGAATTCACCTTTCTGACTTCTTCTTCTTCTTCTTCTTCTTTTTTTTAAAGATTTTATTTATTTATTTGAGAGAGAGAGAGAGATCACAAGTAGGGTGAGAGGCAGGCAGAGAGAGAGGAGGAAGCAGTCTCCTTGCCAAGCAGGGAATCTGATGCGGGCCTCGATCCCAGGACCCTGAGATCATGATCCGAGCTGAAGGCAGAGACTTTAACCCACTGAGCCAGCCAGGTGCCCTCACCTTTCTGACTTCTTGTAGCATAGATTAGTTTTGCGTGATTTTGAAATTTACACAAAAAGAATATGCACACGTTTTGGTATAGCTTCTTTCATTCAATATTATGTTTTTAAGATTCATTTTTTGTGCAGTTTTAGTTTGCTCCTTCTCATTGTGTTTGTATCCACTATGGAAAAACAGCACAACTTATTTATTCATTCTGCTAAAGTAGATTTTAGTTTCATTGCAATTATGAATAGCTCTACTAAGAACATTCTTGTCCATATCTTTCGGTGAATAGGTGCGTGAAGTTTTGTTGGGTATGTGTAAAATTGCTAGATCATAAGTTAGGGGTATGTTCAATTTCAGTAAATACTGCCAAAGAGTTCTCAAAGTGATTGTATCAATTTATATTCCTACCAGCAATGTATAGAAATTCTGGTTGCTCCATAGCCTTATTAATCCTTGTTACTTTCTGACTCAAAAAACTTAGACATTCTAGGAGAAGGACCTTATAGAATTGCAGTTATAATGTGTAATTTCACATGTTTAATAAAACTGAATACATATTTTATATGCTTATTGGACATTCGGATATCCTTGTTCACGAAATACATGTTCAAATTTTTTGTTCATTTTTATTTTGGAGTTTCTTTCCTTATCTCCTTCTTCTAACATACTGATTTTAGGAGTTCTGAATATGAGATCTTTGTTGTATATGGGTACTACAAATATTTTACTTTCCATAAGATTTTATGTATTAAAGAATTTTCAGAAAATTATCTTATGTATTAGAATACTACTCTACAGTTAAACAGCTCATTACTTAGCTCTTAGCTTAGCTCTGATACTGCAGTACGATACTGCAGTACAAAAGCCACTGAAAACAATATGTAAACAAATGGATGTGGCCAGAGTTGACCTAGAGCTGGCCAGATTTAGCCAAGAGGCCAAGGCAAGACAGGAGAAAAAAGAGGAATAAAAGTGTAGATATAATCTCAAATATTTTAGCATTATATTATCTGTAAGTGGACCAAATGTTCTAACTAAAATTCTTTTTCTGCTTGTCAGATTGTCAACTGTATTGACAACTAAGATTGTCAGATTGTATTAGAAAGAAACTAACCAGTAATACACCTTAAATATAAGGCCCAGGAAAGTTGAAAGCAAAAGTATAAAAAGTCATTCTATGCAAACACCAACAAAAAGAACACTTTCAGAACTATACTAGTAACAGACAAAGTAGACTATGGAGCAAAAATTATTACTAAAAATAATAGCACTCCTAATGTTGTATACATAGTCTCCAAACATGTAAAACAAAACTGACAAAATAAAAGAAAAAGTAGACAAAACCAAGATCATGGAAGAGTTAAAATACCTGTGTCGCGAACTGACAGAACAGATAAAATAATCTGTAGATATAAAAATTTAGAACAACGTAATTAACTTTACTACGTGTATGTGCATAAAACATACTGCTAAATCATAGTACTCAACTTCTGTATTATGCATATGCTATTTAATTTCACATGGAGCATTTACCAAAATTACATACATATATTTAGACTATATAGGAAGTCACAAGTTTTTGGTGTTAAAGTATGTTCTCTGATCATAGCGGAGTTAAATTGGAAATGAATAACAAAAATAGAGTGAGAAAATCCGTAAATCGTTAGAAAATGATCAGTACATTTCTTTTTTTTTTTTAGATACTTCTTTCTTCCCCATGACCCTTATTTCCATTTTCTGTTTAAGAATTAGTGAAAGAGAACTAGATCTAATAATGATCCAATAATTCCACTACTGGTTATTTATGAAAATGAAAACATTAATTCAAAGAGGTATATGCACATGTTTATTTTAACATTATTTATAATAACCAATATATGGAAGCAGTCTAAATGTTCATAGATAGACAAATAAATAAGGAACATGTGGTATATATACACAATGGAATATTATGCAGGAATAAAAAGGATGAGATCTTGCCATTTTCAACAACATAATGAACCTATGCTAAGTGAAGTCAGACAGAGAAAGACAAATACCACGTGATTTCACTCATATGTGGACTTTAAAAAAACAAGACAAAGGAATAAACAAAAAGCAGAATCAGATAATAAACTGATGGTAGCCAGAGGGAAGGGGGGTGAGGGGATGGACAAAATGGGTGGGTGGGGGGTAGGAAATACAGACTTCCACTTGTGGATGAATAAGCCATGGGAATAGAAGGTACAGGATAGGGAATAATATGTAGTAGTATTGTATGGTGACAGATGCCAGCTACATGTGTGTTGAGCCTAGCATAATGTATACACTTGTTGAATCACCAAGTTGTACACCTGAAATTAATGTAACATATCAACTATACTTCAATATAAAAAAAGACAAATAAAAGAAAGAATTTGTAAAAGAACAGCTCAAAACCACTCAGTGGTTGTTCTTACTCATTAACTGCAGACCAATCTTCGACGGCAGGCTGAGCACTCCAGCCTTTGATGAGGAATTTCTAAGTAGGCATAGAGGGCATCTATAGGCCTTCAGACCAGCTGGCGAACTCCAGGTTGTATAGCAGTAAATTTGGGAGCTGGAACAGTCTATTCATCCTGAAGTTCCTCCATGGTCACAGCCTTTTCAGAAGGAGCTGGTCTTCCTTTTCAATCTGTTCAGGATCTCTGTCGAAGTAGAGATCAGTCATACCCCCTTTGGGTGTTCACTGGAGATGGTGCCACTCATGCACAGAACTTCACTGGGTGTCTTTTACCACATCAGACCCCTGAGTGAGTTCCCTCAGTTCAGTGTCCACATATTCCAGATGAGAGTCTGTGTTACACAGAGCAATGTCAGTCAGGTTAACATAAGACACCTTTCTGAAAGGCTGGTGGTCAGACCTGGATCTGATTGGTGAAGATTCCTGGAGTGAAGTGACCAGTGATAGGAGTGTTTCCAGGGATAACAGCAGACTTTAGCACAGTCCACTGGCCAGTATTCCTGTAGGATGCAACACTATCATCAGCTGGGTTTTCAATGGCAACAATGGCACGAGCTGCCCACAGAAGCTTCTCCCAGGTTCTCTTCAGATTTATGATGTAGATGCCATCTCTTCTCCTTTATAGATGTACGGTTCTATTTGGAAGTCAAGGTTGATGCCACCTAGGTGGATTTCTGCTGCAAGCAATTTGAGGACATCCTCCTCCTCCATTTGCAGGACATCAAGGTCCATCAAATCTTGCCTTTCGGTTATGATGGAAACCCAGAACAATGCCATATGGATCCCTCTCTAGGTAGACTGGAAAAAGCAGCAATATATTTTTAAATTACCCATGTGTCAATGGTGAGCTCACAATAACAATTATAAAATATTTAAAAATAAAGGATAATAAAAATATGACATCAAAACATAGGATTCAGCTATAGCAATGTTAAGAGGAAAATTTATAGTATTAAATACATATTATTAGAAGAAAAGAAAGTCTGAAATTTTATTATGCAGTCATCATATAAATTAGATTAAAATGAGCAAATTGAACTCAAACAATGTAGGAGAAAGGAAATATATTAAGAAAAGGAATAGAAATTAATGAAATTGAGAATAAATGACAAAGGAAATCAGTACTACCAATATGGATAAATATCCAGGCAAAACTGATCAAGAAAAAAATCAAGGAAGATAAAAATCATCAACATCAAGATTCCAAGATTCCATAGACATTAAAAAATTATATCATGTACAATTTTATGCTAAAAAACTTGAAAATCTAGGTGAAATACATAAACGAAAACAGGAGAAAATAGGAAATCTGAACAGTCTATTTTCTGTTAAAGAAACTTAAGCTGTGACAAAACAGGAAAAACACAAGCCTCCCAAAAAGAAAATTCCAGGTCCGGAAGAACTCACTAATAAAATCTTCCAAACATTGAAGTGAGACTCATTAATATCTTAGACAAAATGTTTCTTAGAATAGAGAAAAAAGGAAAACATCCAACTTATTTTACAATGCCGGTGTTAACGCTGGTACCAAACCCTGTCCAGGATATTTCAAAAAAGGAAACTTCAAGTCCAGTTTGTTGTATTATGCATAGATACAGGAATCCTCAAGGAAATAACCCAGCACATTTAGAGTTATTTTGGGAAGGCGTGCAGTATTGTTTAATACATAGAAAATAATTCACTACATTAAAAGCAAAAAGAGGAAAAAAATCCAATAATCTTTACAGATGCAGAAAAAACATTTGATAAAATTCAATACCTATTTTTTTTTTAAGATTTTATTTATTCATTTGACACACAGAGAGAGATTACAAGTAGGCAGAGAGAGAGGAGAGAGAAGGAAGCAGGCTCCCTGCTGAACAGAGAGCCCGATGTGGGCCTCGATCCCAGGACCCTGGGATCATGACCTGAGCCGAAGGCAGCGGCTTTAACCCACTGAGCCACCCAGGCGCCCTCAATACCTATTTTTGACCTAAAATAAATCCCCTGGGGGAGCCTGGGTGGCTCAGTCAGTTAAGCATCTGCCTTGCACTCAAGTCATGATCTCAGGGTCCTGGGATTGAGTCCCACATGGGGGAGGGGGCTGCTCAGCGGGGAGTCTGCCTCTCCCTCTTTCTCTGCCCTGACCCTCCACTCATGCGCACTCTCTCTCTCTCTCTCAAATAAATAAATAAATAAATAAGTAAAATCTTAAAAAAAAAAATCCCTTGGGAAACTAGGGTTTAATGGGAACTCCCTTAATCTATAAAAACCTGCAAGAAATAACACACTTCATAGTTTGGTGATAAAAGCCTTACCCCTATAACTGAGAAGAGGAAAACAATGCCTAACACCACCATTTCTATTCAACTCTCTATTGGTGGTGCTTCCCAATGTCAACCCTCAGATATTAGAATATTTCAGGGCCTAGCAATATCTCTGGATCTCTGATGATGCTATTTCTGCATCTACTGGGAAGAGCACTCTTCTCTATTGCAAAACCCTGGGATTTATCTTGAAAGGCAGAACATTTGCAGATAATAAAACCCAGCAATTTCACTCCTAGGTATGCCATGGAGAAAATTTTGTACCTGTGCACCAGGAATTAGAAGAAAGTTCATTGCAGCACAGATTATGATACACATCTTTTTCTATTATGAAAATGATAATTTCTAACAGAATTGATTAATAAATTGTGGAAGTTTAACACAATAAAGCATAAAATCATGAAAATAAAGTAAAACAAACATCTAAGTGACTTATGAATGTTTAAGGTTGAATGCATGCATATATTTGTGACAAAAAGTTTTAAAAATTAAGGGAATGCTAAACCCAAAATTTAAGATAGTGATTAGTGCTAATCTAGACAGGAAGCAGGGAAGTGGAATGAGGAGAAATACATGAGTAGAGGCAAATAACATTTTATTTCTTGGTTGGGTGATGGATTCATTGGTGTTCATTGTATTATTGTTTTATGATGTATAGACTTTTATGCATATATCTTCTTTCTATGTACCAAGTCTACATACCAAATGACTACATCTTTTATTACAAATGATAGTAAATTGGGGAAAAAGATTTGCTGTGGTGGTGATTGCCTTGCTGTGGAGTATGTGGCCACTCAGGTGCTGTGTCTTATTTTATTTCGTAGATGAAGATCATCTAAAGTGCTTCAAAACCATCAGCTGCTGCTTCTTACTTTTGCGGGTAATACAAGTGCACACCCAAAAAGAAAAAAAAATTACAAGACTTGATTGAGCTCTTGGCCGACTTCTATCATCAGATAACTGTAGGTTACTGGCCACCCTATGGATGGGCTTCTTTTGGGTAAGACATCCAGTGAGCTGTGATTCCATTGCAGGCCATGAGCTGAAGAAGCCTGTGGACGTGGCAGGGATTCTGTGGCTTCTCTAGAAGAGAGAATACAATCGGCTAGCAGCTTGTTCAGTCTATCCAGAGCACGGAATGAGCTCATCTAGCAAATATTAAGGCACAAAGTTCTAAACAGCGTGCCCTTTACACCAGAGGGCAATTTGAATCTCAATATAATGTTTCTTGAATTTTAGAGCTTCCATTTACTTTCAAAACATTTCTTGTAAATATAAAAGTTTTCTGGCCCTAAAATTTTATAGTATCTGAGAGCTAGAGTTGACTGATGTAATATTTGTGTTTTCCCTCAGAGCGTTCTGGATAGTTTAATTCACAGCTGCAACTGGTACCTTGCCTTAGTTAAGATTTTAAAACTTTGTCTTTCGGATAAAACTGCTCACATGTGACTAAATAAGCTTGAGTGTAAGCATTCATTTATTTAAAATTTAAGAGTTAGAATTTACTTTTTTTTAATAGAAAAAGCAATTTAGGAGAATCATATGGTATTGCTTTTGCTTAGAAAATTACCTATTGTGTTATGATTTTGCAATGGTTAGAGAAAAACCTTCAAAACAGATAAAGGAGGAAAAATTATTTTTCTTATATTTATATTTTCATTTTCTTCCTTATTATATGTACCAAATATTCTAGGGTTTGCAGGTTAGTGTAAAAGCATTGCAGCCATTTGAAGAAAAGTAGGTGGCTCAAATAAAATACTTATTTGTTTCTGAAAGTTTATACATTCCAATTGTTATAGTGTAACTAAGAATAAATAAAAAGTCACACAATTGTTAAAAATGTCCTGGATGAAATTAAAATTTTGAATTTTAAAATATCACGCTTCCAGTTAACTGTTGACTAGAATGGACTTATACTTACCACTTGGAAAAATATTTTAATCTCAACTGGCTTTACCCAATGATAAATATTTCACAACACTGCAAATGACTTGAAATCTGTAGTACAGATCATTGCTTAAAAGCTGTAATCATTTAAGAACTTTGTTGATGATGTGACTTTCAGCTTTTATCTGTAAAAGGGCTATAGTCTCCTTTAAGAGGAAACACATAGGTAAGTATAACACTAAGCTATGACCAGCTCGGCAAAAACAGTTAACCTTTCCAGCTCAAGTGTACAGTCCAGCTTCAGTTTAGAGTGAAGGAAATTATTAGTTATGTAATACAAGCTCTGAGGTGTGCATCCTAACCCAGGATGCGGGTAAACAGAACCTCTGTGGATCTTTACAAGGATGTTTTAGGCTTATGGTTATCCTGTAGTGCTTATATGCTAAAAGAGGAAACCGACTTCTGTATGTGACAGTACTGTTTTCAGGACCAACGCAGGGTTATGGCCTCAAGAAACATTAGGACAGAATAAAAACAATCAGCAATAAAGCCTCATCTGGCACTCTATGTCTTGCTCCTGTGATTTTTTTTTGTGTGTGAAAGTTAAAGTCTTTTTTTTTTTTTAAACCAATTTGTGACTTTGTGAAATTAGCCAGGACATAAAGATCTTTGACTTTTAGACTGGATCAGCATTGACAATAATACTCACTTCATTAAAATTCATACATATTTAGGTGAAAGGATTGGCCTGATTTTTTTGGTTCAACAGCTAAGGGGATCTGTTAGTGACATTATAACCCGTCCAGCCATATTTATCTCTGTTGTCCTTTATGACAACAAGCAGATGTCAGGTCTGTCCCAAGGATCCCTCGGTGTCTCCCAGCAACGAAGGCTGGCGGTGACCCCGAGTTGTTGCTCTGTATTGCGCAATCTAAACACATGCATGGGAGTGGACTCAGACTTGTTAGAACCAGACTGAAGTGATGTGCCAGCAATTATTTACCCGGTTTTAAAAGTCCCAATAAAACACAGTAAATAATAGATCAAAGGCATTCAAAAATCTGTGACTGTTGATAAACTGGACCAAGTTGCTTAGGGAACTTCTTCACTAAAATGTTTATGTATTGGAAAAAGGGTTATTTAGTGATGGCATCATCAAGGGAGAAGGAAAGCTACAAACGCTGTAAAAGTTAGTAAGGTCACCTTGAAAGAAATCTCTGGCCCAGCAAACCCACTGAACTCTAATGCGATAGGATGAAACAGCAGAGCTAAAAGCAGGTACCCTGGGGTCATATTTAACGGTAAGAAAAAAAAAGCAATAAGAATTTTCTTCCTTTAGCTTACATTTGAATGGTAATAACGAAAGGCCCACAGAGGAAGTTGTGCTTGTGCTTCCTTTTTAGGACTTATCAAATAACACCACGAAAAACCATCTTCCTGCTTGGAGGGTGGTGCTATTGGAGAAGCACGGAAAGGGCGAGAACAGGCTTGACTTCCTTGCCATTCATACCACTACTCTTGCCAGTTCCCCTGTTGCCCTTGAATGCAAGGAAGCTTGTGTCCTTTGAGGGCAGGGAGCCAGACAAAAGCGAACTGGCTTATATGGGTTCTAATTCGTGAAATAGTCTCAAAACGATATACCCCCAATAAGTGACTGCAGCATTGGGAAAGCACGGTTGAATTTCTGTTGAATTGCCATCCCTATGCAGTTACAGTCAAGGGAGGGGAACAAAGGTAATATGGACACTGTCAGGTATAGCACCACGTTCTACGGGAGTGATTTTAAGGAATGAAAGAGGACAAAAACTAACGTTTGTAGAGAGGCTGGTGCCTTACACTTTCCTCCATTCTATGATGGAGCCCATGGTGTTCCCATTTTTAGTAATAAGGAAATTGAGGCAGAGAGAGCCAAAGTAGTTTGTCAAAGGTTATGCTTCTGATCAATGACAAAGTTGAGATTTTACCTTGGGTCTGTCTCCAAATATTTACCTTGTTCTAGACTAAGACCGCCACCAGAATCACCCTTGGAGATTTGAAAAAATATGCATGCCTGATAATATTCTTTATGGATTTGAAAGGAGAGGGAGGAAACAATTGATAAAATTTAAATGTGGACTATGGATTAGATAACTGATTTGTCAATGCAAATTTTCTGATTTTGGTAATTGTACTGTGAAAATAATGCCCTTGTTTTTGGGAAATATGCACTTAAATATACACCTATAGATAGATATTCTATATTTATATCTATGTAGAGACAGACGAAGAAATCAATAGAGACAATGACAAAACAAATCGGGTAAAATATAAATAATTTTGGGTGTGAAACACTGCATTCTGTGAAAATATGGACAATAATACCTTCATCCCATAGTTCTTTTACTAGGATGAGGGGTGTATCCCGGCCCCCTTGAAGTTGGGTGGGCTAGACAATAAAAGGCAATTGAGCTGCTGCATGCCCACTTTTGGGCCCCACGCTCTGAGGAAGCTCAAGCAGCCCATCTGGAAGCCTGTGTGGAGAGGCCTCCCTGAAAAGGAATGGAGGTCCACGGCTCTTAGCACTGGCTGAGCACTGATCTCATAGCATCACTGATTTGCCAGTCAAAGGAAGAACCAATGTGCTCTAACTTCTCTAACCAGTACCACTGCTGGTGTTTCACCGAGCAGAGACAAGCCTTTCCTCTGACACCTGCCAAAGGTCAGGTCTGTGAGTTAAAATATAACTTTTTTTTTAAGTCACTACTTTTTGAAATGTTTATTGTGTAGCAATAGATCGCAAGAACTCTGAGTAAAGAGTATATGGCGGTTCTTTGTACTCTACTTGTAGCTTTCTCATAAGTTTACAATGATATCAAAATGAAAGTTAAAAAAGTACACATACTCAGACTACATTCAGAGGTTTGATACATGGAGGCATGTGTATTTTGAAACAACTAAACAAATCAAAAGCAAACAAAAAGACTTCTCAGGAGATTATGATAGTTGTCTTTATTTATAAATCACCAGTCTAGTCGAAAAGGAGCAAATTGAGAACTATGACAAAAAAATTTTGTAAGTTTCAAAATTAGGCAGACGAAGTTATGCTAGAATATAGTAAGAACTTCAATAAATTAATCATGCATATACATAGATGACTGGGATTTTTTTTTTAGTTACTCCCTGAACTTTTTTTTAATGTGATATTTCCTTCATTTTTTGAAGTTTGAGGCCATTCTAACGAGAATTTTTAGGTTCTTTCAAGACTAAATTTTTTCCTGTATGGCTCTCAGGCTGTGATTTTTTTTCTTCTTCTATTCTTTGTGTGAACTTGACATACTGAACACCTTTATGGTGAAAATTTGGAGAACATGGGTATATTCTTGTTATAGACCTTTACCCTAAGAAAAGTGACCAGCAATCTAGATCATATTAAAGTGATTTTTCACATTTTGAAATTTATATAGATTCATGTCAATATCCGAGTGGTTGAACTTCTTGAGTCTACCATAAACGTCCTTCTAAGCAAGTCACAAGGAGGAGCAGGTGTTGTGTCATTTTGTATCAACAAAGGACTTCCCTGCAATGGCTGAGATGGAGAAATGATGTCCTTCACTGAGGAAACATGTCAGGACCCCAGACACACAGACTGAAGCAGGCATCCAGGGTTGACCTGGAATTGAGAAAAAACCTGAAGCAGATATAGGAGTCCTTTCATATGGACCAGGAAAACACATACGAGAGTTGGGCAAGGTGACTGTGGCCTTAGTGGGTATGTTCATGCCAAGCACTATACAGTCCATACTCCACCCACCAGCAGAGAATGGGATTTTAATATACTGTTAGATTTGTTTATCTCTGGTATAGGGGTCTCTATTATTTCTTCTCTTTACAAATGGCACAATAATGTCTCCAGTACTTCAAGCCAGAATCAGGGGGGAAAAACCCTAGATTTCTCTTTTGTTCTTCATTTCCAGATCAGATTTCCAAGTCATTCGGTCTCACTTAAAAACGTTAATTGTTTTCCCCACCCATCTTCATTCCCACCTTTGATGCCCCAGTTCAGGTCCTTGTGGTCTATCACAAGTACTATAGTAGCTCCTCATCGGTCTCTTGACTTTAAGTATTGACACTTTCTGATTCGCCCATTCCTCTTTCCTGCCTGTCACATTTAATATGTATAAACCATTACACATTACTCTTTTTTAATAGATTGTTTTTCCTTTTAGAGTGGGAGAGTGAACAAGCACAGGAGGGACAAAGGGAGAGGGAGAATCCTAAGCAGGCTCCATACTCAGCTTGGAGTCCCAAACAGGGCTCGATTCCACGACCCTGAGACCATGACTGAAGCCGATAGCAAGAGTCGGTGGTTTAACCGACTAAGCCACCCAGGTGCCCCATGTATTACTCTTGATCAGAGTTTTTCAGCGTTTTTCATCATGTGCAGATTCAATTTCAGGTCTTTTTTAGGAATCACATGGCCCTTCCCAATATGGCTCTTGCCTTTCTAATTTCATCTCTTGCCACTTTCTTTTGAATTTAATGTTTCATCCCTACAAACCTACTTATATTCCAGAATATACTATGCTCTCTCACACTCCTATGCTCTTGGGAAACTCTTCTCTGCCAAGAATACCCTCTCTGTGTTTGCATCCTGCCTACCTGGCAATTTCCTATTAATGCTTCGAGTCTCAATTCATATGCCATCTTATGGGTGCAATTGTTAGTATTAACTCCATTAGAGCAATGAACATATTCATTCAACATCCAACACATGTTTATTGAGCTGATTCTGTTTGCTTGGCCATTTTTTAGGCATTTGGGACAGAGAATTAAATAAGAATATAAAAAGTTTCTGCTCTGAGGAGATGAGTTCTGCCACAGTGGTTAATTTGTCCTCCATCTCCTCATGAGTCAGTATTTAACTTGAGAGCAGGGCATTCATTTTAATGATCTTTGTCTCCTGTGGACCAAGCACAGTGTCTGTCCCATAGCAGGAACTGTCCCACATTTTATGATTATTTAATGATTAACCTGATACTAGTTTCCAACGGATAAATTGAATCAAGGAGAAAAGCAGTAGCTGTCAGATGACAAACTCCTTTTCAAAATCTTTCTTTCAGGGGACCCTGGGTGGCTCAGCCAATAAGCGACTGCCTTTGGCTCAGGTCATGATCCCAGGGTTCTGGGATTGAGCCCCGCACTGGGCTCCCTCCTCCGTAGGAAGCGTGCTTCTCCCTCTCCCACTCCCCTTGCTTGGGTTCCCTCTCTCTGGCTGCATCTCTCTCACTAAAAAAAAAAAAAAAAAAAAAAAAAAAA
>LNAC01000374.1:200303-236334 GCA_002007465.1 Ailurus styani | reverse complement strand
TCCAAAAAAAAAAAAAAAAAAAAAAAAAAAAAATTCTTGTTTCAAATTTTCCTTTTAACATGAGGGTAATGAAATAGTCCAATGATCTTGTTCCCTAAAGCAATCTCTGTATGATGTTTTTTCTTTCTTTCTTTACATTTATATTGTTTTATCTCCTTTCCTGAGCAGTCCAAGTATCACGTTGCTATTTCTAGGATGAAGGGAAAACTTCTAAGTAGAGAAGATCCCAGGAAAGTGGTGAGGGAAAGAAGATTCCATCTCCCCTGTCCTCAAACTCTCCTTTATTCCAGGAAGACCCTTTTTTAGAGACTCAGGGTACACTCTTCCTCCACCCCTAAACTTCCTTTCAAGGAAACTCAGACATGAGAGTATTATGTGATTATTTACCCCTTAGTAAGACTCTGTGAACATATGAGAGTATATCATCTCTTCCACTGAATTTGTCTTGATTCTAGTGGACACATGGACAGTTGTGATTCTAAGAGAATTTCAACGAATAAGATATGTTTTTGATGAATGAAGCTTCTCCCTCCTTTCCTGAAACCACAAAAGATAAATGTTTATGTGCATATTCTTATGCCCTCCCTGTTCCTTGTTATTGGTGGTCACCCTTGGCAAATTCAGAGATCAGTTGGTAGTACTTCTAACACCAGGAACTGAAAAAGAATGCTCTATCCCCACCCTGAAATGCATAGACACACACAGGCAAACTGGAGATCTGGATGGAGTCAGCGTGCAGCCCCTGGAAGAAGGAGGCTGGGCAGTGGCACTGGAAATGGTTACTATAACGCTCTCTTTCTAGGAAAGCACACACAGGGTTGGTTTCACTGGAACGATGCTAAATATCTTTAGAACAGAAAGATTTTCTCCTTGAACAGAACTACCGTGGGTTTATTGTTTCAGAGTTTCAGGCTGTAATGGTTCCATCCAGGGCAGAATTACTTGAAGGAAATGGCTGTAAAATCCTTTTAGTTCTTTTATTTACTAATGCAGTTTTACACCATTCAATCCACTGAGCTGCAGCTTACAACAGAAATTATCACAGAGCTCCTACCGTATAAAACAATAGCTATTGAAATCCTACCTGCAGAGCTCCTGATACTGTTTTCTTCTGTGTTGAGAAACATTTTACTCTTTGGATTCTCTGTGTTTGATTAGCAGCAAGTACACTGATTTCAAATATTAAAAAAATACTTAAAAATCTGTCTTTTTTTGGGCTCAGTGGACACAATCGTGCTGAGAAAGTTGGGGTAATGCTTGGAACTGATTCACCTGGTACCACACAATCTTGTAGCCACTACAGGGAGAGGGTAAATTTTAGTATCCTGTGACCTTAAAAAGAGTTGGAAATAAACATTTTATAATCAGCCCCTCATTTGTCCAGTGTATACTGAGTACCCATCAGGTATGCGGTAAGGTCTGTGGCTATCTAGACATTCAATGGCAAACAGAGCAGTCCGTTCCCTACTCTCACAGAGTTTACAAAGAGAGGGCAGATTTAAGACAGAAAAAGATGGCTCACAAACAGATAGATAAACACGTGTTGTAATAATTGCTAGGAGAAAGACATGAACCAAAAGATTATGGTTGGTTCTAATTTATATTGGGGTCATATAACTACAGTCAAAACCTTTTATTTAAAACCCCTCAAATGACTTTCTGTCACAGTTAAAATCAAATTCAAAGGGCTCACTGACACGTAGAAGGCCCTGCGTGGTTTTGTTGTAGCCCACCTGTCCAGTTTCCATTTGTAATCCTCTTCTCGCTCACTCTCATAATTTATTCACATGGGTCTTCTTTCTATTGCTTACTATTCTGAGTTTGATTCCTCTCCAGGGCCTATGCTCTTGTGCTCTTTTTTTTTCTTGGAATATTTTTCCCTTGGATTTTCTCATGGCTGACTTCTTCCTGATAGACCGTAGACAATAGCCCCTTTTCAGAAAGTCTTTCCCTAATTATCCAACTCAAATAGCCCCTTACTTCCACCTATCTTTTCACGATCACAATACCTTAGACTTAGATCACAGAGTTATTTGACATTCTTGTTGTGTGTGTGTGTGTGTTCCTTTGTTGACTTATTTTCTGTCTCTCTCACTGGAAGGTAAGTTCTGTGAGGTAAGTCAGACCTCAACACTCATCCCGGAACTTAGAATTTGTCATGGGGAAGTTTTTATTAGTCTATCAAGAACCACCTCTGAGTCATACATGCTAAATATAACCAAATCCAATCCAGTGCTTTCCTGAAGTTTGCTGTCCAGCTTGAATCAATAGTCAGGTGGGAGATTCAGCTTCTGATTGATATCTATTGAGACCTTCTTGGCCCATCACATACACACATTTAAAGGAGGTGAAATTTAGTATAGTGTCCCAGGACAGTTAAATGCACTTGCAAGTAAAAGATCTCCAAAACAATCAGCAGAGTTAGAGCTTGGTGGAGGTATATTTCCAAATTAGATTTTTCAGAGAGTACACATAGTCACTGTGAAACACCAGCAAGTGGCCCACTTTCAAGTTCTAGTGTGTTTTACCTAGAAGAGAGAAAGGAGTTACCTTCAAAGTTTAATCTTAAGATACAGAAAATATTTTATAGGAAACAAATGTGGTGTTCCACTCTCAATCAGGACTACCCTTTCCTCTCAAAAATTCCTTAATTCTTCATGTAATGGCTGATATTAACAACAACAACAACAACGTTTCATTTTAATTGCAGAACTATTTGTGTAAATGATGGCTTCCTTAAGTTAGTATTATATAGCAGTAGCTAAACTACATTTGGGAACATTTTTCTGGAATGTCAGCACATCTGTAGTGCATCTGTAACTGATTGAAGTCAAAACAAAGAAACTAATTTAAAACTTTTTTTGAAGTTGGAGTGTATTTGACACACAGTATTATATTAGTTTCAGGTTTACAGTGTAGTGATTAAACTTCATGCATTATAGTATGCTCACCACAAGTGTAGCTCCCATCTATCACCATACAAAGCTATTACAGTACATTGGCCAAATTCCGTATGCTGTGTTTTTTATTTTCATGACTTATTCATTTCATAACTAGAAGCCTGTATCTCACTCTCCCCTTCACCCATTTTCCCATCCCCCTATACCTTTCCCCTCTGGCAAACATCAGTTTGTTCTCTGTATTTATAGATCTGAGTTTGCTTTTTGTCAGTTTGAAGAAACTAATTTTGGAAGATAAGTCTCCAGTTCCCTCACATACCCTTACTGTTTTATTTGATCCTAGCATTTTCAGAAGATTAAAGAAGAGCTAGTGAGTTAACTTCTACAAAGAATGAAAACAATGGTATTAAAACCAAATCAAAATATAAATTGGAGGAAAAAAATCCTTTAGAATTCAAAACCATATATAACTTGCTATATGCATATGACTAGCTGGTAGAGGGGACACTTGGGCCCATGTGAATCCAAACTTACTGACTCTTTCAACTTTTTTTAAAGGGGAAACCAGTAATGCCCACTTGATGTCATGTGGAGGGAGAGCTCCTCAATTTTCCGTACCACAGAGAAGTCAGTGTTCAGCTGGTATGACTGTATATCTCAGCTTTAGACAACAGTGCCAGGGGACAGTCTCAGTGCAGTTGTATGACGAAGGCCAGTGGTCCCTGCAATTAGCACCCTTACTCATTATGCACTATGGCTGTCTGTTTTGTCTCGATGGGCTGCCATTTTGGGCCTGGGCTGACAAGGCTCTGTGAAGATAACGTGATGTCATATACTGGCTTTTTGTAACAGGTGAGGACAGAGAAGGGTCAGGTGGAGTGCTGAAGGGTGCTGAAAGGATTCTCCATGTGAGAAATATATTTTCAATTTATTAGGGAATTCCAGCAACGGGGCTTATTCTTATTAACTTTTAATTTATCAAAGACTTCAGTCATACAATAAAAAGAAATCAATTTCTTTACCATAAGACAGTATAATATCTGCATTTTAACTGTGGATGTGTTTGGCATAAATAGACTTTTTATTTCTCCCCCTCAAATAAAATTTTGACAAGTAACAACCATGGGTGTGTTAAGGAAAAATAAGGCAATAATGAGGATCCTTTTACTTCTTCAGATAGCATCCATCTCCTACACACAAACTGACAAATTAATAACAACTAAGGAAAAATGTCTTATTACTTGTTACTTACATAAGTCAGCTTATTGCTTGTTAATTCTGCTTCACCAAGTTGCCAGAGGGATGCTGACATTGCCCTTTGATTTTCTTCTTAGGTATATGGAAGACAAATAAGGCATTGACAGAGTACTTTTGATTGTTATGATATCCTGAGCAGATATAGGAAATCCTTCTCAAGTTTCAATACATAAAAATTCCAAATAAAATATAACAACAGCAAAAATGAAACCCCCTAAGTATATACTTGAGCTCCAAAGAAAGGGGAAATGAATGGAGAGAGAACTGAAACTCAGGTCAGGGTTTTAGAGGTGACATGAGGGCCTGACAGGGAATGGGGACTCGAAATGCGTTCTGTGTCTGCAGCAGGCCAGAGCTGAACTCCTTACATGACTCCTCAGAGCACCAAGATAAAAAAATGCAAACAAAGTTGGTCCTAGACATGTGAAACCCACAGGGCTCAATATTCAACACTCCAAATTACTCAGTAGGATTCTTCCCCAACCCAGGGAACATTGGAAAATTAACTCCTCCCCCATATGTAGCTAAAAATGACAAGGAACAAGTAGAAACAAGAGCCATGAAGAGTCAGAGAATGCAGTAAGTGATAGGCTTTGCCTGCAAAAATATTGTAGACATAAAATACCTGAGAGATCATACACAGTGTGCAGGCAATAGCCAAGCAATATATAAAACAACAGGTAACCTTGGAAACAAACTGAAAAAGGATATTTAGGAATAATAAAATTTACAGAAACTGAAGTTTTAAAAGTACAACTAATTAAGGGATCAGTGTAATCATTAAATTGGAAAAGTTAATGGAAAGACTGATAAAAATGGAGAAAAATTAAGCACAGAGAGATAAAGAGATGAAAAATATGAAAGAGATGCTAAGATCTGTAGAGGATAAAATAAAAATGATCCATCAACGTATATTCATAAAATTCCAGGAAAAAAAAAAGGGGGAGAGAGAGAATACAGCAGAGCTTGGTATTAAAAGAGATAATGGCTCAGAAGAACTTCTTGGAATTGAAGACAGCTCTCAGGTTGAAGAAGTACACCAAGATCCAATAGGAAAGAGAAAAATAAATTACACCCAGAAAAACCAGAGCAAAATTGCAGAATATCAAGAAGAGAAAAACTTTGTTAATCAGAGGGAGAAAAGCCAGCTAACTTCTAAAGGAACAATGATTAAATTGGCAACATACTTCTCAGCAGCGGCAATCAGAGCTACAAAACAGTGAAATCATAGTTTCAATGTTCTGATGTAAAATGGTTGTCAACCTAGAACTCTATATAGCTCAACTATGACCCGAGAGAGAAAGCAAAATTAAGATACTTTAAGCCATATAAAGATGGAGAAGACATGTTTCCCGGGCATAGATATCAGCCTGTTATTGGTACTCTTCTTTTGAAGTTTAGGTATTTTGAGATAGATGCTGGGTAACAAGAGTGGACGGACATGGATTTGGTGGACAGGTGTTGATTATCTATTACTCTCTCTTTTTAGGGTAACTTTCAGGATGAAGAGGCCAAAGTGGTATTCTTTTTCATAAAGATCTAATTTATTTATTTGAGATAGACTGAAAGAAAAATCGAGAGAGAGAGAGAGAGAGAGGGAGAGAGAGAGGTGGAGAGAGAGGGAGAGAGAGAGGGGGAGAGCGCACACAAGCCAGGGGAGGGGGGGAGAAGGGGAGCAGGGCAGGGAGAGGCAGAGGGAGACGCCTACTCCCTGCTGAGTAGGGAGCCTCATGTGGGCTCAATGGATCCCAAGACCTTGGGATCATGACCTGAGCCAAAGGAAGACACTTAACGGACTGAACCCCCCAGGCACCCCCAAAGCGGTATTCTTGTACATCATCTATGTTTCCCAGGCTCCTTGCAATTAGATTCCGGCAGTGATTTATGCTCAGTCAGATGTACTCACACAGGATCTGCATTTGCTGTTTGTGTTATTTCTGTTGGCAAGCCGAGTTGTGAAACTTTCATCCCCTCGCTGGATAGAGGGCTAGCAGAGGCCCCAGGGACCATAAGCTACTTTTTTTGTCCATATAGAGAGTGTGGAGAACACCCATTTTTTTTTTTTTGGTTGTAGATGGAGCAGTTTGGCTTGGCTCTCGAGACATACAGTAACAAGAGTTGCAGGGATTTCTGTTTGTGGTGGTTGCATGTGTATGGTCTTTTCCTCATTGAAGGGAAAGATTGTAACTGGGAAAGGACAGTTCTGAAGCAAGTGACTTTCTATCTATGGAAGAGGTAGCATGCACGTCTTAGTAACCCAGTTGTGAAGTGTGGTCATAGTGTGTGCTGAAGTGTTGTGCCCAGGTCATTTTCTATTCACTAACACACCCACGTCTTGGCTGTCCTGAGTGTTGGCTGTTAGGAGCTCATAGCTACTCTTCTCGAAAGAAATGTCCCAGATCATGGGACCCAGGTTACCTGGAAATTTATGCATCCTCCCCCAAGGGTGGTCCCCTGCCAATATCTGAAGAGGCATACAGCACAAAAGGCCGGTCTTCTTACTGCAAGGGGGGACCTCTATGGGGGGTGATTTGTGCTCTGGAGTTTCTCTGTGAGATCAGGCTGAAATCAGCCTCCAGCTGAAACTGTATTTTCTTTTTGCATTTTCCCTCTGCCCTAGCCTGCTTTTTATCTTCTTCTGAGAATTCATTCAGTAAATCTTGAACAAGAACCCTTTTCTCAGGCTCTGCTTCTAGGAAACCACATCTAAGACAGCTGGTGCCAGGAGTGGGCCTATGAAACAGACCGTAAGGATAGGATTTGCTTAGTCTCAACTGGGGTGCAAAAAATATCCTGTTATGGGTGGTAGGTGGAATGCTGATGGTCACTAGAATGCTGTATTGATAACATTTGCAGACATTTTCACTTGTGGTGGATTGGGATGAGATATAGGTGAAAGCAAATGCCCAGATAGTATAATTTCTTGAGCATTTGAAAGGGTTGGGGAGAATAGTAATTCTAAGGACTGTGGAATTGGACTGCAAATCATTTATTGCCAGGGAGAAGTGGCAGGCTTAGATATATTATTTATTTTAAAGAATTTATTTATTTGTTTGACCGAGAGAGAGAGAGAGAGAGAGATCACAAGTAGGCAGAGAGGCAAGCAGAGGGAGAGGGGGAAGCAGGCTCCCTGCTGAGCAGAGAGCCCAGTGCGGGGCTCAATCCCAGAACCCTGAGATCATGACCTGAGCCGAAGGCAGAGGCTTAACCCACTGAGCCACCCAGGTGCCCCAGGTGCTGCTTAGATATGTTATTAATAACTTCAAGTTCAGTGTGATGTTCAAAAAACCTTTTTGACGATATGTCAAGAGACTTTCATCTTCTGCAACTAGAGGGCCACATAAGCCACGGGCATGAGACTGAACTCATATCCCTTGCCCATGTACAATTCCATGTATAATTGGAAAAGACTTTAGAGGAGTTTGAATTTTCAGCTCAGGGAAACATCCTATGTCAGAGTCAGAGTTGTGCTTTGGGAGCAGGGGGATCCCAGGGCTTGAGTTGGGTACACTTAAATAGGTGTACTTGAGAGCCTTGAATCCATAGATTCCCTCAAACCCTTTGTAGAAAAAGCCCATTTTCTCATATTTGAGGACAAAGACTACAAACACAGTGCTTGCTCTCAGCATTAGCACTTTTATGCACTCCTGACCAACAAAACAATAATCAGAGTCAAATCCCAGAATAGCTTGGAGAGAGAAGTGTTGGGCCTGCGTCAGAGGCAAAGATTAGAGACCAAATGAACATTCAGGACTTGGTTAGTTTGTATTGGCAGAAACCAAGAGACCATGAAGAACGTCTTGGAGGCCCCCGATAGACATGCAAGAATTTGTCAATATGGCGCATCTTTCCGCGTCACAGGTTTCAACACTCTGGCATGAGCAGTTGGAATACCTTCTAAATTGGCACCCAGAAACTTGGAAAGCTTTGAGCTGCACTAAAAGAAGTAAGAGGGCAAAGCTGCTCTGGCAGATGGGGCAGGAAGGGATGGGTTCAGAGAAGTAGGAATGTGATTATTTATCCTCAGGAAGACCTGGAGGATACCATGCTCACCAAGTTAATAGGAAATCCATTGATGAAGGGGAAACCAGCTTCACTGAGAAGATTAGTGGTGCTTTTTTTCTCCAGGTTAGAACTTATTCCTCCTAATATATCTATTTCTCAATATATAATATCTTAGCCCCAGTCATAGCTACTACCAAGAGTTCTGTTTAATTTAGACTAGCTAATTAGCTGAAAAGGTAAAAATTTCTTGAAAAGACTGTTGTGATTGGCAATAGTTTCCATTTCCAGTAATATTTAAACTTTTTAAAAAATAAAAATTTTCCTCAAAAAGTTCTTATGTTTTTATCATCTTAGGAAATAACAATGATAATTAATTGCTGTTTTTTATTCTCATTCATTGCATTATAAAAATGTAACCGAATAGTCTTTAGCTCAGATATTCGACTTTGTATATC
Organism: Ailurus styani; assembly: GCA_002007465.1. Lineage (NCBI taxonomy): Eukaryota > Metazoa > Chordata > Mammalia > Carnivora > Ailuridae > Ailurus > Ailurus styani. Next base: position 227,717 of record LNAC01000374.1, on the reverse strand, counting down.
AAGAGAAATAAATTGCTTCTTTTTTTTAAACTAAGATTTTATTCATTTATTTGAGAGAGAGAGAGAGAGAGAGAGAGAGAGAGAGAGAGAGAGCGCACAAAGGGAGAGTGAGAGGGGGAAGCAGACTCCTCACTGAGCAGGGAGCCCGTTGTGGGACTTGATTGCAGGACCCTGGGATCATGACCTGAGCTGAAGGCAGGTTCTTAATGACTGAGCCACCCATAAACTGCTTAGTTCTTAACAACATTTCATGGATGGCCTCAAGCTTAAGACAACCACCTCAGTTTGACCAAATCTATCTTTTCAAATAGATTGACGGTCCTGTTTTTTAAAGCTATCAATGAAGTGTCTTTGGAAAGAAAATTTTCCCTAAAGTTTCAGGTAAATCCCTAATCCTTCCAAGACATCTTCCTTGTGGTCCATAAGGAAATTATCTTTTATAAAACAAGATTAGGAGAATTCTGTTAGTGGACCAATTCAAAGAGAACTTGTACCTTCCCTCAGGAAATTTGAGTTATATTTGGAGCACTTGCTGCAGTAATGTACTACTATTATTTTTTTAAGATAATGACAAGTAAGTGAAGCAAAGTGATCTGACCTGCTACATCAGCCCTAGGCAGTAGTGAGACACTGCCTGGGCTCACAGTGCCCCTTTGCTCCTGGGACATGCTGTGGCTACTCCCCTAAGTACAGGGGTGCCTCTTATGGGGTAAGGAGTCAACACTAGTGCTTTCCATCTAATACAGAGAAATGTTCAGGAGTGACATTTATCTTGAGATCAACATAGCTGACCATTTATGTTTGGGACTTTATTTCATTTCATGCCAAGAGTGATGTAACTTTGTGAAAATAAAGTGCTATTTGCCATGTCTGGTTTGATTTGTGTATTTTAATCAATTTTTAAAGCCATTGCCTTTTCTCTGTGAGGACAAGGTTTCAAAGTTTACCCTTCACACCAGTTCCTCTAAAAGCTGAACATAATTTTAGACCTTAAGCATTTCAACATATGGAACTAAATTAGGTATCTTTAGTATAGTTGTGAAACCTAACTCAGTTCACATCTAAAGGGGTACAGTGTTTGGACATCTTTCTCCTCCTTGATTGAATTAACTACTTCTTAAGCCTAAAAAAGCCCTGGGAGATTGGAATTAGCTTGTCCAATGGCTCCATAGGTACTGATTATAATGTGTTTTATCATCTCGTGGTTATCTTAAAATATAATACTAGAGAAATCAGAGTTATATGATAGACTATGGGGAATTTCAACAAAATGTTTGCCTTTAGCTTACTACTTCACAGTAAATACTACACTAAAGTCAGCAAGAGCCCTCATTCTCTGAAAACCATACCACCACCGTCACTGCCAACATAACAGAAAGCAAACCATTGACTCTTGCTGCTTTCACTGTATCAGTGGAAATGAAAACAAAATATCCTTTATACTACCTTTCTAATGTTTTTGTTCCCTGAAAATTACCAGGTTGCTTATTTTTGTAGTTGTGTTCTATAAATTTTCAGAATTTTTGGGACAAGAACTGATTTTCTTGTAAACAGACACACACACACACAAATGAAAACTAAAACACAAACTTTCTTTTCTGAAAGGATTATTTCATATCGTCAGTATATAGTATATTTCTTTAAATTCTATTCTAGGTTGAAAATATAACTCATATAATCCCTTTTTAAAAAAGACCACAAACACCATTCCAAAAGGAAGACTTTAAACTGTTTCAACCTTATGAAACTTAGGATATTTGAACTTTTAAAATTAAAATGTTTATTTTCCGTAAAGTCTATCAAAGCTGCAAAAGGTATAAACTCAGAGAGACTGCAATACATTTACTCCATTGATTTTGCCATGAAAACTGGAAACCAACTTGCCCTTCCCTTACCAAACTGTTTATATTTATCATGGGATTATGCTACAAAAGGATTTACTCAATATAAAAGTATTTGATATAGAACATACCTACACACACACACACACACACACACACACACACACGAGTTGAAGCTGATGAGATGCCCAAGCTCATTACATCAAGTGCTCTCCTTAATGTCCATCACCCACTTACCCCTTCCCCCCACCTACCTCCCCTCTAGCGACCCTCAGTTTATTGGCTAGAGTTCAGCAACCCTTATGGTTAACTACTTGGAAGGGGTCTGCAGTTGTCCATTAGTTGTCTCATGGATACCAAAATTTTTTTCCTCAGCAAGGGAGTATGCTATCATCATGGTTGGATCTGGAAGGGGGATAAGAAACTATAAGTAAATCCATGCCAGGGTCTAATCCCTGAGTTCCAGTCCCCAGCACAGAGGAGTGGAAGGACACACTGTGCCTATATGTTGGGATAAAATACATTATGCAAATTTTATAGATTTGCAGATTAGGCAACACCAATAAGTTAAGCTGATGAGATGCCCAGGCCAATACGTTCCTGGAAACTGCAGTGTTTTTGTAAAGACTGTACCCTCATTACTTGTTTTTTTTTTTAAGACTTTATTTATTTATTTGTCAGAGAGAGCCCACAGGGGGAGCAGCAGGCAGAGGGAGAAGCAGGGTCCCCACTGACCAAGGAGCCTAACTCGACCTAGGGATCATGACCTGAGCCAAAGGCAGACACTTAACTGACTAAGCCACCCAGGTGTCCCTTTTTACTTATGATCTTAAGAAAACTAGGACACTGGCCTCAGCTAGTTTTAATTATCAGACTTTAATAACAGTTTTGTGAGTACTTGTCTTCTATTATGGGATTTGATTCAAACTCCAGCTCTGCCATTAACAGTTCATTATGAATTAGGCACCAAATCTCTCTGAACTTCAATTTCCTATCTGCAAAATGAGAGGTTTAGAATAGATTAGATGATTTTTAAGCTGCTTCTGGCTCTATTTCTCATTTTCTCACTTCCTAGCAGCAGCCCACTGTGTTACATGATTCTTCATGAACTGCACTGAACACATATCATCGTTCCTTCCTACTTCAAACTCTTTCCTCCCAGTGAACTCTGTGGTCCCAAACTTTCCTGGTTTCCTTGATGCCTCTTTTCCTTCTCTGTCTCCTTCACTTTTTTTTCTAACCCTTTAAGTTTTGGTATTTTCTACAATTCATGGTATTATCCTTCTTTCTTACTCTATAACTACTCTCCTTGTGTGGTCTCATAGATTTTAGGCTACCACCAGTTGTGTGCTGTGGACGCTTTTAACTTTACAAGTGTTTATCTGCCTGCTATACATTTTCTTACTTCACATCAGCTCAACTCAGCATGTCCAAAACAAATTCACCACTTCCCATTTTTTAAATAATAAATTCTTTATTTAAATTCAATTTAGTTAACATATAGTGTATTATTAGTTTCAGGTATGCAATTTAGTGATACATCAGTTGCTTACAACACCCAATGTTCATTCCATCAAGTGCCCTCCTTAATGTCCATCACCCAGTTACCCCATCTCCCCCTACTCACCACCCCTCCAGCAACCCTGTTTGTTTCCTAGAGTTCAGCATCTCTTATGGTTTACCTTCCCCTCTAACTTCATCTTTTTTAAAAAATTTATTTATTATTATTATTATTTGCCCCGGGGGCCCTCTAACTTCATCTTATTTTATTTTTCCTTCCCTTCCCCTATGTTCATTTGTTTGGTTTCTTAAGTTCCACATGAGTGAAATCATATGGTATTTGTCTTTCTCTGACTGACTTATTTCACTTAGCATAATACCTTCTAGGTCCATTCCTATCATTGCTAATGGCCACCTGCCATCCTAAATTTCTTCCTGTTTACTAATGTCACTATCACTCACCTAAGTCATTACATACTGAGCATAGTGTACTCTGTACTGATACATAGTGAGCATTTCACTTTTTCACTGCCCTCATTCAGCATCTCTCAAGTGAAGAGCTACCCCACAGTCCTTCTGCTCTCCTTATCTAGGGTCTGGCTACACCATGCAATTCTGACCACCTCTCTTTTGGGTTTGAAAGCCTTCATTGACTTTTAATGAGTTGCAGTATGGTACCCAGTTTGTGGCCTATAGACCCTTAGGAATATTTAAAAATTTTGGTTAATGTTTGCAGACCTATGCTGGCTGCAATCTTTATTTTTCAAATTTTTAATGAATTCTAGTTAGTTAACATATCATGTAATATTGGTTTCAGGAGTAGAATTTAGTGATTCATCACTTATATATAATACCCAGTGCTCAATGCAATAAGTGCCCTCCTTAATAACTATAGCAGTCTTTGATTACAGGCTGAACAAATAATATTTCTTACACATGTATCCATGACTACTTCTCAAAAGTACATAGATACAAGTTATGATTAGTAATGTAAGTAATAAACTCCTAAATGTCAGTGAATTTGTAGTAACTTTCTGATTTTGTGTATTTTTAAATGTGTATGAATAGTAAAATTATACTGATGATCATGTGGAAGCCCTAAATTCATCCATGTTAAAAACAGGTGCTGATATTTGAAAAAGCTGGTGAACTTTGACTAAGCACCAAGCTTCTTGAAAGCAACTCACAGTTCTATGACCAGACTCTATGGCTCTTCTGCTCATTTTCGTATCTACCCACCTGGTATTTTACAATGGAGGGGAACCTAACTCTTTGTGGTCCTCATTATACAACATGCTATTTGTTTTTTATGTGTCTTTGCCACTATAAACCCTTTTCCTATTGTTGGACTTTTCATGGGTAAATCTTATTTTTTCTTTAAGACTCAAATAAAAGATTCTTTATCCAGGAAGTTTTTCTTTATCTTAAGAAACTTCTCACTCCCAATTTTATATGCATATCTCTGTCTTTATACCCATCAGGTTGTATTATACTTAAACACTTAAGCATCTATTTTTCCACTGGACCATAAATTCCTCGATGTCTCTACCTTTAGAGCCTATATTGGTACCCCCAGGCCTCTAGCACTTTGTGTGCCATCAATATTCATTCAATGCCAAGCCCCTCTAGACTTTGTTGAAACATTTTTACTTGTCTCCCAATACTATAATGTTTACAAGACTATTGAAAATATTAGTAGGAGACCTTCTATTACAAACTTCTGTAAGCCAACTTGGTCATTCAAAATTATGACATTATTTTGGTAGGTATTGGTAACCTCTAGAAGTTAATGGTCACTGAGGGCTACAGTTGTCCACAATCTTGTTTACAGGTGAGGTAACCCTGTTGTCTCAGGCCAAATTCTGTCACATATATAAATATTTATTATCAAAGAGGTGAAAAAGGGGGCAAAGAGTCAGTAAGCTTGATGTTCCAGCTTACTGTCATTGTAGGCATTCTGTCAAGCACCATGAATGAAAGGTTCATAAGGCAATTGAAACAGTACATAGGCAGATTTGTTCAGCTAAACTTCAAGTCAGATCAGGTGGCATGATCTTTCAGAAAAAGTCAGAAGAGTCTTTAGGCTGAGACAATGGCTCTTGCAGATATTGGCTGTTAGCCTTGCTAAATCCTTCTCTTCTGCAGGAGTTGAGGTACCTGGATACTTTCTAGTTGACCCACATCTTGACCATTTATTCCTCTAGTGGGGAAAAAAAGTCTTATATTCTTTAGGTTAAATAACAACTCCTTTAGCACTGGAGAAAAAGGGCTGAAACACTTGGGGGAGCAATCCATGAAATATGGGCTTCTGATCACTGTTTTTCAAATGCTAACAAACCAGTCTGAGTCCAAATTAAAACCTACATGCTTACATATTTATAGCACATTGTCTGTGCTTAGATATTTTTAAAATTTCGCACAATAAAACTTCCTTACAGTTGATTATTATGAATGGCAACTACCAAAATCAGAAATTGTTTTACATTTTAGTCAACGAGGCAGAAAGTAATTTAATGAAACATTATCTTTGCAGTTCATGTCATCTTAATAAAGGCTAGAAATGCACGTGTTGGTTTGGTTTATAAAATAGACCAAAATGTCATTTTTAAAAACTCCGATGTCAACAATATTTTTAATGCCAGATATAATTTCCAGGTTCCTGTCTAATAAAATTCACTTTGTATTGTGAGAATGATCAGCAGAGCCCAATCTTTATGATCTCAGGATTGCATCTGACGGCTCTGAATGGAATAATGGGAAAAACCAAACCAAATGATTTCATATAATTTGTAGAGATGACTTGAATTGTACTTTTCCAGAGACTGGAGTCTGTAAATGGAAAAATCTCAGTTTTTTTCCCCTAGAAACACCCAGTTCTTCTCGACTATGACTTTCCCTCCTGTGTGTCTCCTTTACTAGTCACATGAAACATTTTGCTTCTGATCACCAAATGTGTGGAGGTTTCCACCCCCTTCCCCCTCCCCCAAATAACAAGCAAGTCTCTGTGAACTAGCTAAATGTCCTATAATTCAACTCAGTTCTGGCACTATCTACCCAGAGACAGCATCAGATTCCACAGGTTAAAGTCTCAGTCTTACAAGACCACCCCACCCTCAGCCCTACACTTCAGATGCCAATTGCAAGCCCAAGTTGTTGCCTGTGCTTTTAGCTAACCAGCTACAGATCAGAAGTTCCAAAGCCCTCTCTTTGGGTTCAATTAATTTGTTAGAGCAAAACACTTACTTACATTTACAAGTTTATTAAAAGACATGATGAAATATGCAGATGAATAACCAGATGAAAAGACACATAGGGTGAAGTCTTGAAGGGTCCTGAGCACAGAAGGTTTCATTCCCATAGAGGTGAAGTACAACCCCCTCCCAGTGTGGATGTGTTCTCCAATCTGGAAGATCCCCTAAATGTCTACTATTAGAAATTTATGGAAGCTTTGTCACACAGACATGATCAATTTTTAACTTCATTTTCATCCCCTCTCCTTTCTCTGGAGGATGGGTCGGAGGGTGAGTGGAGCTGAAAATCCCAAGCTTCAAATCATGGCTCAGTCTTGCTGGTGACCAGCCTCCATCTTGGAGACATCCAGGAGCCCACTCGGAGTTGCCTCATTAGAACAAAAGACCCTCCTACTGCTCCTATCACTTAGGAAATTACAAGGACTTTAGGAATTCTGTTCCAGGAACTGTGGGCAGAGACCAATGTGTATACATATATTCTGTTATCTCACAAAAATCTCACAGGTTTTTGTCTTTCAAAGAATGTCAAGGCAGGAAAGAATAGTTTGCTGGCCTCCGTTTATGACTTGACCCTATGATTACTCTCTTTTCTCAAAACATAACCTGCATTTTCCAGACTTTTTAAAAGCAGCTTTTCCTTCTGTCTAGACCAATCTACCTATAGTAGCATAGATGCATCTATAATGGGGCAGATCAGATCCCTTTCTTCTAGAAACCTTAACAGATCTCCCAAAGAAAGAAAAGAAAAAAAAAGATTTTCTTCAAAAGGAAGAAAGTTTCTTCCCATAGCTCCATATTTTGGTTTCCATTATATTAGCATTACTTATCTCTTCTTTTAAAATTCCCCTGCTTATCTCTTCTTTTAAAATTTAAGTTCATGAAAAATAAGATCTATGTGTTTTTTGCATGGTCTTTGACACAGAATCAGAGAGAAGGCTTTGCCCACTAAAGGTGTTGCACAAAGGATTCGGAGATTAAATTGATAGAAGAAGCACACTGGTGTGCATTAAAAAAAGACCAATTCTTCCCCTATCCCCAAAAGTGTGCAGTGGGATTCATTCTTTATTGAATGCATAGCTATTTTGTTCCTTTCTTCCTGGAGAACCTCATTTTGAATCGAGAACCTAGAATACTCTCTGACTTTATAAATAGTAAACCTGCAGTAAATATTTGTTGAATATTTAAAACATTAAACTCTGGCCTTTATTAGTTTTTTCTACAAAAAATTTGAAACTATTTAAAAATTACTTTCTTCCTGCAAATTTCAAATATAGCTATTGTAAATCGACAGAAATCCTGAAGGAAATAATTTAAGAATAAAACATTGTTAACAAATGAAAATTCTCTTTTGCGGGCTGGATTAATGGAGTCTGAAATAATGAGGCCAGCGACTTTAAAACTTTGATACAGCGTTATGGTAGTGGAAAGGCTGGAAAGTGAGTGCAGAGAAATCTATATACCCATTTCCCAAATCCCTTACTTGTTAGCCTTCTATCACATTCCCCATTGTCATTCTTTCTCTTTCTCTCTTTGTGTATGTGTATGTATATGTAATATGTATTAAAATTTCACTCTTTGATGCTTCCTACTTTGAATTAAGCATTACTGTCATGGCTACCAAATGGTAATTTTTAAATACCATCTTTCCTTCAATATTTATTGGTAAAGCTCTAAGGTAGAGCTTTTTCTTCTAATTTGGGCATTATTTATGTCAGTATGGATTCTTATTTGATAAGTTCTAATTCATTTATATCTTTTTTTTACTCAGTTCTAGAACTTTATAAATTTGGCCACTTAAAACCTCTTCAGATTGTCTCCTGGGTCTTTTTGATAGGTTCTCATCGTTCTCGAGAATTTCCTTATTCTCTGGCACAAGTTGGTCTAGATCATCACGTACTTTTCCTGCTCAGCTTCTGGATCAGCTATTTCTTTAAGAATACCTGTTTTTTTTTCAAGTGGATAAGGATATTTAGAAAATATCTTGTGGTTATCATTGGTTGGTTCAAAGGTATTAATTTTATTTTGGAATTATTGTATATGATTAATGTCACATCTGTCCTCTTTGCATGTTTCCAAATGTGAGACAACCTCTAAGAAAACTTATGTTCTTTGTAATTATTAATATTTAAAATAACCCATAAAATAAGTATGCTTTACCTTTTAAAACCCTGTTTTAAATCCCTAGTTAGCTTGGTAGCATACATTTCTTTGGGTGTCATGACTTATCAAGGGGGAAAATGGCACAGCATACTTTTTTCCATCACTTAAAAAGGTCAGGTCATTGGGCATTTAGAAAATAAGTTAAAGTTACAAAACAGTTAAATATAAACTTTTTTTTGCTTCTAAAGTAATTGCCAGTTCCAATTTATTCTACGTTAATACGTGCAAAACTAACTACCAACTTAATAATAAACATTTGATAATTAAAATTGACAGGGAAGACTTGTCTGTTCCATTTATATTTGTTGCTGTAACATCTATTTTCATAAGCGTGTTTCTATGGGAGACTAATACTTTGAAGTGTTTGAAAAGTATAATTATGCTAACATGGTTTAAGGCATCTTTGACATCTGTTTAGACATACAAAAAATAGATTAGTTTTTCAAGTGAATATTTTTGGCAAAGGTAAACTCAGATTTTCCCAAAACGTATTTTCAAATTTTGCAAGGAAATGCCTGACTTTAATTATGGACAGTGGAGTACATGTGAAAATTTTCTTGGCTTTGTGCTATTGTGACCTCCTTAACTAAGTGCAGGCCACTTGTCTCTCTCTGACTTCAACTCAGCTCAAAACTCTGGGATGATCAGAGGCTTTGTGAGTCCTACAGGAGATTCTCAGTGGCTCATTGTATCTGCTTTTCTGCTGAGGCAGCTCTGATCAATATCTGTCTTAAGAATAGGAACCTGCCAGGTCTATTAACTGGATACTTCTCTTGTCTCCAGTGCTGAATCTTTTTTAGTTCTTCTATCACTATAGTAATATAAATGTCAATAAACTTAGACTAAATATATTTTTAAAATATTTTGGTAGACGTCAGTGTGAAAAATTTATCTCTGAATTCCAGGGTAAATATGAAAGTTTGCATGTGTAGAGGAGAAAACAACTTTTCTTCTAACTTCCTAGGCTCAGTAGCTGAGCCTATGAAACGAACTGACAACAGGTAGATTAATAGGAGAACATATATACACATTCATTAATTTTAATATTATGTGACTGGGGTATCACAGGAAAACAAAAGTGAATTGGCAAAAACCAGTTTTTCACTTATATGTGGAATTTAGAAAACAAAATGGAACAAAGGGGAAAAAGACAAAAAAATAGGCTCTTACCTATAAAGAACAAACAGAAGGTGACCAGAGGGGAGGTCAGTGAGGGGATGGGTGAAATAGGTGGAAGGGATTAAGAATACATTTACCATGAAGACCATTGATTAATGTATAGAATTGTGGAGTCAATATATCGTACATCTGAAACTAATATAACACTGTATATTAACTATACTGAAATTAAAATAGAAAAACTTAATAGAAAAACTGAACTGAGCTAAGCACAAAATTCTGGTAGCTCTAACTTACTTTTTTTGAAAATCTGATGGAAATTAAAATAAATCACATATGTTTTGTTCTTTGAAATATCTCTTTCATCTTAATAACTCAGACTATATTGAATAAAGCAAAATTTATGGAAATAAAACAATTGGTGAAAATATTAAAAATGAAAATATAACAATTGCACATACTATTGCTGAGAAAACATTTAAAAATGTCAAGTTATTACTGAAGCAATGCATAAGATTTTTAATAAATTTGGTCTTAGAATAATGAAAAGGACTAACATACAATATTCTCATATCCAAAACTTCAGCAGGACTTTAAAGGGAATTTTTGATGGCATTAAGGTTTAAAGTGTAGACTTCCTTTTAGCCTTATTTCTCCCATCAAATACTCAGCATGAATAGGTCTCTAGTTTGGAGCCAGAGGACAACTGCTTATCTTCAGACTTGCTCCAACTTCAACTTAATTATTGCCAAATATAATGGAGCACAACTTATTATCCATAATAATGTCCTTTTTTGTGAAATGTTCCTACAGTGTGAACTGATGGTTCTAATGGCCTGTCTAAATGTTGACATACAACTTGCTTTGTGTTCAAACTCCTCAGAACAATTTCAAAAATATCAGAATTCATTCCATATAACAATGTTTTCTCCAACATTCTGGAAACAGAGCCATTTCTGTGAATGGTTTAGTATTTATCAGCAGAGATATTTTGCAGAAAATAAATTACTTGGATTGGTTATAATCATACAAAGTTAAAAGAAAAGTGATCTTTCATTCTACACTAAAAGACAATCATATGTTTTGCTGAAGTGAACACTATACATAGTAATGAATTATAGATTGGTAAGCCATATTTCTAGAGAAATACAGAGAAGTATAGAAAAAATATGATGCAGGGAATGTTGACTGATAGCCTCTCCAAAATCTAATTCACTCCCAACGAAAGCTGTATTAATTCTTTCAGACCAATGCAATACTCCAAATCAGGATTCAACAGTTTGTGGCTCTCAACACTACCCAAGAGATGCTCTTCTCTGCTGTTGACCATCAGGACTCAGGGAGAGAAAGGAAAGAAAGATAACATGCAGGGCTACCATCATGAAGAGTATGTGGTAGAGGTAAGAAAGAAAAGAATATAGAACCCAGAGGAGTTAGTTAGAATGTTCCTGAAATTGTTTGAGGTGCCACAGAGTGGCATGAATGGCATTGACTTCTTGTCTACAAATTAATTTGTACTTTTCTAACTTGCAAAGATTAATGTATTTCCATATGTGTTTAATAATGTCTGAGAGCATTTTTGCCATAGATAAAAATACAAGTGCTAAAAAATTGCATTTACACTTTTCAAAGATCAATAAATGTTTATTAATATGTTATAGTCTGGTGATTTAAAACATGCATAAGAAAGATGGTCCCTGTCTTGAAAGGCTTCCAGATGTCTAGATGGCTGCCTTGAACTTAACTAATTTGTACCATGAAGGAAGTACCAGATTAGTGGGATGAATGAAGTATTGATGGGAGAGCAATTAATTCCTCTGTAGTGCCTAGGGAAAGTTTTCTTCAGAAAAAATATTTCTATTTGAAATTGTCCTTGAAGACTGAATCAAGTTATGCAAAATGGCAAGGGAGCTACATCAGTTAAGAATAGTCTATTGGTGTTGAAATACTGTTTTACTTTTCTTTTCATATACTTTAAACAAGAGTTCTGAATTCAAATACCCACAGAATCTGCAAGGTAATATCATCAGGGACACCTATTCAAATCATTTAAACATTTAATTCAATGAATATTTTGTTTTATTTTCTTTTAAATGTTTTTTCATAATAGTCAAAATGTTTTCAGGCAGTTCCTTAAAGTTGTTCATGATCAGGTCATTTAAAAAACAGAATCTACCACAACATCATCAGAAAATGTGTCCACTGTTGCTATTACCTTATTATTACATTCACTTTGTACTGCTTGTAGGAGATGGATGCCCTCTACATTTTGGCTGGTCAACAGGGAAATAAATCTCTAAAATATGCTGCTATATCAAGTAAGTCCCAGTCGAGCTTGTGACCTCTCCAGTTGAATGTTCTGTCTAGAAAACCTTGAATGTCTTGATACTGTGGCAGACTAGTCAGGACTTTCTGTGCAAAACACTGGAATGGGACTGTTTGTAGATAATGCCAGTATCTATAAAAAGTGGAGGAAAAAGTTAAAATTTAGTGACCTATGCATAAACATGCTTGGCCATTTTACTAATACCAGGAAGAAACTAAATATTTTTTCTTGAAATTTCATGGCTATCTGGGGTGGTTAAGGGCTCTCTTTTATAGCCTAAGTAGCTTTGGTTTCCAATGCAAAAGCTTGTATAAGTGAATCAAACTGCATTTTTAGAACCATTGTGGTTTTAGTACTATTTTCTATTTCACATGCTACCCTCAAATAGTGATGATGCAAAGTTTAATCACTGAAGATTGCACATGTTCACGGAGCACGAATAAGGAGTATTACCACAATACATGTTGCCATTTTATATATTTATGTCTATTTCTATATTATCTACCTGTCTCTCCACCTAAGATATATGATATGCTTTTAATTTCTGTATTTATTCATAGTGTGTATTTCTAGAACAAGTTAGGTTATTATTACTTAAAGCAATAATTGCATCGGTTCCCTTGGCACCAGCTCTTGCCCTTTCTGTAGCAATGTGAGGAGGACCCCATGGGGAGACCCGTGTGTGCAAAGGGATTTTTAGGTCATTACAGGAAGGGAACTTCAAAATTGGGGAAGTAGGAACTTACACAGGAGAAGTACAGTGTCCGGAGAGACAAAGAGAAACCCCATCTCCCTAATGTAAACAAATTCCATTTGGGAAGAAAAGGAAAGGTCTCTGGGTTCTTGCCTATGGAAATCTAAATAATTGTCTCCAGAAGGAAGATAAACATTTCAGAGATTTTACTCCAGGTTTTTATAAGTGTCCAAATGAAAATTTGGCGCTTTTTTCCCCCCAGAGAATCGTTAAGCTGGGTACTTAGAAATTTCCCTCACTTACAAGTAGCCTCATAGTTTGCCCACATAGGGAGAATAATGTCTAATCCCACTTCATAATGAGTATCCCTAGTGACTGCATGAGGAAAGAGTTCATACTTCTGCAGGTGTGAATGGTTTCCTCACAGCTGACTCCCCATTTGTTTGGTTCTACTAAGGTCACCTATTTGCTACCCATCCCTAGTGCGGTTGCTCAGACCGTGCAGATTTGGACCTACTAAGTCTGTCCTCTGCACCCTGGTTTAATGTAGTCTGCCCATGGCCTGGGGCGTTTGTCCCTTAAATACCTGCAGAGGGAGGCTGAAACCTACCCAGTCCGGAGCTCTCCCAGCTCCTCTCAAAGCTCTTGCTTCTTTTTTTGAGGTTTATTCCTCTGTTGATGGATTTGTGGCCTTCTGTTCACAGAGTTTCTTGCCCGTCTACTAGCCATTGGGCTTCTAATTAGTTAATAAATACATCAAAGGCTAAAAAAAGAAAATGTTCTCACTTAAAAGATGGGAGCAGTTAAGAGGCATGGTGGTTTATGTGTAGGAGCAGGTGGTCAAGCAGCTGTACAAGTGGGCAGAAATTGTAATGGAGACCATTATTCATCACTGTTGGGGAGAATGTCTCCAGAGGAAAATGGTAAGTAGTTTTTACCTGTGATTTTGAAATTTTAAAAATGCCTTTCTCTTTGTGCCTCCTCCTTTCCATACCCCATTTTGTTTTTCTCTTTTTAACATAAGTAGTGAAGGAGAAGAAACAAACTACTAAACAAATACTCTGAATATAACTGCTCTTGACTTCTTTCCTGCTCTTCCTCTAAAACAAAGCTCCTTGGAAAATACTCTTCTCCACGTTCCTAAATCTACCATCAATGAAACTACAGGTATCCTTAACTTTTTGAAAGTTCATGTTTTCCCAGGTCACTTTGATAAAAGACCTAGATGACAAACCTGCTTTTGGCAACTAAAAGAAATCCAAGGGGACTCTAACTTTTACAAAAAAAAAAAAAAAAAAAAAAAAAAAAGAAANGGGTTTTGCACGAATGGTAAAGAGGCAGTGTGCACTTGGAGCAGCAAGAGGGGCCCCCCAACAAGCTCCTTGCTCAGGAACAACACTCAGCATCTCAGCATTAAGCTGCCAGAGCTCTGAATCATGCCTGTGAACATCCGTGCTTTATCTCAATTTTATTTTGTGCATTTGTTAGTAAGATGTGTTCTAAGGTATCTGAAAAGCCTAAGAACGGTAATTATTTGGGTCTGGGAATACTCAAACATTTTTCATATAAATTAATGGTGATTTCTCCTTCACTTTATGCCATTTTAATTTATGGAAGTTTTCACTGGAACGTTCTACTTACAGATAGTAGGAAAGGCCTGCATTTTATTTTATTTTTTAATTTTATTTTTTAAAAGATTTTATTTATTAGAGAAAGAGAGAGAGACAGAAAGCAATAGAGAGAGTAAGCACAAGTTGGGGGGAAAGGCAGAGGGAGAGGGAGAAACAGGCTCTCCAGTGCTCAGCATGGCACTCCATCCCAGGATGCCAGGATCAAGACTTGAGCTGAAGGCAGATGCTTAATCCACGGAGGCACCCAGAGAGACCTGTGTTTTAATATGCTCTTAACACTGAGGAGGTTTGTCTGATAGACTGATTGAGTAGCAGCTGTGAAGCAGTTTGGGTAGTTTTAGTTTTAGCTAACATCATTTGAGAGAATATAATGAGATGGCAGATCAATGAGATTGCAGATAAAATTTAACTTTATTTCTTTGACATGGAGTACAGTTATAAATAAAGATAAACTCACGATGAAGAAAAAATTTTAAAAACCCTAGCATTTATGAAATGCTTACTAAATAACAGGTAGTATAAAGTAGGTATTTTAATTAATGCTTGACCATGAATTGCGGAATGCACAAAAAACGATGAAGGGAGAGAAATAAGACTGCCTCTTGAGAGTTTATCTACAAAATCAGAAAAATTGCCCTAAAAAGAAAGAAGAGCTCTAGACCTAGAAGACACCACTATAAAATAACTGAAGGTTAACATGCCTTTCTTTATGTACTGTATCAATCAAAAGGGAAACTGATCAGTAATGGTGACTTAGGGGGGTGCCTTTGGTTTAGGTGAGGATCCCAGAATCCTGGATCCAGCTGCATTGTGCTCCCTGCTGAGCAGGGAGCCTACTTCTCCCTCTCTTGCTCCCCCTACTTGTGCACTCTCTCTGTAAAATAAAAAAAAATCTTGAAAAACAAAACAAAACAAAAATGGAGACTTAGAGAAAAACAAAACGTGGAGGCTGATTTTGAGAATGTCCATCTATGAATGAATCAGGAGCCCTCTGGACTGGAATAGTATGACAATATGACAAATACAGCTGTAGGGGAGGCAAAACTTTTCCTAGACCCTCTTGGGTTCTGTGTCTAAGCCTGATCATTAAACTGACAAAGGACAGACTTGTAGGAGAAAAGCATACACATTTTATTTGATGTTAATATTTGTACATGTATACAGAGCTTTCATAGGCAAGAAATGAAGACTCAGAGAAGCAGGTGGGCCTGAGAACTTATATACCATTTCAGCTTATATACCATTTTAACAAAGAGCAATATCTTGTGGAGATGTCACAAGACAAAGAGAAAAGCTGTGTGCACTAGGGTGGTACACTGTGGGAAAGTACAACAGGTATAGGGGGAGACTAATGGAAGGTAAGTGTTACTTTGGTAGGTTTGTTCATATAGATGTTGTTCATCTTGGTGTCAACTCCTCTTGTCCAGTGATGAGACTTGGAAGAATATTCTCTTCTGGGAGAGGAAATACTTTTCACAGGAAATTTATGCCCCACTTTTTGGGTAGAAAGGGGAGATCAGAGAGCCTTTTCTGCATCTGCTTTTCTTCAATTACTTTAGGCTCAAAATAACATACCCAAGTGGCATTTTGGGGGTGGTATATTCGATCCCTTTCATAGACATATGGTGGAGAAAGATACGCTAGCTCTGTTATATGCCCAAATCAAATAAAGCACTTTCCTCATTCTGATCCCTCACTCAGCAGGAAATTTTCTGTTCAGGTGGCTTTCCCTATAGCGTACTTCCAGGGATGGGATGCCCCAGAAATTTCACATGGCAGAGGCTCTCACTAAAAGTAATGTACAACAATGTATATTTGTCTCTTCTGTGTTGGTAGGTTAACTCAGAACTGCTGAGGCCAGTCTAAGGTCCCTATGACTTTTAGTTTCCGTGCTTTCAGGACTGAAATCCAGACTCCAACTGTTGTAGAATCACTGAAACCAATGCCACTTGTGGACACCTACAAGGTGGGGCAGCTCACCAGCATTGACCTAAAGACACCCTCTTTCTACTATTTCACTCATTCTTTGAACTTCTGTAGGGATGACAGTCTTCATTTTACAAAGGAAGAAGAAATGGAAGCTTACAAGCTAATATGCTACAAGTTGCTACAATACAAGCTAACGTGGTAAAATTTACCCAGATGATAAGTGGTAGGACTGGGGATTAACCCAGGTCTATAAAGTGTCAGAGTCTATTCTTATCAATCATTACATTGTGTACCCTTTCATCAGCAGTACTGAGGTATCCAGAAGCAATAAGCAACCAAGTCACTACAAATTATTATTCCACGTTCAACTTTGTCATACATGATTGTTGACCTTTGATATAATATAAGGAAAGCTCGGTTGCTATGTATTATGAAACAATTAAAAGTAAATATTCATCAGAGAAAACAGAATATATAAAAATCCTAAACATTATAAACACAAGTGCATGAATTCATGTCTTTTTTTTTTTTTGACAGAGAGAAATTACAAGTAGGCAGAGAGAGAGGAGGAAGCAGGCTCCCCGCTGAGCAGAGAGCCCGATGCGGGCCTCGATCCCAGGACCCTGAGATCATGACCTGAGCCGAAGGCAGAGGCTTTAACCCACTGAGCCACCCAGGCGCCCATGAATTCATGTCTTAAACTTGTTTCACTTATGCAGCAAAGATACTCAGAATAACTATTAATTTGACTACTACTTACTACTTCATATTTTCTAGGATAATGATGTAAGCAAAGCCTTTCTCTTAAATATACTTGATTAGAGCAGTGGGAGCCATAATAATGAGCACTTAATGTTATAGCACATTCATTTACATGGTAATGCTTTCCTTTGCTTTACTTTACTTGTTCCTCCAAATGACCATTTTCCAGAGAGGGCTGATATTTAAAATTTTTATTTTATATTGCAAAAACTGAGTTTCAGGTTGTCAGGAATGGTTTTCAGACCCTTTAAAAAGTCCTGGATGTGGAATCTGACACAAGGCAGTCAGAAAAAAAATTATTTGGCGTTCTGACAGGTACATTATCTTTCTTCTATTGTGACTTTGACCATGCATCTAACACTACTTCATCATCTTAGCTGTTGTTGCTGTTTGCTTTGTCCCTTGCAACCTGGTTAAACCAAATTGGAGTTTGGCCTTGTTCTGAATTCATCTTGGTTCTAATGACTGCTGATATCACCTAGTGTTCTAGGCTCCCAGCTTAAGCGTTTATGCTCTGCCTCTTTGTGTAACGAATCTCTGGAACTTTGCCATTCTTACTTCTGTGCTCTTCAGCAGTCTGGCAAATAGTGGGCCTTCAAAATCGACAAAGAAACCAAAGCTTGGAGAAGTTAATTAAATTATCTAGTACCACAGTAAATTATCCAGGTGGCGGGATTGGGATTTTAACTTTTGCCTCTCTGGCATCAAGCTGTATGTTTTTCCTATTAGTTATTACTGAAAATTATAGTTAGGTTTATAGTCTTGAACATGACTATCTGCATGACGCTTTGCATTAATTCTGGTACACATTCTAATATAAAATTCTAATACAAATCTCTGCTTCCAGAGTTCAAGCAAAACCTCAACTGTAACTTGTCCACATCTAAGAGATGAGTAGGGTTTAGTACATTGTTGCAGCAACATTCTAAATCCAAATGGTCCAAGGGTCATTTGCATTCTCATTAGTTGTCCCTCATCAGCTAGTTGTTCCATCTAGCAGAAGTTGGAACATCATCAAAACATGCATTGTTTTACAGCTCTCCTAGCACAGTTGTTTGTACAGGCATACGGCTACTGAAGGAATATGTAATCATAGGGAAACAAGCTGTTTGCAAATCATTCATATTAAATTCTTTTGACACTGCAATTTTTTGCAAATATTTTAAATTTTTAAAAGGTTGGCAGTACTGCTTTTGGAATGATATATTAAAGAAAAGAGACCTCTCTTCTAATCATTTTTCCACTCAAAGCAGTTTGATCTCCATTTCAAAACTTTGATTCCCTTTGTGATTGGCTTCCTGTTGAGCCAATTGAAGGTAGATTAATTTTGTGCTTGGAAAATGACAGATTAAAAGAGTCAGTTGATACATTATTCTAATCACTAAACACACATTGCACACCAGAAAGGACATAACCTTACTAAAACAATCCCCCAAGAACAAAACTTTTAAATGATTAACAAGTACAACTTTCATAAATCTTGTAGAGCAGAATTCCTGAGCAGGACAAATAAGCAAAGCATTGCTTCTATTTGGCTCACACAGTAGGAGTTAAACAAGGCCATTCTTTGGCCAAACTGTGAAGTCTTTTAGATTTGTTTTCTGTGAAGACAAATAATCAAGGGCACGATTTAATAGCCAGTTCGATTCATATATGGGTTGATTGCTTTTTTTTTTAGTGAGTTTTTTCATTTACAAAAAATTCTTGTTTTTAGTCAGGGATTTGATTGGGAGCCTGTTAACTCTAAGTTGTGAAATAAAAGGGTTACCTCTTGTTAGAGGCATTTCAGGCAATAGCATACTTGGTTTCAGTAAGTACAATACTATGTTCCCCTGGTGATTATATACCCGCAGGGAATATTAGGGAGTGGATGGATTAAAAACACGGATTCTGGAGCCAGACTAGCTGGGCTTAAACCCTGGCTCTGGCACTTACTAGCTCTATATTCCTAGGTCGGCTGACTTCTTTGTGCCTCAGTTGTTTAACCTGTAAAATGGAGGAAAAATTGATAGTAGCTTTATTATATGCTTATTGTGGGGATACATATTAATATGTGAAAGCATTTGGGACACAGGCTGGTACGTGGGAAATATGCAAGGGTAACATGACCACTTTAATTGAAAAACTCAAGGGAACATGCACCCCCATGTTTATAGTAGCATTAACAACAATAGCCAAATTATGGAAAGAGCCCAAATGTCCACTGACTGACGAACGGATAAAGAAGAGGTAGTGTATATACACAATGGATTATTACTCAGCCATCAAAAAGAATGAAATCTTGCCATCTGCAACAATGTGGATGGAAACAGAAGTACAGTGCTCAGTGAAATAAGGTAATCAGAAAGACAAATATACCATTTCACCCACAGGTGGAATTTAAAAAGCAAAACTGATGAACATAGGGGAGGGAAGGAAAAATCCAATAGGATAGAAAGAGGAAGGGAGACAAAAAAATAAGTGACTCTTAACTAGAGGACAAACTGAGAGCTCCAGGAGGGGAGGGGGTTTGGGGCTTCGGGCTAAATGGGTGATGGGCATTAAGGAGAGAACTTGATGGGATGAGCCCTGGGTGTTGTGTGTGGATGCTGAATCGCTGGATTCTACTCCTGAAACCCATGGTGCACTATATGTTAACAAACTTGAATTTAAATAATTAAAAAAAGAAAACCCCACAGAAATGAATTAAGTACACAACTATATATATTGAGCTTGGCTCACACTATACACTTTTCTCCTTGTTCTGCTTTTTTTCCTTCTTGGTTATGGATTTAGTAGGTCAAATATGAAGCCTAGGCTGACCCATTCCCAGATGGGTAAGTTGTTTAAAGCTATGATGTCAAATACGATCATCATTAGCCACATGTGGCTATTAAAATTAAAATTTATATTAATTGAAATAAAATAAAATTGAAAAATTCAGTTCCTTAGTCACACTAACCACATTTCAAGGGCTCAATAGTCACATGTGGCTAGTGGCTACCTCACTGGACAGTGCAGATACAAAACATTTCTAACTTTGCAGAAAGTTCTATTGGATAGTGCTGATAGAGAATTTGGTAGTGTGTGATCTTTCTTGTTCCATTCTAACATGTAGCTAATATCATAAAATCTTTAAAAAAAAAAAAAAAAGGGCGCCTGGGTGGCTCAGTGGGTTAAAGCCGCTGCCTTCGGCTCAGGTCATGATCCCAGGGTCCTGGGATCGAGGCCCACATCGGGCTCTCTGCTCAGCGGGGAGCCTGCTTCCTCCTCTCTCCTCTCTCTGCCTGCCTCTCTGCCTACTTGTAATCTCTCTCTCTGTGTCAAATGAATAAATAAAATCTTTAAAAAAAAAAAAACCATGTAGCTAATATCAATAGCTTCTAACTTACAAATGAGATGTATTCTGAAAGTTCATTTGCAAGTTTGTGGGGAATTTGAATAAAACTCCCTGTGGACCAATTACATTAAGATTACAGAAGCAGAGCATATGGAGAGACAAATGGCTAAAAACACAAGACAATGCTTAAGCTTACTAGAAATGGAAATTGCAACAATGAGCTTATTTTGATTATCTGACTGGAAAGATTAAAATAACGGTCAGGTACAATGCTGGTCAGTGTGCAGTGAGGCAAACGCACGTGGGTATATATTTTTGGTAGAACTTCTTTTTAAAACCATTTGGCAATACATATTAAAAGTCTTGAAATTGTTGATACTCTTTGGCCCTGTAATTTGCCTTCTAAGACTTTAATATAAGAAAATAGAGATGCTTACAAGATTCTTACAAGATACAGTACAAAGGTGCTCACAACAGTATTAATTATAGTAATAATTGGAAACAACCAATTGGGAGAGGGTTAGCTCAGTTATGACTTTGACATGTTGGAACACTGTATATTCATTAAAATATTTTTGAGGCATATTTGACAATATAGGAAATACTCTTGTAGAAATAAATGAAAAAGTGATATTTAATACTGTACAGTATGATCAAATAATTAATATGTCTGGGAAGCACTTGAAAATTAACTAAAATATTAACAGTAGTTAATCTAAGTTTTATGGATGGTGTGTGATTTTTTATACTCTCTTTTCAAGTTGTGTACAGTGTACACGTGTTCCTTCTTTCAGAAAAAAATGCAAGAGCATGTCGAAACTATTTAAGGTCAATTATTGGTAGCGAATCTAATAGTCATATAAATACAACTAATCAAGTGAAAACAGTCAATAACCATTGGACACATCTGTACTTTGTGCTGTGTGAGATACTTAGGTTAAAAAATAGAATTGAACAATGAATAAAATTAATAGAGCATGAATAATTAATCTGATTGGGGTTTTCGAGTGAGATGCAGACACATCCTGCTAGGTTATGCCGTGGAAAGAAATGCACTTCAAATCATAGTTACTTACAACAAAGATTTATTTCCGTTTGTGCTACATATCCCTTTTAGGCTGGCTGTAGCTGTGATCCATGTCCTCTTCCCTTGAGGACAAAGGCTGAAGAAGGAGCCCCCATATGGAACATTGCTGATCTTCCTGGCATAGGGATAAAAGATAAGGTGGAAGCACTAATGGTCTTAAGGCTTCTGTCCTGACAGAGCTTCCTTCAATTACATTTCATTGGCCAATGCAGGTCACATGGCTAAACTTCCTGTCAGTGGAGTAGGGCGTGCAGTATTTCTACTGGAGAGGCCAGAAGTGGAAGTGATTGGATAATTCGATGTTATCACATTCAGCCACACTCACCCAGATGTGGGGAATTAAATTCTATAGATAAGGGCCAGGAAGCTGTACTTTTAACAGTACTCTTTAAAATTTTGATGAGTCCAGTGAGGGGACCCAAGTCTGAAAATAAATAAATTAGAATATACAAAAATTTATTATTACAATCTATGGAAATAATGGGATAAAAGTAGAGTGATTATAGGTCCTGACTTGCTAAGGATTACTAGTTGGCCCAATGTAATTATCAAAAATTCCCCCTTTATTCTCCAAAGTATCCCAACTTATGTGATAAAATAATATAGCCATCCTACGAATAGGTCATTCTTTCCTGAAATAGGGAAGATATATACATACAGCTTCTCCTTCTTCCTCTCACATTTGCTTAGCTCAGTATATTCAATACTTCCCTAGGTCAAGGATATAAACAATATCTCTTTGGGTCCAATGGATGGTATTTCAGAGAAACTCTAGCTATGATATCCCCTTATAATTTACTGACACATGATTCCTAGGAGTCTTCAGAGATAGCTTACATCTCCTCAGAAAGACAGCTGTCTTTGTCCTTCTAATTATTGTGGTCAATTGTATTACTGAGAAAATAATTTGCTGCCTCTTTCTACTGAACCACTTTCTACCAGGCATTTCTCTACTCAGCTGTCTCTGCTGAATGAATATACTTTTTACCCTGTTCATATCAGGGCTGGCCAGGACATGGGCATTGACCAGGGAAAGGTGAGTGTGAGTGGAAGTAATGATGTCACTTTGGAAGTTTTAAGCACCATCACATGGTACTACTTTCTCTCTTTTCTCTCTCGCAGGAGAACAGAAGTTTCCAGATGGAAGCTGCTTCTTCAGCCTTGGTCCTGGAATGAAGACGATGTGCATCCCCAGAGCTCAAAGCAAGATAAAGACCCTGCTGTGTGAGCCACTGTGGTTCTGGGATTGTTTGGAGATGCAGCATGACTTAGTCTAAACTGAATGATAAGTTTTCAGGGCTTTCCATTTTCATTTCTGTTCCAGCTCTCTCTCATGGCCAGTCTCTGATGCCATGAAGCTACATATGGTTTTGAAGAGTCATTGATATGTTGGATTAGCGGATGCTGCAACATTGGACATAAGGATCATGATAGCAAAATGTTTGCCTCATATCTTCTGGGCCAGAGGTACTGCTGTTATAAAAGCTGAGCTGTAGGAGATACATGCTATTTTGTTTGATGTGCCTCTTCCCTCCTTCATGAGGTGGTCTTTTTCTCTCTTCGTTCACGTTCTATTGGAGGTGCACTCACAGATTCCTTCCTCCTCACCTGGGAGTAACAGTCCACCCATTCATGGTATCCCATTCCCGCAGTCTAGTGATTGCTCCAAGGGTAAGCATGCGGCTGATGTTCTCTTTTGGGATTCTCCAGTTTCTAGATGACGTAGAAGGTGCTTTTCTTAAGAGATGTTAGAGCAAGAATGGCAGGTAGCTAAAGCTGCTTGTGAAATCTCACTACCATGTGGAGATAGCCTATATAAGAATAAGGAAAGTAAAAGCAAGGAAAGATATGTAGGGCTGAGCAAGAATCCTAGAAAATGTAGGGGAGTGGAGGGAGACAGGAACAAGATGGGAGGAAGGAGAGAGACAGAGCTCCCACAAATTCTGAACTGAGTCATGCCTGAATACCATTAATTATACTTACTCTCTCCTTATTTATATAAATGAATAATTTCTATTTATCTCAAGCTGGTTTATGCTGGGTTTTTTCCCTCGAAATCAAAGGAGACTTAACTAACACATGAGCTGTGCCAGATGAAGCCATGCAGAAATTATTTTGTGGCTTCTGCCAAAATCCTTTATTAGAAAGACTGAGAAATGGAGTGAGGGTAGCCACAGGAAAGTTGGAAATGCCTCTGTTGGGACCTCTTCTTTGCCACAAAAGAGCAAGGAAAAGTGCAGAGGTGTCCTCTCCATTTTGTCTGATCTAGACTCTTAATCCAGAGAAGCAGGCTGCTGAACAAAGTTGGAGGAACAGAGATTAATAGCCAGAAGGACAGCTATGAGCTACATGCTTTCTCTTCGAGTCATAGCCATCTGTTGCCGGGGGCATCTTCTTCCTCTGAACAGGAAACAACAGAAGATGAAAGGAGGTAACTCACTGGGACAGGAACACAGTAGACCTAAAAAATTCTGAAAATGATTGCTGGAATTAAAGCTATAATTTACTAGCCCCAGCCCCACCCCCACAATATTCTTGAGAAAATTGCCTATCTAACTATAACAGCCTCATGAAAACCGTGATATTTAAAAAGGTCTAACACATGAACTTTCTTTAGATAGTACAAAACAAGAGAAAAGAAGTGTGGGAAGTCAAAGACGAATGAAAAATACAGATAAGTAAAATGATTTCTCCAGTATGCGAGAGAATCAGACAATTCTTGGTTTCTAAATGTTATTTCCCAGTAAAAGGAACTAATCTAGTTGAGGAAAGGATTGATAACAGTTTGGGTGGGAGAAATAAAAGGTGAATTAATGTACCAGGAATCTAAGAAGTGCACAAAGACTGATGGAGGGGACATTGAGGGGCCCTCCCCTCTGACCGACTTTGAGGAACTGAAGTGTTAAAAACAATGACATTTACAATAGATTTTGATACACTGAACAACAACAATAACAACAACTTTCCAAGTCCCTAGAAAAAGAGAGAAGGGAAAAGTTTATTCCCTTTTTATAGGGAGCAGGAAAAGTTTATTTTCACAGAAGAATACTGGGTAGAAAACATACAATTAATGATAGAATTACAAAACCACCTTTTTGCAGTCACTGATAGAATTTATTCAGGCAGGGATCATCACCGAGTGCTATGGCCAATGGGTGAAAGTTAGGTGGGGAACAGGATATTTACAAACTCTCAAAGTATTTTTTTAATAATGTATAAGTCTGGTAGAAAACACCTTAATCAAATGATCAAACTCAGCATCTCTCTTGATATAATATAATTGCAAGTCTACCACATTAACTATTGTATTCTGACAAAAATATCTAAACTGTAGCTATTCATAAGGAAATGATCAGACAAATCAAGATTATAGACTATTTTATAAGACAACAGGCATGGATTCTTTCATAAAAATGTCAATATCATTAAAGATAAAAACAACTAGGACAGGGGATAGGTATAAATAAAAAGGCAGTAAAGAAACATGGTAACTAAATTTAATGTGTAAGTCTTGAATGGATCTGGATCAAAAAAGTGATAAGAAGCTATAAAGGACGTTATTTTAACAATCAGGGTAATTTAAATATAGACTAAGTGTCAGATAGCTATTGCCGTGTAACAAATTCAAATTCAGTGGCTTAAATAATTGTTGTTTCTCAGGGTTCTGTGAGGCTTGCGAGGTTCTTCTGTTGATATTGTTAGCACTTGCTCATGCAGCTGGAGGGAACCACTGGATGGCTGGAATCCTCTCTTCACAGGCTCTCTTATTTTCCAGAGGGCCAGACCAGTGTCCCCAGTGTCCCCAGCAGCCTTCCATGAGGACAGGCCCCGGCCAGCACATGCATAACTAGTCTCTGCTTGCAGGGGGTTCTTTTGTTGATGTCTCAGAGGTTCACAGTGGCCATCAATGTAACAATCAACCACAGACGTCATACTAGATAATGGTTTGGGATCAATGTTAAGCTTTTTGGCTGTGTTAATAATATTGTGATCATGAAGCACAATATTCTAGGCTTCAGTAATAAAGGCTGAAGTTGTTAAAATAATGTGACCTGATTTGTTTCACGATTGTTGGAATTTACCTTTCAGGAACTCTAGGGAGGGAGGGTCAGGAGAGAGGGAAGAGAGAGAGAGACAGAGACAATGAGAGAGAGCAAATAAAGGGAGAAAAATGTGAACAGTCATTTAAGTTGGATGAAGGAGATATAGATGATAGATGTTTCTATTAGTATTCTTCTAGATTTTCAAACCTGGGTTTGTTGCACAAATTTTCAGTATGTTTGATACTTTGCAAAATAAGACTTGGTAGAGTTCCAAAGAATTCCAGCAAGCTTGTGAAGAGCAAGCCCACGCCTTTTCCACCTCTCAGATCCTTGATTCGGGAGGGGGTCTGCCTGTGTGACAAGAACTGAGCTGACTCTATTAGTCTCTGGTTCACAATTTTAGAGACACTATGCCACACCAGAAAAGTGGAGAGGGGCCCACACACTTTATAATTACAAGGACAGAGGGTCAGAAAATACAGATTAAACAGAAAAAGAAGGGAAAAGGGAAGTTATGAAAAACGAAAAGGTAACATAAAATAAGATGGAAGAAATGAAACCACACAGCATTTGTAGGCATAATGATAAAGCATAAACTCACTGGTCAGATAAAAAGACTCTTACTGGCTCAAAACAAAGCTCAGCTATTCACTGCTCACAAGCAATTCTTCTAAAGTTAGGTCAAAATGTGCATTTAAAAGACACAGTGGAACTTTATAAAATAAATTTTACCTTCTGTAAGGAAGCTCCAACTGGAATAAATTTTTCTGAACTAAGTGGTATAAACATCCGAATTCAAGAAGCAAACCTACAAGAAATAGAAAAGGAAATGAATAGGAAAACGATCTTCTCAGGAAACATTAACAGACAGATTAAATTTTAAAAATAGCTATTTGATTTAAAGGATGTGAAAAAGACAACAAATAAGGTTGATTTGATTTGTATATGCAGAATTTAAACACCTGAGAATAGTCATGGCATCTTATTTTCAAGCTTCCATTAAGCATTTATAGAAATTGATCCTATCTTAGTGCACAAAAACTGCTTCAATGAATTTTAATAACTAGAAAGAATACATTAATTTTATGAAGAATAAAAATTACAAAAATAAAAATTTAAAAACTTTAACCACTTGGAAATTCTAAAGATTTATTTATTTATTTGAGAGAAAGAGAGAGAAAGAAAGAGAGAGGGAAAGAGTGGCGGGGAAGGGAGAGGGAGAATGTAAAGCAGGCTCCCCGCTGAGCGCGCAGCCGCACACAGGGCTCCATCTCACCGAGACCATGACCTCAAACACAATCAAGAGTCAGATTCTTAACGGACTGAGCCACCTAGGTGTCCTTAACTGCCTAGAAATTTTAAAATGCTACCTTAATTATTATTGTGTAAAACAGAATATTTTAACTGATACTGCAGAATAACTAGAAAATGAAAATAAAAACCAGGTGTATCAAAATTTAGGTGACTTGTCTAAAGCTATATTCATAGAAAAATTAATAGATGTAAGTACTTATACTTTACTATGAGATAGAATAAAATATTGAATTAAAAACTTAACTCAGATTAAAAATAGAGGATTAAAAGGATTAAAACAGAAATGTAAAAGACAAATAATAGAATCGATAAATAAAACCAAGAACGGTTTATTCCCCCAAAACTGGCATTTTTTTTTTATTTTTTTAAAGATTTTATTTATTTATTTCACAGAGGGAGAGAGATCACAAGGAGGCAGAGAGGCAGGCAGAGAGAGAG